>CM044431.1:92434763-92449941 GCA_024363595.1 Xenopus borealis
TCACAATGCCTTCCTGAGCTGAAGGCTTATGGTGTGAGCACCTGGATCCCCCAATTTTTTAGCTAAGTTAAACCCTCAAAAATTTACAATTTGGAGCTTGAAGCACTATAGAAATTATTTATGCATCTAATCTCTATATTACAGCTCTTTGTTATAGTGCTGTGCCTATTACTTTTTGTTTTATAAAATTTATTGGCACTAGTCCTAAATTCACTGTAAATGGGACTTTTTTTTTTGTAACTAAAATTTTATTTTTCGTATTTCACATAGTACGATATACAGGCATGTAATCAGAAAAGAATACATTTTAAGTACAGTTAGTTATAGTAAGGAAATACAGTATGTTATCGTGTATCATGTCTTGTTACATTCCTTGAATTTATCAAGTATTGATATTATGATATACAGGTTTATTGCTAATATGTTCAGCAAAGTTAGTTTGACTTCTTGGGGTTTTTATGCCTAGTGCTCGTTAGTTAGGGACATAGGCTGCATTTTGACACTAACTTTCCTGATGCCTGTAATGTGTGGAGACATGAAAAAAAAAGAGAGAGAGAAAAAAAAGATTAACAGTTAACAATTGCCAAATTAACATTTGAGGTTAGACTTGAATATCTGCTTATGCATTGACCAGTACCTAATCAGTTAAACAACAAGGGAATGGCTAAGGACTAGGGAGGCCTTTGTATTGCCATCCTTTCCCCCTGGTATGTAAATGGGACTTTACTCCCATTTGAACTGACTGCATTTGATTTTTTGTAACTTTAAATTCACTTTTGGGAAATGTTTGTGAACGCTTATCTTCTGGCCTATGATTAAGTGCCCAAAAGGTACGAAATGCGTAAGGCATTTGGGATGTTGCTGTTCTAAATAAATACATTTTTTAACTACATCGTGGAGAGTGATCCAGTTTGTGCCAACCTTTTTCAATTGATATTTTGTCACAATGCCTTCCTGAGCTGAAGGCTTATGGTGTGAGCACCTGGATCCCCCAATTTTTTGGGTAAGTTAAACCCTCAAAAATTTACAATTTGAAGCTTGAAGCACTATACAAATTATGTATGCAGTTAATTACTAATCAGCCTTATATTGCAACATTCATATTTTATTTGTTCTCTATATTTTGATTAATTCCTTAAGCTCAATAACTGACAGCAGCACAGAGCATGTGCAGTTTATCAGCAGAAAAGAAGCTTTTCCACCTAGCCAACCTCAATAAATGATTTTCTGAGGTCCTCGGAAATCTTCTTTGTTTTGTGCATTCACAGAATTACACAAACCTGTGTTGTTAACATCAGACATTGATAGGGACATTTCTGTTCATAAATTAAGGCAGAATATCTCACACACAACTGATTATTATCCCATTAAATGAAACACCCGACCCTTTGAAATGATTTGAGAATCCAACCTGTAATAAAAAAAAAACCCTCCCCCCTGTGTAGACTCCCCTCCCTCCTCCCCCCAGCCTACCTCCTCCCCTGGGCAAATGCCCCTAATTTTTTGCTTACCAACCTGCATTTTTGTGCCACAGGAGTTCACGGCAGCCATCTTCTTTCTTCAGTCATTTTTAGAATTAGACTGACATTTTCAGCACATGCACAGTTTGGGTAAGAAAAAAATTAGGGGCATTTGCGCGGGGGGGGGGGGTTAGGCTTGGGAGGGTTTTCGTTTCATTACAGGTTGGATTCTCCTTTATAGAGTTTACATACTTTTGCTACACCCAAAAATGTAATGATGAGTAATTTAAAATTTCCAGCATTTTGTTTTTGATTTAATTTCTTTAATTTGGTCCTCTATATCTAGTTTTACAACTTGGATATTTATACTGTATTTTATTTCAGGCACCACTGTAGTTTCTACATTATTTGAAAAATTACAAAAGGAGTTGGTTTCATCTGAAAAAGACAAATTATTACAATTAAACATGTTGAGCAGAAGCAACATACAACCAACCTATCATGCCTTTTTTCTTTAATTTTCTTTCTATTAGTGGACTGATAAATGCTAATTACTGATTGGTTTCTAAAACTAACTGTATTTATGAAAATTATTTATTATTAGTTTGTTATGAACAATAGTTGAAGATCTATGTCATGATTCTTAAAGATTTCCAGACAGATTGCATTTTGCAGTTTAAATGCAAAAGTACAGGCAGTAAAAAATGCATAAACTAATTCATATGTGCAATATTGTCATCCTAAAATAAGATTATTTATCAAGTAACTTGGCAGTATTGAATATCCTGACTTATTTTCATCTGAATAGTATATGTAGGTGCATGCATTTTCACAAGTAAATGTTTGTTGGGGTTTCTGATTTATTATACTTTATAATAAGAAGAAACATTTATCACATCTATTTTTGTCATAATAAATGATAATGTTCTAGTCTTTAAAATACTAGGCAGCAAACTGGAAAATGAGGTTCAATGTTGATAAATGCAAGGTTATGCACTTTGACAAAATAATATAAACACAAGTAGTGATGGGCGAATCTCCCCAGTTTCGCTTCGACTAAAAATTCGCAAATTTCCAGAGAAATTCGCTAAGAGGCGAAAAATTTGCAAAACGAGTCGCGGCACGCTTTTGACGCGCGTTGCGTCAACTTTGTTGCGTCGCACCGTTTTCGGTGCGCGTTGCGTCGTTTTCGTTTCATCAAAAACTAAATTTCTCTGCGTTTCGCAAATTTATTCGCCAGCGGTCGAATCGCGGGAATTCGCCGCAAATTAGCCCCTGGCGAATAAATTCGCCCTTCACTAAACATAAGCAATACGTTAAATGGCAGCGTGTTTGGAAATTCCTTAACTGAGAAGGAGCCAGTAGTTAGATAACAAGTTGTCTAACTTCGAGCAGTGTCATTCTGTGGCCACTAAAGTAGATAAAGTACTGTCTTGCATTAAAAAGGGCATGAATTCTTGGAATGAAAACATCATTTTGCATCTTTATGGAGTTGGGAAGCAACAATAGCATTAGAAATGTTCTTGGGGTGCCAAATAAGTGTTGTGATTGTCCATTTGGTAACCTCTGTGTGGATTGTCAGCCCACATGAGTCTCTGCTTGGCAGTACATTTGGTTTTTATGCAACCAAAACTTGCCTCCAAGCCAGGAATTCAAAAACATGCAGTTACTTTGAGATCACTGGGAGCAACATCCAAGGGCTTGGTGGGGATTGTTTTGCTCATGAGACACTGGTTGGAGATAACTGTTATAGACAAATAAGAGGGGACATTTTTACCCATAAAGGGGATCACAGCACCAGAGGCCTTCAGACTACAGGAAAAGAACTTTAATTTGAAGCAGTGTAGGTGGTTCATCACAGTAATGACAGTGAGGTTGTGGAATGCACTGTTGTGATGATTGCTGATTCTGTTAATGCTTTTAAGAGTTGCTTGGATGATTTCTTGGACAAGCATAACACCCAAGACTATTGTGATACTAAAATCTACAGTTAGTATTGATATGGGTATATATACTTTATGTAAGGGTATGGCGGGGTCAGTGTAAGTGTGTGTGTTTGTGTGTATGTATGGATGCTGGCTTTCATGCGGAGGGGTTGAAGTTGATGGACTTTGGTCTTTTTTCAACCCAATTTAACTGTGTATCAATGTAATGTGCTAATGATTGAATAACCATATTTAATGCTCCCTCCCAAAAAGGGGACTAACCTGTGTGATAATTAATGTGTCGGTCAATAATAGTCAATCTGAATACGGGGAATCAAATATATAAAAATTATTTTGTATTTTTCAAATTAAAATATAAACCTTGATAATCTTGAAATTTCCTGTGCTTAAGTAACACTTGATCCCTTAATTAAAAAAAATAATCCTATTCTACCCTTCAATTGGCAAAATTTCAACTTCATCTTGAAAACAGAAATTATAAAATAGCTTGTTAGATTGGAAGATCTACAGCTCATGGGTTTTTTCCTAATGTCTTATACTACATAATCACTGTATTCTGTTTTATATATTGTAATGGTGTACATATCATAGAAATGCTTTATAAAAAAACTTATACATAGATTCATACAAATATAGCTCATATTGACAGGCTCCTATGCCATCTTTTAGATGTCAATTTCATGTGTATTGTTTTTTTAATTGCATTCCAGTTTTAAGTTTATTAAATATTTTTGTTTTGTAAATTTAAATTCAAATTTGCAATTTTTTCTGTAAGAATCTTTAATTGTGGGGGGAAAATTTTAATTTATATAAATTTGAGACTATCTGAGAAGCAAAATAGATATTTTATGTGGCATTTCTGTCCTTCACTGGTCCAAAATGTGTCTTATATTTATATAATCAGTTGAGATTAATCTAGTTTCGCCTAATGCAAATATAGGATAGACTAGGCATCTTAAAACAGCTAAATTTGTCAATGAAAATGCTGAACATTATTGTGTTACAGTTGTGGTATAAAGTGATGACTTTCTGTGTAACAAATAATATATTTTATCTGTTCACTGAACTGGCAATTATACTGATTTTAACTCATATCTAGTCACATTTCATGCATGGTGTATTGCAAAGAAATGTAAATTAAGTTACAAATAATACAAAATAATTTGCACAGGAATGAAGTACAAGAAATGCAAGAGGGAGTTACTGGATTCTATCATGTAAACACTGAGCTTTATTGGGGTGGGTGGTGTTTCAGTTGAGTTTGGTTTATAGACCTCTACTAAAAGAGAAGTAGAAATATAATACAATGAAATAATAAACAAGAATGGAAGCAAAGAAGTATGGCTAGTATGAGTCTGTTTTGTTACATAATTTTTATTTTGCATTTAATTATGTGAGATATAAGAAAATCAACTTGTAAAAATAACTTGACATCAATAATAATCAAGTAATACTATACATTTAAGAGCAGATTAATTAGACTAATATTTGAATGAGATATTTCAATAATTATTATTATATATACATGGTATTACTATTTATGCAACTTTTCCATAGTTTTAGAACAATGCTTTAATGCTAAACAAAATACATTGGGTATTTATATGTTTACAAGATTCTTTGATGATGCATCCACAGGCCAAATCCTTCTGGTAAATCATTTTGCATAAAAAGACAACAATTTAACAATTTTTACTAGAAGCAAAGGTTTATTAATTTCACAAATCTTAAGTTGAAAATAGACTGGGTATCATATTAGCTAAACATGCCCAATTTAAAAAAAAAAAAACCTGGCAAGCCTGGGTTGATTACAGGTATGGAGATCTACTTCCAGGTAATAGATGATCACTGTAGTCTACAAGCAGATAAAGCACAACCCTTTTATTACTTTTTCTTGCCTTTCTTTCAATATATTCTTTTTTTACTTTTGGTATGTTCACAGATATGCTATAGTTTGTATAAGCACATGTTCATAATTTTATAATGTACACCAGAGGTGTTCAGTATATACTCATTGTTTTTAAGCCTATAGGATAAACCCATGTAAATGGGATTTTCTTGGAGTTTGTTTGGAATTCATTCCCAGAATTCCTTTTGTATTTTTAAACCCCTTCAAACTGTGTCTGTATGTTACCCTCCCATTTACACTGTAAGCCATACGGGGTATGGTCCTCTAGCCTTTTGTTTCCCAAACTCTGAGCACTTAATCAGTATTGTAATTATATTTGATATTTATGTGAATTGTATTTCTAATAACGCACTTATTGTTACTTTTTATTTCAATGACACCTTTTTGTTACTACTAATTTATTGTTTTGCTGTACACTGCTTTTCCCTCAAGGAGCGCTATACAAATAAAAACATACATAAATACATACTATATTGTATATCAATTTCTTTTTCTAGAAAGCCAATAAAAAATTATTGAAACAGAAGTAACAGATTGTATTACTGAAATTATGTTGGCTGAATTAATTGTAAACAAGCCATATAGAAACAGAAAAATCTTTGCAGATTAGTTAAATAACAAAAAAATACTATAATATTTAGTAAAATTACCAATTAATAAAAAGTTTTCAGTTCAACATCAGTTCAACAACTTAACAAATCATTTATTTTTCTTTTGAAAGCATGTGTTTTATGCTTGATTATCTAATGCTTTATTGAATTAATGTGTACCATTAGAGTAACAAATAATACTGAATAATAAAACAAATATTATAGTATAGTAGCAAATAATACAGAATTAATTTCCATTTCAAGTAAAGATTGTAGAGATTATCTATCAATACAAATTAGAAGATAAGAATATTGTGACTGAATTAATTATTTAAATATTATAATAGGAGTAAGTTTTAGTTTTAGTTAACAGAACTGTTTTATGTTACCTTTGATCTTTAAGGGTCACAAATGTAGTAAAAGGTAAATGCTCCTTTTTAATAAACTTATGTTTCTTTAAAAAACTCTAATTGGAAAATAGTCTCATCAACTAGCAGATATCTAGTCGGCTACATTAAATATAAAATGTTATATTAAAGTCATATCTTGTTAATGAACTTTCAAGAAGAACAAAGGCAAAGATAAATTACTCCTTTTTAAACTTTAACTAATATGCAATTGGAGGTGTTTGAAAATGTCCAGTTAACATAATTTACTAAATTCTGTACTGCAAGCAACTTCATAGGCTATCAATGTGCCTGAAGCAAAAATTGTATGAACATTTCTGAGAAATTCTACTGCCCTCCATTGCCTTACCGAGGCATAGGTTTATCAAACACGCCAAATGTATAGCACATTTGTAAGTAACATGTTTATTAAACGTGTTATACGAGCCACCACTTATGTAAAAATATAGCTAAAACTGGAAAATTTCCTGCAACACCTTTTTTGCTGTTGAAAAATCACATATTCACCAGCAATGTAAATATCTATACATAAATGAATGCTTTGATGTAACTTATGTGTTAGACTATCCACACCTATTTAAAAGTGTAATAAAAATGTCTCTTTCTTCACTTTCTCTTTGCAGAATAATATTTATAATGGTTTAATGCAGATTTTTTTTTCTTACAATACATACCAATTTGTCAATAACATGTGCTTAGATTTTCCTTTGATCTATCTATGTATTTATATAATAAACTATAAATATAAGAAAAGAGAATTAGAAAAGACACTGCTAATATGTTTTGAATGTTTATTCTTATAAAAAATCTTTACTTCATCTGAACCTAAAAGGGAATAATCATATAGATGGAAAATAATTTAATTTAAGTATTTAAAAATGAATATGTTTGCTTAAACTGATTTTAAACCAAGATCTTTGTGGAGTACAGAAATGTCATAAGTATTAATTTAATCACTGTAGCTCCTTGTTTCCACTACAAAACCCACAGCCTAAATAGGAAACAGAGCATAACACCTTAGAATTACCCTGAATAATTTATAATCTTAAATTATTTGTGAACATCATACATTTGCTTATTTATTAATTTTTAGATGAAATAGAAAGAATTTGTAACGTATCAGCTAGCACAGGTGGTTGGGCTTCATCACTTACTTGAATATATTTTTTAGCAAATAAGTGTCAAAAATAGAGAGTATTTAGTTTAGTTTAGTTATATTAGTTAAAGAATAAGGAGTTCTGCATTTATTATTTTAAAACATGGCTGTAAAGCTAAAACTATTATATACAGTATACATTATATATACATAAATAATTTTCTTTTTTCTATTCTGTTGAAGACTAAATTTTTTTTTTCATATACTATTATATAATAAATCTTCGAAAAATGATCTATTCTATTTAAACAGCTTCTATTATTATGTAATCTGGCTATTTAAGAACCTCTAATACTTTATTGTTTAAGCCCATAAAATACCATCCAGTTTTCCCAAATGGATATAAGCCATATCAGTCAATGAACTGTGTACAAACTTCATTGTATCCGAGAAGCCAGTCGGAGTTGATTAGACTAGACAGACAGAAGTAAAACTATAAAACATAGTAGTCTGACATAGTAGATATGATAAAAGCTAAATTTAAGCGCCATGGTATACTGGGTATAAGTGATTGTAAGCTCTGTTTGGTAGGGCCCACTTTTCTTCATGTTTTGGTAAATAGTGGTTTTAGTATATTTTCCTGGATATACCCATTTATTTTAAACCCCTCGGTTGTACAGAATATATTGGTGTTTTGTAAACATTTGTTAATAATAATCTGTATAATCTGAAGCAATTGTAATAATTCTTCATATCAAAGTATCAAATATCAGTTTTGGCATTCAGTGCTATTTGGGTCTCATACACAAGCAGATTCAAACATGATAGTTTTTTTTGCACTGTCCAAAGAATAGTCTATGCTGAAAGAGGAAAAAAATACACCAGCTGTATGCTGATGTATACTGCTTTTGCTAATGTCTGAGATATAGTTCATCTTTGTTTTTAAAACAATATGTAATGTCTGGGATTGAAATCAAACACAGTTTAAAGGATTTATTTGTACTTTTTTTAATATTCTTGATTTCATAACCCTGAATGCTTTATGTACACCGATAAAAGACTGTGCTGACCTCCTGTGGTTGAGAAGAAAAAAACATTTTTTCTAGTGCTTTTAACACATATTTACAATTGTAATCATAGTTCTGATTACCTAGACATGCATTATCAACATGTGCTCAGAAACAAGAGAAAGAAAATAAAATAAAGGTGGGTGTTCTAATTTAATATACACTTCCCTCTTATACTCACCTTTCTTTAAATATTCTTGCATATAATATTATAGTTTATCTAGGAATATCTAAATGGGAATAATAATTTTTGTTCAAAACTGGTCCACATCAAAGCTAAACCATCTTCAAATCCATTTTTATTGCACATGCTAGTAAAATAGAAATATTTTAATATCCAATATTGTTAGGAGTACAAAAGCACCCAAAATCAATATCAATACAAAGTAGCATAACTTCAGTGCGAGCATTTATTCTAAATGTATATGCAAAAAACATCAGACTTTGTATTAGGTACTGTATATTCTTCAGGGTTTCATACATATTGTATGATATTGTTTGTGGGAGATTGACATTATTTATATTTCTTGTTAGAAATGTAAATTTAGCAGGACAAAATAATATATTGTCATATCCTTTTTGTTAAATAGTTCTAAACAGTGAAGTGCTGAGCCCACACACTGGGAATGAAAATATGTTTGTATATTTTAATTCAATCTGCTTTACAATAGGAATCCTGAACCATGGTAAATTTCTACTCAATTTTGTATACGCTGCAAGCACTGTCAAACCAAGTATGTACTATAATATTATTTACATTACAAAGCTTACGGACTCCCACAGATTTCTATGACATATCTTTCTCATTTCAATCTTACATTTGAAACACACAGAAAATATGCTCTTGAGATGTGCAAATTAGTATATTTAAAAAGGAATTGAAGTTATAAAACTGACAAATTATTTTTATTCTAAAAAGATATGCATTTTAAGTTTAGATATTGAGGCACCTTTGTCACACAGAAGATTCTGAACCTTCATTAATAGTAGTATTATACATATTATCAATGGAATTATCTATAGCTAACAACAAAAACTTTATCAAGGAAATAAATATTATCAATAGAATTATCCATAGCTAGCAACAAGATCATTATTAAGGTAGCAAAAAGAACATAATTTATTCACTTTGTGGGTACTTCTGATGTTGTTTGAATATAACCGAGCTTGCTGTTTGAGTGCTGCTGCTATTTCATTATATGAAACTTTATTCTGTATAATTACAAATATAATTGAAGATGTGTTGTATAGTTTATATGCCAAATTTCAACATTGTGATAGATGTGTGTCACTGCCTCCTCCCCACAGCAGCAAAACATCAGAGCAGAGAATTCCAAGTGCTGGAGGTTGTACGTAAACCACAAAGATGAGGTAAGCAAAATGGATTAAAATGCTTGCATCCTGATGGTATGAAGGAGTACTGGGGTATTAGTAGCTTTTTGTAAGTACTTACTTATGTTATTTGCCTAACACTGTGTTAACCTGCTTATTGTTTCCTTTTTTAGACAAAATGAGCACTTTTGAAATAAAATTTTGAAACGTTTTTGAAAATAAATGTACTTCTGAAGGGTAAGATAGTTCCCTTTATAATTAGATTGTATTAATCTTATTTGAAGCAGATTGAGCTCTAGGCAGGTGGTTTGCAGTGCCAGGGTGAGTGTGTTTTTTTTTTTTTTTTTTTTTTTTTTTTTTTTTTTTTTTTTTCAAGCTATTTCCTGAGGATAAAGCCTTTTTTCTCCCTTATCTACTTGGATGGACTATTTATTACACTGAAAGACTGATGTGCACATCGTTGGGACTTTTACTATAGTGGTTTCAATTGTATTTTGTATTTACTAGAATATGGCTAGGCTGAAAAATACCCTTGGCAGTGGCCACAACCCCTTAACTCACTAACTGGGGGTAGGGTAGAGTGTTTGAATTCCTATGTGCTGTTTGATTCTGTTAATACATGAAAAAGAGCTCTCTGCTCGAAACATGTAGTGGCTCAATAAAAGAACAATTTTTGCAGCAATGTACTGCGTTTGACCAAGTTCTTGTCCACGGTTATTTCTATGAATTCAGGTTTCACTGGATGGAACCGGTGGAGAATGGACAAAAGTCATTGAATCCTGCTCTATATTGTTATTGATCAAAGCAGAGAATGTAAAGATCATGTCTTTATTTGTTCTACAACAGATATTTTCATTGCAGTGTATTGAAAAACAGGGATGACCTTTAAAGCATACAAACATACATCATAAAAATGACTCCTGTTTATGGGGTGCCGTTTGTCCCAAATACATTATGTATACAAAACTATTACTGATACATAGAACAAATGTCTCTCATGGTATATTACTATTTCTGACCATATACACAAATAAAAAATACAAAAGACTTATTTCTATTAAAGAATGAGAACAAAATATGGTTAGTGCACAAAAGGATGTCATTATATTACAAACTCGATTCTGTACATTTTAACACTCAATCTGTCACAAATATATAACCTCCATGTAACAGACACACTTCTATGCAAAGTTACTTACAGAAAGCAAGATTTTATAGTTCCGGATTCATTCTTTCGACAAAATACAACTCTCCTGTTTTTGTTTCACAAAACAGATGAAATAACCATTCTGTGAAGCAATACTGTCAGTTACTTCCCTGAACCAATAAGAACAAAGCTTACTGGCCTGCTTGTGCAGACATTTTGGTTAAGGGCATCCCTGCTGTTTTGCCATTGTCTTATGATTCATATTCCTGTTTCCATCTTCCTGTCTAAGCTGAGAGGAAACATGAAGCAGCCACAGCCAGCTGCCATGTTGTATTAAATGCAGTGTGTTTGTGTGACTGCTTTACTTGAACTAACACAGCACAATCATTGAATCCACTAGCAGCCAGTTTTTCACACTTATAATGATGTTACAGTTAGGCTGCAGGATAATAATAGGCCTAATATCCCTTCAATGAGTCACTTATTCATTGTGTATATGATTTTAGGCTCTAGTGTCTCCTCCTAGCCCTAATCTTGCAACAGTTAGCTCTTAGATCTCTCTTAGCTATAGTTCTACTACTACATAAAATGTGGGATTGATCACATACCTTCCAACTGTCCTGTTTTTAGAGGGACAGTCCCTCTTTTAACAGCTCAACTCCCAGTCCCGCATTTGTACTGGAAAGTCCCGATTTTCTCTGCACTGAACAGCCAGAAAAAGAAACAAAGTTTGTAACTTAATTGGATTTTGGCAGAGAGCCCAGAACAGCCACCAGGTGCAACAATTTTTTACTTTTATAATTTTGAGATCTCTCTTGGGAGAAGTTAGACTTACAGCTTAAAGGAACAGTTCAGGGTAAAACTAAAAACTGGGTAAATAGGTAGGCTGTGCACAATAAAAAATGTTTCTAATATATTTAGTCAGGGAAAAATGCAAACTATAAAGGCTGGAGTGACTGGATGTCTAATATAATAGCCAGAATCCAACTTCCTGCTTTTCAGCTCCCTGAATCTGAGTTAGTCAGCGACTTGAAGGGGGGTCACATGGGACATAACTGTTCAGTGAGTTTGCAATTGATCCTCAGCATTCAGCAACAGTTATGATCCATGTTGCCCTCCCTCAAGTCACTGATTGGTTACTGCCTGGTAACCAGGGTAACCACACAGTGTAAACCAAGAGAGCTGAAAAGCAAGAAGTAGTGTTCTGTTCTGTTAGGTTAGACTTAGTCACTCCAGCCCTTATGCATTACATTTTTGCCTAACTAACTATATTGAAAACATATTTTATTATACACAGCCTATCTATTTACCCAGTTTTTACTTTTATACTGAACAATTCCTTTAAAGGGCAATTCACCTTCATTAGCAAAACTAATAACGGAAAAAAATTGCTGAAATATGTTCAAATATGTTTCATAACCTGCCAAATTTTGTAACAGGAACATGGTAATTAGGGGGTGTGGCCACAAAAATGGGCATGGTAAAAATTTGCCATGATATGCACGTGCATTTTTTTGTCCCTCTTTTTCTTTCCAAAATGTTGGGAGGTATGTGATCATGTGCACACATTCTGTATAGTATGATGGATGGGTTTCATGAATAGTCTGGTTGTAGTTCAACTACTACATAATAGTTTTTAATAGCCACTGATGTGGAACTGATCATGTGCAGCCACTCCTGAGTACTGTGTGCAAACAATATGGGTGCAATTTTAGGGGATCATAATTTATTCATACTATGAAAAACACTGTTTTTTTAATTAAATTACTATATGAGATGCACCTGGATTGCCACTGGGGAGGAGCTGCACAGTTCAGATTTGGCAGTTTGGCTTTATTAAAGGAAAACTATACCCCGATGAATGAATTTTTGAGCAACAGATAGTTTATATCAAATCAAGTGACATATTAAAGAATTTTACCTACCTGGTATATATATTTAAGTAATTATTGACCTTTTACATCTCTTGCCTTGAACCACCATTTCATGATGGTCTGTGTGCTGCCTCAGAGATCACCTGACCAGAAATATTTAAAACTGTAAAGGGAAGAAGTGTGGAAGCAAAAGACAGAACTCTGTCTGTTAATTGGCTTGTGTTACCTAACTTTATAGTTTTTTTGGTATGTTTGTGTGCACCGTTGGATCCTAGGATCCCAGGAGGCTGTCCTTATTTTTTAAAATGGCTATTTTCTATTTATGATTACCCAATGGCACATGCTACTAAAAAAGTGTATTATTATGAAAATGGTTTATTTACATGAAACAGGGTTTTACATATGAGTTTTTTATGCAATATCGGTTTATAGAGACCTACATTGTTCGGGGGGTATAGTTTTCCTTTAATTATACAATGTTTTCTTTTGGTACTATTGATTGTGTGGAGAGGGGGTCCGGACAGTCTGCTCCTGCTTCAACCCCATTGCTGCAAGACCCGCCCCAATGCATAGCAGCCCACCCCCTGCCTTGAGTTACACAAGTCAAAAGGTGGCAACCCTAGCCGGCGGCATCATTAGACCCTTTTGTTATAAATGAATGTAAAGCACTGTGCAGCTTGCTGTGTTATATAAATAATCATCCCCTAAGGGCTGGGACAGACAGGGAGATTCGGGGAGATTCTGTCGTCTGGCGATTAATCGCAGATGACAATCTCCCCGAACTGCCTTCTCCCTGTCTGCCGCCTGTTAAAATGAAAAAGCGCCAGCGCTAATCCACACGCAGCGCGGCGATTTCCAGAATCGCCCGAAGTTACTTCAGGCGATTCCGGAAATCGCCGGGCTGCGTGTGGATTAGCGCTGGCGCTTTTTCATTTTAACAGGTGGCAGACAGGGAGAAGGCAGTTCGGGGAGATTGTCGCCTGCGATTAATCGCCAGGCGACAGAATCTCCCCGAATCTCCCTGTCTGTCCCAGCCCTTAAACTGCCCCTGTATAAATGACCCCTTTTATTTGCACACAGTACTCGGGAGTGGCTGCTCATATACTATACAGAATGTGTGTGCACATGATCACTCCAACACTGTGGCTAAACCTATTATGTAGTAGTAGAACTATAGCTAAGCACAATATTAAGGGCTGTGATACACTAGGCTATTTGGGGAGATTTAGTCGCCTGGCCACTAATCGCCTCGACTTTGTGGCAACCAATCTCCCCAAACACCTTCACCTCACTCTGCGCTGGCTTAAATGAAAAATCGCCAGCGCGGAAAATGAATCGCCGCATGTGATTAGCGATTTTTCATTTAAGCCAGCGCAGAGTGAGTTGAAGTTGTTTTGGGAAGATTGGTCAAGCGATAGCCAGGTGACTAATAGCCTAGTGTGTCACAGCCCTAAGAGAGTGCTAAAAGCTAACTGGTGCAAGATTAGAGCTAGGAGGAGACACTAGAGCCTAACATCTTATACACAATTTATAAGTGACTCATTGAAGGGATATTAGGCCTATTATAATGATGTTACAGTTAGGCTGCAAGATAATAGTGGGCATGTTTGCTAACATTGGAGATAAATATGCGGAGAGATTTCTGGAGATGTTGCCCACAGAAACCAATACAACTAAGGGCCCTTACACACGGGCGTTTTGGACCTGCGCTCCCCTGCGTTGCGTTTGGCTGCGTTCAGCCGCAGGGGAGCGCAGGTCTAGATGCACCTCATTAGTTTCAATGGCGTTGTACCCACTAGACGCGTGTAAGTGCCGAACGCAGATTCAGACGCAACATGCTGCATTTTTCCTGCGTTTGGCGCCTACATGCGTTCGTGCGAGTACAGCCCCATTGAAAATAATTGAGTGCGTCTATACCTGCGCTCCCCTGCGGCTGAACACAGAAAAACGGAACACAGGGGAGCGCAGGTAAAAACGCTCGTGTGTAAGAGCCCTTAAAGTGGCTGTTTAAATCTAACTGCTGATTGGTTGCCATGGGCAACAGCTCCAGAAATCTCTCCAGATATTTATCTCCAGTGTTAGTAAACATGCCCCAAACTGGCTGCTAGTGGATACAATGATTGTGCTGTGTTAGTTCAGGTAAAGCAGACAAACACACTACATTTATTACAACATGGCAGGTGGGTGTGGCTGCTTTATGTTTCCTCTCAGCTTAAACAGGAAGAGGGAAACAGGATCTGGAATATGAATCATAAGACAATGGCAAAACATATTTTATCTGTTTTGTGAATAGGGTTGCAACCCGGCCGGTATTTTACCGGCCTAGCCGGTAAAACACCAGCCAAGGCCG
>CM044431.1:92469931-92480779 GCA_024363595.1 Xenopus borealis
TCCCATTGAAGTCTATGGGGTTCGCGAACCGTTCGCGAACTTTTTTGCCGCGGTTCGCGCTATCCCTATTAGTGTCTCCTCTTTCTGCTGCCGAAAAATTTTCTAGAAATCTGAGTGGCAGTTAGGGAAGGGCTTCACTCTCCTTGTAGTTTAGGCCCCTTGAGATCCTGTTTCAATAGACCTTCACTTTAACTATTGCAAATCTACGGTCCAATTAGGAACCAGAACTTGCCTGTTATGGTCAGTCACCCCTGCTTAGCAAGTACAGGATTGTATAACTCCCAACATTTTGGAACTAGAAAGAGGGACAAAAAGAATTGCCATGCATAGTGTGGGGAATTTTTGACCATGCCAATTTTTGTGGCCACACCTCCTAGTTACCATGTTCATTTTACCACATTTGGCAGGTTAGGAAAGTTTGAACACATTTCTGTGTTTTTTATGTGTTATTACAGCTTTGCTAATGAAGGTGAATTGCCCTTCTGCAAGTCACATTTTCCCTGAAGAGAACTGCTTATCTTAAATTATTACAATTGCTTATTTGCTTATACATAGTAAAATAGTAAGTTAGGTTGAAAAGATGCATGTCCATCAAGGTTTTAACGCTATTTTAACCTGCCTAATCTTAAATTGTTACAAAAATATCTAAGTGCTCCTGCACATATTCTGTGCTCTCTGCCAAAAGCCAATTATCTTTTTCTGGATGTTTAGTGCAAGGAAAGTCGGGGCATTCCAGTAATAAAACCCAGGACTGTGGTTGATGTCAAAATCCGGACTGTCAGGCAAAAAACTGGACAGTTGGGCTGTACGGGATTGCATGGATGTAAAACCAAGGATTAAAAATAAGTGCACACCAACACAAAGGGATCTACTGTATTTATCATGTTGTGTGAAACATTACCAGTGATGTTGCTCATAGCAACCAATCAGTTCTTTGCTTTTGTTTCCTTGTTGTAAGCTAATTGATGATTGTTTGCCCTGAGCAACATCACTGGTAATGTTTTTACAAAGCATGATAAATAGGCCCAAAAGTGTACAAAACAATCAAGTCTCAACTCTGTTATACGTATGAAGTGAACCACAAGGGTTAAGATTACTGTATGTCTTTGTTCTTTACTGACACTCTTTGTATCTATTCTTTTATAATTCTAATTTATCTGTTCTAGTAAAATAGATAGTTCTGCATTTACTGTTATAAATACAGCAAGTGAGGCATCTTTATTTTGTACCATATACTAAAGGAACCCATACCTTGCTCGGCTACCCAGAAGGTAACAATTTGGTACCATATAAACTAAAAGTCAGTAATTAACAAGTATAGTTTAGCTTCATTAGGACAAAAAATAACCTAAGAATGTGCCACTTTATAACTATGGAATAATCATGGAAGGAAGTTATATCCATCCAAAGAACGCTCTCTAAAGCAGCACAGACAGCACTGAAAATTAGTGAAAGGTAAAACTGCCTTGTTTCACTTTGCAGGAATAATTCACAAATCCTGCATAATGCATATCCTGCATATGCATAATGTCACATGCATGCTTCAGAGTCAATGGGAAAAATTTTCTCTATGTATTTTTGATCATCAAACACATTGGTGTAAGTTTTGTCAGTGGGGCAAACAAATCCTTAAACAAACTCTAATAATGCATAAAATGGCAAAACTCTAATACTGCCACTGGTGTTTTCTCATATGAAAGAAATGCAAAAAATTTTTTCCAGCAAAACAAATTGGATGGTGGAATTCTAACACAGATTCTTGAAAATTTTTGTCACTGACAAAAACACAAATTTTGCAACAATACTGACTAACAAATTTGCTTATCTCTAGTTAAAAGTAATGCCTGGTCAAGTGTTTGGGCTGATTAGCTCATCAGTAATTGAAAGGTGTGGTCTGACAAGTTCTTTCAGCTCTGAGAGTAAAGTGGACAGCTGCCGTTCGACTATTCGACATCTAAAACCTGCCAAATTGGTGTTTTAGCCTATGGGGGACCTCCTAAAACCATTTACGAGTCCTTTGGTGGACTTAAAAATTTAAAAAAATTAAAAACTCGAATTGAATTAGATTCGAATATGCAGGTTCATCATATTCACCTGAATTTAAATTTTTTTTAGATTAATTTTGATTGGTTGGTCAGTGTGAGTGTATTTGATTTGAAGGGGTCAAATCCGGTTTCTATTTTTGCAGATGATACTAAATTGTGCAGAGCTATAGGTTCCATGCAGGATGCTGCCACTTTGCAGAGTGATTTGTCTTAAGTTGGGAAACTGAGCAGCAATCTGGAAAATGAGGTTCAATGTTGATAAATGCAAGGTTATGCACTTTGGCAAAAATAATATAAATGCAAGTTATACACTAAATGGCAGTGTGTTGGGAGTTTCCTAAAGTGAGAAAGATCTTGGGGTTTTTATAGATAACAAGTTGTCTAATTCTGGGCAGTGTCATTCTGTAGCTACTAAAGCAAATAAAGTTCTGTCTTGCATAAAAAAGGGCATAAACTCAAGGGATGAAAACATAATTATACCTCTTTATAGATCCCTAGTAAGGCCTCATCTGGAGTATGCAGTGCAGTTTTGGACTCCAGTCCTTAGGAGGGATGTAAATGAGCTGGAGAGAGTGCAGAGACGTGCAACTAAACTGGTTAGAGGGATGGAAGACAAATTATGAGGGGAGACTGTCCAGGTTGGCATTGTTTTCTCTGGAAAAAAGGTGCTTGCGAGGGGACATGATTACACTTTACAAATATATTCGAGGACATTATAGACAAATATCAGGGGTCCTTTTTACCCATAAAGAGGATCACCGCACCAGAGGCCACCCCTTCAGACTAGAAGAAAAGGACTTTCATTTGAAGCAGCATAGGTGGTTCTTCACAGTCAGGATGGTGAGGTTGTGGAATGCCCTGCCGGGTGATGATGTGATGGCTCATTCTGTTGATGCTTTTAAGAGGGATTTGGATGATTTTTTGGACAGACATAATATCAAAGGCTATTTTGATACTAAACTCTACAGTTAGTATAGCTATGGGCATATATGCTTTGTGTTTGAAAGAGTGGAGATGTGTGTGTATGTATGCTGGGTTTTTAATTTGAAGGGGTTGAACTTGATGGACTCTTGTCTTTTTTCCACCCAATTTAATTATGTAACTATGTAACCTCTGTCTCAGTCTCATATCTGCATAAAAAAAGACCACTACTAGAATAAGTCACACCACCATATTGCCATAAGCTGCATTTAGAGATAAAAAATTTGGGGCTCATTTACTAACAATCAAATTTTTAGTTTTTTCCACTAATCTCTAATAATTTGTGGTCTCTCATTTTGCAAAAAGCTCTGATAATTTGACATTTATTAAGTTACATAGTTACATAGTTAAGTGTAAAAGCTATGAAAACATCTAATAGAAAACTTCACCAGGTAAAAGTTGTCAAGGTCAAATAGAAATCATTGGTAGCTGCTCTAATCTTATTGGACTGCTTTAAATCAATTCAGACTTTCAGAGGTTTTCGGATTTATTTTACGCTAGGAATTGGTAAAATACTAAAATTTTTTGAAGTTTTTGAAGTATTCATATTTTTCAATATAATGTAATTTTCCATTCATACTTTTTTTACTTGGATTTTTTAATGAATGTCATGACATTTGTAGTTTTACAGTTGTTGCTTTCAAAAACCTCTAAAACCACTGAAATCAGACTTTTGTTAGATAGACCCCTATATATTAAGCATTTGTCAAGGTTCTCCATTCTTGCCATAGTTAAAAATGTGGTAGTGATGAAAACAAGTGAATGAAGAGGTAAGATTGCTGGACCTCTCTATCCCTATTGTCTGGAGGTGATGAATATCTTGGTTGTGGCAAGAATTTTATGAGATCCTGAAGGTTGTGGTGGATGCAGAGTACATTCCACAAAAACACTGGCACTCACGGCAGGTTCAAGCAGGGAGATCCCCTTGTGTGTTTATTTGCAGAAAACCGCTTTGTCAAGCTTCAGAGTGAAACCACTATATGCCAAGCATATAGTTAGTGACGAACAAGAAATTGAGGAAGCAATACTTTGCATGCAATCTACACCCAGTACCTCCAAACTTAATTGTGCGGAAAAAAGACCAAACGTTTCAGGAGCCTCCCTTCCTCAGTGGTATAGTGCACATATATAGTAACTCCATTCTGAGGTATGAGTTCTTGTGTGACACTTCTACTATATATATTTAGCATGTTTTGTCCACTCTTCTTATTGTAGGATACATAGTTCCAAGTTCCTACTGTTTCCTTATGCTTAGAAGAGCTGGCAGATATCAAAGACTTATTACTTTTACTTGTAGTCGAAAATGGCAAACCACTCCTTCAGCATGTGGTCATGCACTCCAAATGAAAATTGATCAAACAACATTAATGCATATAATTAATTTCAATCACATATGGCACAGTAATCAACATGCAACATCTTTTGTTTCCAAGAAAATATAGCTTAACATCATAAAATGCTAAGAATTGTATCTCTACCTTTTTTAAATCTAAATCTGGGATATTTTAACAATGAAAGTGTGAAAATGAAAACATTTTTTTGTACTTGATATTAAAAAGTAACTGCATGACAGCATTACATTTTTTAATGTTATGTTTAAAAATGTGAAAACAACTCTGCTTATGGAAGTGGAAGCTTATTACAGATAAAGGTCACATTTATTCCACAGCCCAGATTTAAACCGATCTTATTTTAATTTTAAATGTCTTTTCAGGTCATGTGACTGAAAAGTAACACAAAACAAGGACAAAGTCATTCAGTCATGTAACTGAAAAGTAACCCAAAAAGTTATTAGATCTACCTAATTCATGAACATGCAGGGTAGGGAAGAAGCAGAGTTTAAAAAAAAGACTGAAATCTTTTTAAAAGGAAAGTATCCATTCTCTGTTAACAGTAATTACAAGGCCACATGCTTTTTGTGGAGGGCACTACTGAGTTGGTACACATGAAGAATACTTTTTGACCAGGATTGTCAAGTGGGTCCTCTAAACAGGACACAACATTTTTCTGCCCTACTTGGTGGAGTGCCGATAATGGAAGTCAGTGTTGACTACTCCCTTTTTTTTAAACCAAGCCCATTTTATCACAAGATATGTTGAAACAATGCCCACATCAATGCTTGGTGCTCACTGCAGATATATCATCCATCACTCATATGTGAAAAAGTTTGTCATATATAAGACATACTCTTAAATATACACCTGTATATTTAATGTATATGCCTCCTCCTCCTTTCCTGAGGATAGCATAGCAACTTCAAGAACATGATTAAACACCTTGGGGAGCCCCAAGAAAGTGCGTCCAAATGCTAATAAAGCCCTACCCAGTTCACCTCTCACAGGCAGAGTATGGCACACAGGCAGCATGGGGCAGACAGAATATGGCACACACACACACAAAGTATGGCACACACAGTCAAGGTATGGCATGGAAAGTATGGCTTACACAGGCAGCATAGGGCAAGCAAAATATGGTACACACAGGCAGATTAGGGCAGGCAGAGTATGGCACACACAGGCAGAGTTGGATAAGCACAGCATGGCACACATAAGCAGGGCAGGAGACAGGGAAACCTATCAGGATCATGCAAGTGACTGATCATAACCACTCCAAGATGAACAGTATGCACTGTGCTACAGTGACACAATGTCAATGCTGCTCCTACAGTGTGTGTCTTAGGTGTGAATAATGCAGTGTCTTACAGGTCAGGGAACTATTCATTCTTAAATTTGAACTACCACTTTAAAACGAATACAAAGGTAAGTACTCACTACTGCCAGACTTTTATGGAGGGAGTGTTGGGTTCCAGTTGGACAGTGCTACTTTTCTTTTTGCCTTTTCTGTGTGCATCTTTGCCTTTTTTACTTTTAAAGGGGTGGTTCACCTTCAAGTTAACTTTTAGTATATTGTAGAAGGGCCAATTCTAAGAAACTTTTCAATTGGTCTGCATTATTTATTTTTCACAGTTTTTTAATGATTTGCAATTTTGTTCTGTTTCTTTGCAGCTTTCAAATGGGGGTCACTGACACCATCTAAAACCAAATGCTCTGTAAGGCTACAAATGTATTGTTACTGCCACTTTTTATTACTTCTCATTCTATTCAGTCCCTCTCCTATTAATATTCCAGGCTCTTATTCAAATCAATGCAGTGTTGCTAGGGTAATTTGTACCATAGAAACCAAATTGCTGACACTGCAAATTATAGAGTTGCTGAATAAAAAGCTAAATAACTCAAAAACCACAAACAATAAAAAATGAAGACAAATTGCAAATTGTCTCAGAATATCACTCTCTAAATCATACTAAAAGTTATCTCAAAGGTGAACAGCCCCTTTAATATATTTAAAAAAAATTTAGTCTGCTGCAATCGGTTTCTTTTTTTTTGTTGCCTTTCTTATTTTTAAATGCTGTAAATCCTTTTCATTCCTATTAAAGGAGAAGGAAAGGGATTTTACACTTGGGGCTGATATATTTAGGCACCCCCAAGTGACTACTTTACCTACCTGATACCCATGGGCCGATGCGCAAATCAGCTGAAAACCACACCGGTTCAAGGTTCTTCTAAAATAAAAAATGTATAAAATAAAATGTATTTCCTGGACTGCCAATATTGCTTACTCTGATGGAATTATGACTTTTGTGGATGAGTGCGGATTCCTTGTTTTACTTATTGTAATTAACACTCGACCTATGGTTATGTCACCTGGGAAGAAAATACATTGAGATTCAATGAAGTAATTCTATGAAGTGAATATGTTTTATCTGAAAGTAACATTTGTCAGCTCTAAGAACCTGAAGTTTATATATAAAGAACAACTGGTGACTGGTTACCATTTTCCAGTACCAGTTCTCGTGAGGCCAGCAAAAAGTGCTAAACAGCTAGGGGCACATTTACTAAATTCACATGAAGAATTCGAAGTTCGATCGAATTTTCAAAAACATTCCAATTAGAATTTTCGAATATTTTTGAAGACCACTTCGACCAGTGAATTTTGTAAATTCGATCGAATCTAATGATTGGAATAAAATTTCATTAGAATATTCGATCATTCGACTGTCGAAGTACTTACCCTTTAAATTTTTATTCGACCACCTAGTTCCCCAGATCTAAGCTACCGAATTAGGTTTATTTATTTTTGATCGAATAAAAAAAAATTTGATCGATCAAAAAAATTGTTCGAATCGATGGATCAAATTTTTCCTATTTGATCGTTCGGCCAATCGAATTGCGGTAAAATCCTTTGAATTTGATATTCGAATTTGAAGGATTTTACTTCACATCCTATTCACATAGTCGAATTTCAAATGTTTTTCAATTCGACCATTGATAAATCTGCCCCCTAGTGTGCTGAGGAGAAAAGTATAATAAGCAAAAGTAAGAGTAAGCCTATAATTTAAATACTTTTGAAAAAGTATAAAATGCAAATACAAATATGCATATAATTAACTTACTGTGCATGCAACATGTTGTTTATTGTATTACTTGTTAATGAAATAAAATGCTAACTGGTGTCTTCTTTTTTTCTACAAAGTATACCAAAATAAATAAAAACAGTTTTTCACATGATGCTATTGTAGCCTTCTACTCTGAGCTATATTTAAATTGTTTACATATTCTAACAATAATTACAATGTATGTTCTTACACATGCAAATATATAGATATATTTGTAATATTATTGTTAAATTATATCAGTGAAAGTCATATGCCATGGCAAGTCAGGCAGAGCAAAAACATTAAAATCTGAACAAAAAGACAAAGTTAATGCTTACAAAGAACTGTCTGAAATGTAAAAAGTCAAGGGATTTGGGCTTGCAACACAAAAAGGGTTGAAGTTATTCCTTTTGATGTGGGAGGTCTAAATGCAACCTGCTGGGATGCTCTATGGTACATCTCATTAACCGTGTCATCCAAGCCCCCTAAGCTCCAGAGAATCATAACATTATCTTTGACATTACCACACAAGATACAAAGTCCCTCAGACAGTCTATAAACATGTCTGTAATAACCAATTCATCCTGTCTTGACACCCCTGCAAGGGCTCAATGCCCTTTATTGAGCTGCGTGAATTGCCCCAGTCATTCATCAAAGTTTCTCAGGGTGCATTTCACACAGCATTAAATTTAATTGAAGGAACACTGACTGCAATGTAATTCTCATGAAAGCTTTTGGAAGGAGAACTAAAAAACTTTTTTAAGCATCTAATTTTTTACTGATTTATTTTGTACTTCAGTTCAAAAGAAACCATTGTTTTTTCAAGGTGTTTATTTTACCTCACAAAAACGTTAGCTTTGATATCTTAGCTGTACAGAGTGAGTGTGAAAATAGTCCCTGAGATGTAATAATATTGCAATGGGGGGGTTTTATTGCCAAATTATAAAATTGGGCTATTTAGATGTTAAAAATGTGATATTTGATACAGTGAGCAAATTAATGAAATAAAAAGACTCATTTCATCAGTTATCCCTTATCTTTTCTCTTTCTAAAAAAAGGGCAATTAATGCCACACAAATGAAAATATTTCATAAGGGTTTAATTATAATATACTGTTACCCTGAACTGGTAAAATTGCATTTTTGTTTAAAAACACACCACCATTTATATAAGTGAGTTGCTGTGTACCAATGGTGCAACCATTCCAGCTGAGTATAGCAAAAAGCCACATGCTTACATAGCAGATAACAAATATGCTATGTTGAATACAAAAGTTATTATGTAACATAGTAAGTTATGCTGAAAAAAGACTCATGTTCATCAAGTTCAACCTTTTTTTTTTTATTTTAACTGCCTAACTACTAGTTGATCCAGAGGAAGGCAAAAAAAATCCTAAGCCTCTCCAATTTGCTTCAGAGGGGGAAAAAATTCCTTCCTGACTCCAAAAAGGCAATCGCACTAGTCCCTGGATCAACTTGTATAATGAGCTATCTTCGATAACCCTGTATTCCCTCACTTGCTAAAAAGCCATCCAACCCCTTCTTCAAGCTATTTAATGTATCAGGGAGAGAATTCCACATCTTCACAGCTCTCACTGTAAAAAACCCCTTCCAAATATTTAGGCGGAACCTCTTTTCTTCTAAACGAATGGGTGACCAAGAGTGATGGGCGAATTCGCGGCAAATTCCCGTGATTCTCCGCTGGCGAATAAATTCGTGAAACGCCAGCGAAAATTTGCTTCAAAAACGCGAAAAAATTCACCAAAAACGACGCAACGGAAATGATGCAACGCAAATTTTTCGGCGAAGCGAAACAGGGTAGATTCGCCAATCACTAGTGACCAAGTTAAATAAAAGTGGACCCAATACCGAGCCCTGAGGGACCCCACTAAGAACCTTACTCCAAGTAGAGAATGTACCATTAACAACCACCCTCTGTACCTGATCCTGTAGCCAGTTCCCTATCCATGTGCAAACGACTTCATTAAGCCCAACAGACCTTAGTTTAGAAAGCAGTCGTTTGTGGGGCACGGTATCAAAAGCTTTGGCAAAATCCAAATAGATCAAATCTACTGCCCCCCACTGTCCAGCATTTTACTTACCTCATCATAAAAAGCAATCAAATTTGTCTGGCATGACCTATCCTTCATAAACCTCAGCAACAAAACAACAATGCTTGACAAAGGGGTTTACCCCGAAACGTTGCATGCTGCATTCACAATAAACAGCAAGGTTTACCTGCAAGTTGTTCCTGTGTGCCGGTGGTTTTGTTGCTGAGGTTGTTGCAGAGGGAAGCCGAATCCCTTTCCGCTTTGCACCAGGTGATCGTTATTATTGGAGAGCCAGGGTGTGCAGGTTGGATCAATTGGAATTTGCTATCCTTCATAAAGCCATGCTGATTGCTGCTCACAATGCCATTCACTAGGACAAAATTTTGAATGTGATCCCTTAACAAGCCTTCAAATAATTTGCCCACCACATGTCAAACTTACTGGCCTATAATTGCCAGGCTGAGATCGTAATCCCTTTTCAAATATTGGGATGACATCAGCTTTTCTCCAATCCATAGGCACCATACCAGATGAAAGTGAATCTGAGAAAATCAGAAATAGAGGATGCAGTGGCGTAACTACCAGGGGTGCAGGGGGTGCAATTGCACCAGGGCCCCCACCCCCTTGGGGCCCATCAGAGCCACAAAAATGGTTATGGCAGGCAGTTATCTAAGGGGACATTTTACAGCACACATGCCATCAACACAACAACATGGGATTTATAGAGGTAAGGGGCCCAACAGGGGGGCCCAGGTGCCCATCCTGTGCCGGGGCCCACCAGGGAGTAGTTACACCACTGAGAGGATGGTCTAAAACTGACCTAAGCTCTCTTAGAACCCATGGATGTATACCATCAGGCCCTGGTGCCTTGTTTACATTCATTTTTATTAAAGCTTTATGAATCATATCCTGAGTCAGCCACTGACTAGATTCAGTGCATCTATGAAGCAAGCCTGGGAACTCAGACTCTATTGTATACACTGAAGAAAAAAACTGATTTAGCACATTTGCCTTTTCTGTATCGGTTACAACCATACTGGTACCATTATTTAATGGAGCAACACTCTCAACGTGCATCTTTTTACTATTAATATATTTTAAAAACTTTTTAGGGTTACTTTTGGCCTGTGCCGCAATTAATTCTTCATTTCCTTTCTTTGCCCTCCGGATTTACAACATTTATTACAGTATTTATATTCATTAAATGCAGATTCTGTCCCAACAGATTTGTAGTTTTTAAATGCCTTTTTCTTCTGAAGGGTAGCCCTAAAGGCACAAAAATTATCTTTTCCAAAATTCATGGTTTTTGTTGCCCCAGTATATATTTGTTTTTTGCA
>CM044431.1:92484174-92510706 GCA_024363595.1 Xenopus borealis
ATAAATGTACAATCAACAAAGCATTACAGGAACATCCATATCAAATTCCTGCTGTCAATCTTATTCTTAGCACCTTGGCTAAAGGAAAGTTTTTTGCCAAACTTGATTTAGCACAAGCATACCAGCAGTTACCAGTGGATGATGCAGCTGCTGATGCACAAACAATTATAACACACAAAGGAGCGTTTAAAGCTACACGGTTACAATTTGGAGTTTGCATAGCACCAGGTGTGTTCCAGATTGATTGATGACCTCCTTTCCAGCCTGCCAGGGGTGGTGCCATATTTTGATGATGTCCTCATTGGAGCAGACTCTATGGAATCATTAACTGAAAGGGTGAGGGCAGTATTACAGTGATTTGCAGATGCTGGGTTAAAACTCAAGAAAGAAAAATGTGCTCTAGGAGTACCAAGTGTTGAGTTCCTGGGGTAAAAAGTTGACACAAATGGGATACATCCAACAGATTCAAAAGTAAAAGCCATTCATGATTCCCCAGCCCCCAAAAATAAACAGGAGCTGCAAGCATTTCTCTTTCTATTAAATTTCTACCATTCCTTCTTGAAAGACAAAGTTACTGTGGCTGAGCCACTGCACAGACTTTTGGACAAAAATGCCACCTGGAAGTGGTCAGCCCTGCATGAGCAGGCATTCAATGACGCCAAGAGACTCTTATCATCAGAAAGTGTGCTAGTACATTATGATTTGCATAAACCACTTAACCTCACATGTGATGCCTCCCCTTATGGAATAGGGGCTGTTTTAAGTCATACTGTAAGTGACGGTCGTGAGGCTCCCATTGCATTCTATTCACGAACCATGAGTACCACAGAGAGGAACTATGCCCAGATTGACAAGGAAGCCTTAGCCATTGTGGCAGGGGTAAAGAAATTCCACGAGTACTTGTATGGCAGAAGTTTTGCTATTATTACTGATCACAAGCCATTATTGGGTCTGTTAAAGAATAATGGACCTACTGCACAGATACTTTCTCCACGCATGCCGAGATGGTGCTTATTGCTGAATGCATATGACTATGAGTTGCAGTACCGACCAGGAAAAAAGATAAGTAATGCAGATGCTTTAAGCCGTTTACCTATAAACACTCCTGATTTTCAAGTACCGGCCTTGTCTGAGGTCCTCATGCTAGAGTCCTTACCGAATCCCCCTCTGCAGGCATCAGATATTGCCCGCATGACAGCTACAGACTCAGTATTGTCACGAGTGTTGAACTGGGTATGGAGGGGGTCGCCAAAAATAAGTTTAAAAGAACAGTTCACACCTTTTAAGAAATGCCAGCATGAACTCTCTGCATACAAAGGTTGCCTTTTGTGGGGAAATAGAGTGGTAATTCCCAAAGCAGGGCAAAACCGTTTTCTTAAAGCCCTACACGAGAGTCACCCAGGTATTGTAAATATGAAAGCCCTTGCGAGAAGGTATGTCTGGTGGCCTAAAATGGATGAAATGATTGAAAAATGGGTAAAAAGTTGTGCTCCTTGCCAGACCAACTGACATGCCCCCTGGGTACATCCATGGGAGGTGACGATTTTGCAGGGCCTTTTCAAGGTCAGACATTCTTCCTTGTGGTTGATTCCTTTTCCAAATGGTTGGAAGTTGTCTGCAACCACCCATGCAGTCATTCAAGTGTTGCGAAAGTTGTTTGCCACACACGGACTCCCAGACACAATTGTATCAGATAACGGAGCACAGTTTACATCATCAGACTTTAGAGCATTTATGGAAGGTAACCTTATTCAGCACCATTTCATCCATCCTCAAATGGTCAAGCTGAGCGTATGGTCCAGACTACAAAGGATGCATTAAAAAAGATAATTGATGGCTACTGGAATTATAGATTGGCAAAGTTTTTGTTGCAGCAGCACATAACCCCTTCTGCTAGCACTGGCTGCAGCCCTGCAGAACTTTTGATGAACCGACGGCTTAAAACCTGTTTGGACAGACTGCATCCTGACTTGGCTTCTGATGTGCAAAATAAACAGGAAGACCAATTTCATAAAAATTCACAGGCCTCCACAGTGAGGGTATTTGAACCAGGCAATAGTGTGTATGCCAGAAATTATGCACTGGGACCAAAATGGATACCAGCGGTCATCGTTGAAGCCACGGGCCCTGTCTCTTACAAGGTTAAGACTGCGGATGGCCGTGTTATTCGAAGACATGTTGATCAGCTGCGGAGCAGACTAGGGGACAATGCTTGTCCTGAAACAGAAGGTAATCATGGCCAGTCTAGACTACAAGGTGACGTAACTCCTCTAGTTTTTCCAGAGGAAGAAATTCCTGCAGATGAACAGACAGTAGATGTGCCTGAGGAGTTGACCATAGATACTGAGACCAATCCACAAGGAGAGGTTATCAGTGTTCCACAGGAGCGGCCCAGAAGGGTCATTCAAAGGCCCAGCCACCTAGACGATTATGTCATCTAGGAGGGGAGGGGTGTTATGTATTGACTATGATGTAAGACCACTAGGTGGCGCTGTGTATCTGTTAAACTTATGTGTGTCATTCTGTTCTACTGATACTTGTTGTTCCTATCACCTGCCTCTCTATCTGTCCTTCCTCCTAACTTGTTGGCAGTTCAGCCATGTTCAGTATGTTCTACATCCAGCTGCTGTGAGCCTTCTCTGTAGTAAGCATATTTTCTCCAAGGACAGCACTCCAGAGATTCTTAAATAAAATCGCCTTTATTTATTCCATCTTGGGCAGCATACGCATACAACGTTTCGAGTGGTATCCCCACTCTTTATCAAGCATAATACACCAGTAGAGCACATGACTTTATATAGTGTGGGGAGTACTGCCCCCTAGCTTACATCATCAAGCACATATGTCACATAATAAGTAATTTTGTATCCAATCTATAACATTAGGAACCCAGTGCATCCAATATAACTGGTTACATAAATAGTTACTATTAAATGTAACAATATAGTGGAAACAACCACTTATCTGATTATCCAAATGTCCAATAAATACTCTGTGCTCTTGAAGAAAGTACATTACTGTGCCTTCCTAAAAGACATAAAACCATTATACACATTAAAAACATTATTTAAATAAAAATGGATGTAAATCATATTCATGATTGAGCCCGTGGGGGGACATTGTTTCCAATCTCCGTATCCATTGTGCTTCTTTCCGTAGTAACTCCTTATCACGGTCTCCCCCACGTCTCAATTTCGGTACAGAATTTAAAACCTGAAAGCGCAGTTGACTAATGGTGTGACCACTGTCATTAAAATGTCTGGCAATTGGTTGATTTAATTTGTTTCTAATAGCCGACTTATGTTCTGTTAGCCTATTTCTAACACTCCGAATGGTTTTTCCTATATAGATTTTTCCACAAGGGCACTTTATGCTATAGACCACATATGACGATTCACATGTATAAAAGCCCTTTATTGGGATACGGGTACCTTTTAGGGGATGGTGTATATAGGGGCCCTTCAGTACATTCCCACAATGGCTACATCCACAACATGGAAAGGTTCCCTTTTTTTGTGGTCTCAATGTCAGTTGTGTATATTGTTTTTGTGACCCTAGATCAGCCCTCACTAGCTTTCCTCCTATTGTTTCTGCCCTTGTATAAGACATAACTGGCGGGACACCAAAATCACTCTTATCGGGTAAGTTTCTAGCTAGCAGACCCCAATCTTTTCTAAGTATTTTTGAAATCTCACCACTAAGTACATTAAATCTACTCACAAAGGGGATCCTTCTACCATGTTGTTCTATTTTTGTAGTTTCTACATCTCTTGTAAAATCGTTACCTGCTTGTTCCAAAATCCTATCTGGGTATCCCCTCTGTCTGAACTTCTCCTTCATTTCCTTTACTCTTGCAGTCTGCTGTTCCCTGTCTTTTACTATCCCTTTAACTCTTAGTAATTGTGACTGGGGCAACGACTTTTTTGTGTGTGGTGGATGGAAGGAATCATATCTCAAAAGTGTACTTCTGTCTGTTTTTTTAACAAACAGATCCGTTGTTAGACATCCATTCCCTTTGTTCTCCACCATCACATCCAAAAAAGAGATTTTATTCTCACTACATTGCATTGTGAATTTTACAAAAGGATTACAGTTGTTTAACTTATCCACAAACCTAAGTAGGTCCAAATGTCGTCCCGTCCATATTGCAAAAATATCGTCTATATAGCGATACCAGCATTTACAGTGCTGTCGGAAATTCACATCATCGTACACAAAGTTTTTTTCAAATACATCCATGAAGATATTTGCATAGGACGGGGCGACATTCGAACCCATGGTTGTTCCCTTGATCTGTAAATAAAAATCATCCTGAAAAAGAAAATAGTTTCTATATAACACAATTTGTAGTAGTTTCAACAAAAAGTTTTTTTGTGCCCCATCCAATGAGATGTCATTATTTAGATGTTCAGTGACAGCCTCCACACCCCCATCGTGAGGGATGGAGGTGTAGAGGCTCTCAACATCCAGAGTAACCAGCAATGTATGTCTGGACAAATCTTGAATATTATCAATTTTTTGTAGAAAATCCGAAGTATCTCTGATGTAAGATTTTGTGTGAAATACATACTCCCGAAGAACCTTATCCAAAAACCTAGACAAAGGTGAAAAAACTGAATTTACCCCAGCCACGATCGGCCTACCCGGGGGTTTGTTCAGATCCTTGTGGATCTTTGGGAGTATGTACAACACTGGAGTGATAGGATCTGTCTGTATTAGAAATGATGCCAATTTATGATCAATAATCTCTAATTGTAATGCTTCCTCAATACAGACCTTAATTGTTTTTTGTATTGAAAAAAGCGGGTTAGTGGATAATTTCTGGTATGTGCTAGTATCTTCTAGCATACGTTTAATGGTTGCAATATAAAAGTTTTTATCCATTACAACCACTGCACCCCCTTTATCCGCAGACTTGATAACCAAGTCGTCGCGTTTTTGGAGGGATAACAATGCTTCACGTTCTCCCTTTGATATATTCTGTTTCTGTATGTGAATATCACCTTTTTTATATTTTTCTTACAATTTAGACATTTCCTCTTTCACCCCTTGAATATATGTTTCAACTGCATAATCCACCCTAGGTGGCATATAAGTGCTTTGATTATATAGCTGCCAATCATGTAAAAAGAAGGTGTTACAATATTTATTCATTAAATAGCTTTTACTGTTTCTTTCATTACTAAGCGATGCAGCAAGTCTGATTCATCTGAAGTAAATTTCTAAATCAATATCTAAATGGAAAAAGTCAGGAAATGTGGTCATAGCAAAGCCCAATCCTTTAGACAGTACCTTAATTTCATCGGTAATCAAATGGGAAGAGGAGATATTCACCACCGCATTTTCCTCCGGTTTTGTGTCTGTTTTTTTATAATGGTGTTTCTTGCCCCCTCGTCTTCGTTTATGCGGCTGGTAGAATGTGTTGATCCTAGGCTGTCTTGTGATCCACCTAAAAAAGACGAAGTTGATGAGGTGTCAGATGATCTTTGTTCCATGCGCGGATCTTCACGCTGTGATGTGGTTAACAGAACATAAGTCGGCTATTAGAAACAAATTAAATCAACTAATTGCCAGACATTTTAATGACAGTGGTCACACCATTAGTCAACTGCGCTTTCAGGTTTTAGATTTTGTACTGAAATTGAGACGTGGGGGAGACCATGATAAGGAGTTACTACGGAAAGAAGCACAATGGATACGGAGATTGGAAACAATGTCCCCCCACGGGCTCAATCATGAATATGATTTACATCCATTTTTATTTAAATAATGTTTTTAATGTGTATAATGGTTTTATGTCTTTTAGGAAGGCACAGTAATGTACTTTCTTCAAGAGCACAGAGTATTTATTGGACATTTGGATAATCAGATAAGTGGTTGTTTCCACTATATTGTTACATTTAATAGTAACTATTTATGTAACCAGTTATATTGGATGCACTGGGTTCCTAATGTTATAGATTGGATACAAAATTACTTATTATGTGACATATGTGCTTGATGATGTAAGCTAGGGGGCAGTACTCCCCACACTATATAAAGTCATGTGCTCTACTGGTGTATTATGCTTGATAAAGAGTGGGGATACCACTCGAAACGTTGTATGCTTATGCTGCCCAAGATGGAATAAATAAAGGTGATTTTATTTAAGAATCTCTGGAGTGCTGTCTTTGGAGAAAATATGCTTACAACAGGGAGACCTTGGTGAACAGGCTCTTGTGACATGCACCAATATCTTCAAAATTGGACAACAGAGTAAGTGCAGTTTGCTTGGAATCACATGTGAGCTTTCTCTGTATACGACAGGGTCCAGAACTTAACACAACCTATCCAAGAACATGCATAAATTATCACTCCACCTGTGCCCTCAAAAAGTTATCTTTGCTGTGGGCAACTTCATAGGCCAAACTCCTGTTCTAAAGATCTGAGCAATGATGTGTGAAATAGTCCCATTTTGCTTCGCTAAAAAATTGCAAATTTCCTACAAAATGCCGAAGAATCTGCTGACGCGTGGCCATTTCTCTGCCTGCGACAATTTTTATATGGGTGCCAATGTTGTCCAAATGCAAAATGGCATTTTATACAAAAAATCTATATTTTTAAAAATGATTACCTTTTAACTATAATAATAAAACAGTACCTTGTACTTGATCCAACCCAAGGTATAACCAGTCCTTATTGGAGGCAAAACCAACCTATTGGGTTTATTAAAGGTTTATGTTATGTCTTAATCAACTTAAAGGATCAGTTCAGTGTAAAAATAAAAACTGGATAAATAGACTTTATATATTACATTTTTGGCTAACTAACTATATTAGAAACATTTTTTATTTTGCACAGCCTATCTATTTACCCAGCTTTTATTTTTATACTGAACAATTCCTTTACGGTATGAAGATCCAAATTATAGAAGGACCTATTATCCAGAAACCCCTAGGTCCTGAGCATTCTGGATAACAGGTCCCATGGCAGTAATACAATATAATAGTAGATAAGATTGAAAAGAACTTGCATTCAACTATTTAAACGAATTGGGGAGCATGCAAAAACATCACAAAAATGAGCAGACATTGGTGTGTCAGCTTTGCCTGTCAAAAGTATAGTATGGAAGATCTATGATTAGCCATGAGGTCCCTAAAGGTAGCCAGACAGTCTTTCCAATGTACATTTGATTTTATAAAATAGATGGAGTATTTAGATGTACAGGAACATCTGTGTCCAATCTGGATTCTTTTTCATGTATGGGGGTGATGGAATGAAGATAATTACACGTGGTGCAATTAGGGCATTTATAGCAACCTAGTCTAGATTAATGGAGCCAAGTGTTGGTGGTACCTGTTTCGTCTTTACCAACAAATTTCTTAAGCTTCTGCCCCATTTGTAAACCACCCTAGGATGTTTCCTGAGAATAGAGAGTAAGTATTTATCCTTTACCAATACTGACCAGTGGCTATGAAGATCCTTAAAGGAATTGTTCAGTATAAAAGTAAAAACTGGGTAAATAGATGTGCAAAATAAAAAATGTTTTCAATATAGTTAGTTAGGCAAAAATGTAATGTATAAAGGCTGGAGTGACTGTAAGTCTAACATAACAGAACAGAACACTACTTCTTTCTTTTCAGCTCTCTTTTGTTTACACTGACTGGTTACCCTGGTTACCAGGCAGTAACCAATCAGTGAATTGCAAACTCACTGAACAGTTATGTCCCATGTGGCCCCCCTTCAAGTTGCTGACTAACTCAGATTTAGAGAGCTGAAAGGCAGGATGTTGTGTTGTATTCTGTTATATTAGAAATCCAGTCACTCCAGCCTTTATACATTACATTTTTGGCTAACTAACTATATTAGAAACATTTTTTATTTTGCACAGCCTATCTATTTACCTAGTTTTTATTTTTACCCTGAACTGTTCCTTTAATCAAAGAATTTGTGTTTAGAGTGAAGGTAGTAGAAAAACTCAGTCTGTCCCCTTGGGATGATTAGGGACTGTCCTTCTGGGTTTTAATAAACCAATTTGAGTCAAAGTAAGTGCTTTGTGCTTTTTTTCAGGTAGTTCATGGATATGGTAACCTCTATGTACAAACACAGTGATGAAATCATCAAGCTGTTGCATCAGCTGGTCAGAGTTATTCATCACTATCAGCATCTGAGAGTATGGAATACTGTGTAACAAGCATGGGGTTGACAGGAGGTGCAGTGGCAAAATGGATTTCTTATGCAGAGAAGAGACAGGGAAAATAGGACTTTGCCTTTAATTTTTCAACAACAAAACACAGCAACAAGGTGTTTGTCTTCATATAGCAATATGGTATCAAAAACATAACAGCTTCTCACACATGAGATAGTAGTCTCCCTGATTACTCCAGGACCTCTCCCAGACTTTGGACCACCATAAGGTTAACACCAAGTAACTCACAGTTTAGAGATTTTCTCTCTATCTGCCAAGCCACACTACCTACTTCCAAGTTAGCGTCACTGCTGTACTTTCTCCATTGGCACTTGCTTCATCTCTCAAGCTAAGGAACTCAGTCTCTCTTTGTCAGACACTCCCTGCTGCAAATTCACTAAAGGGCAAATTTTTTGCCACAACCACTTCGCCACACTAAGAAACAGTTGTAACTCGCCAAATTGCCTTTAGCAAATTGTCCCACGGGTTATCCTGTGATGATATTCCAAATAGGTTAATCTGAAGAAAATATGTTGAGTAGGACAAATCCAAAGCAGCAAACTTAGACAGCAAATTTCTTGGGGAATGGATACACAACATGTTTTGGGCAAAACCCCATATCAAGTGTACTAAGGGACTAAGTTTTACCTGCAATTTACTTGCTGCTATCAAAGTAAAACTTCCAAACTTGGTTGCCCTTTTTTAGCCACGATTGGGATCACCTAACTATAGCTGGAAATGGTGGGTGTTACTTTGAAAGCGGCAAGTAACTTGCAGGTAAAACTTATTCCCTTTGTAAAATGTACAATGAGGCAATAGAATTCTAAATGAATCATATGAAAATTGAGTGTAGGACTACATATTGCAATATATAGACAAGCAATCCCTGTTTTGCTTAAGGCATTTTTAGTAGTTTAAGGCACAAAATGTTTCAGTGGCCTTAATATATTGTTAATGGGTTGAGTGCAAAGGACCTCTTGTGTTTGCCTATGGAGTACATTATATTTAATAATTCACAAATTAAGCAGATTACACTAATTACATCATTAAAGGGAAACTGTCATGGGAAAACATGTTTTTTTTTTAAAAACACGTCAGTTAATAGTGCTGCTCCAGTAGACTTCTGCACTGAAATCCATTTCTCAAAAGAGCAAACAGATTTTTTAATATTCAGTTTTGAAATCTGACATGGGGCTAGCCATTTTGTCAATTTCCCAGCTGCCCCAGTCATGTGACTTGTGCCATCACTTTAGGAGGGAACTGCTTTCTGGCAGGCTGTTGTTTTTACGTCTCAATTTAACTGAATAGTACCCAGTGGGACATGGGTTTTACTATTGAGTGTTTCTCTTAGATCTACCAGGCAGCTGTTATCTTGTGTTAGGGAGCTGTTATCTGGTTACCTTCTCATTGTTCTTTTGTTAGGCTGATGGGTGGGGGAAAGGGAGGGGGATGATATCACTCCAACTTGCAGTACAGCAGTAAAGAGTGATTGAAGTTTATCAGAGCACAAGTCACATGACTTGGGGCAGCTGGGAAATTGACAATATGTCTAGCCCCATGTCAGATTTCAAAATGAAATATAAAAATATCTGTTTGCCCTTTTGAGAAATGGATTTCAATGCAGAATTCTTCTGGAACAGCACTATTAACTGATGCATTTTGAAAAAAATTTTTTTTTCCCATGACAGGATCCATTTAAGCATCAATTTTAATTAATATATAATACTAATTACTACATAATACTAATGTACTTTGTATAATACTAATGTACTTTGTACAATATCAAGTGTGTCCACGACCCACTATTAATTGCTAATTATTAAAAGGAATATAGTCATTCTCTCAGAATAGAGCATGGAATCACAATCAAAGCAGTTCTGTTTTCAATTAAAGATTTAAAAAAGAAACAAATGTTAAGGTCAACAAGTCTCAAAGCCTGAAGCAAAACCAATGCAGTCCTACAGTAAAACAAACTGTACCAAATTTATTTTAACAAAGTGTGTATTGATTTTAACCATATGGTGTAAATTTGTGGCTCCCCAAGAAATGTACCACTTTCACCTATGTATATTATTCTGAAATATTTTCTTTAGTCCCTAAGGGCCGGTACACACGGGCGTTTTGGACCTGCGCTCCCCTGCATTGCGTTTGGCTGCGCTCAGCCGCAGGGGAGCGCAGGTCTAGACGCACCTCACTTTGTTAAATGAGGTTGTACCCACGAGACGCTTGTAAGCGCCGTACGCAGATTCAGACGCAACATGCTGCATTTTTCCTGCGTTTGGCACCTACATGCGTTCGTGTGAGTACAGACCCATTGAAAATAATTGAGTGCGTCTATACCTGCGCTCCCCTGCGGCTGAACGCAGCAAAACGGAACGCAGGGGAGCGCAGGTAAAAACGCCCGTGTGTAAGGGACCTTAAATTTTTCTAAGTCTCAAAAAAAGCTCCTTCCCCCCTACATTTCCTGACATATGGCAACACTACTATATAGGGGGCACATGTAGGGCAATAGGACAACTTTATTTTTTTTGATTAAAGGTGTCCAGGGCATGTGTAGTGGCTGTAACATACACTTCTTTTTCAGACTATCACTCACAATGGTAAAACAGCCACAGCGTTTTTTGGGACTTAGAAAAAAAAATGTTTTCAACCTCCTATCTATTGTATTCTATCTACTTCGCTAGTGTAAATTCGCCAGAGTCGGACTATCACCCACAATGGTAAAACACGCCACAGCGTTTTTTGGGACTTAGAAAAAATTTCTATTTTTTTTCTACCTCCTATCTATTGTATTCTATCTACTTCTCTGGCGTAAATTCGCCAGAGTCACGCTGGCGAATTTGCGCCATCATTAGACGCTTCGCGCTGGCTGTCCGTGGGGCACATGCGCAGTAGCGCAATTCCACGGACACAGGGACTGGAAGCAGAGACACTTGAACTTTATTATATAGGATGACTTTCTTTTCACAGATCGAAGGCACACAAATGGTATTTGATTCAATAGCAGACCAGCCATAGTATCTGTTGTAAAGTCCCTGTGATAAGACCAAAAAGTAAATTAATTCCAACCCTTTAGGGACTTTGAGATGAATTATCTGTTGCTGCTGAAAAATGGCAATTTCTTAAGGAATCATCAGACAATGGTAATATTGTTTTATGTCCTAAACCCATGGATTACATTCAGATTCAACCAGATGGTTTAATAAATAAAAAAAATACTCTTATTTAAAATGCATATGAAACTGGTTTCGTCATAGTATCATAGCACTCTTCTGCGAGGAGAAGACTCTGTTGCAAGATCCAGCAGCAGAAGAGGCAGTTGTGTGAAGGAGAGAGGGATGGGCAGTTATGGGCCGGTCTGCTTATTGGGAAGGAACGCCAAGGTACTGTACCTGTCAGTGAATAGTCAGAAGGAGAAATCCAGCCCAGGAGGATGGATGGTCGCCATGTCACCTTTTCTGAAGAGGACTGGAAGTGGAGTTTTTGTAAGTTATTTCTTAATAAAGGCTTTTCTATTTCAAATTTTAATTTGTCTTGGTGTTTTCATTTTGTTGTATTCTAACAAATTTTTTTGTAAATATTTTTCATGTTACTGTTCCTTTAAAGTGGAATGAATCACAAGCAGTGACGTAACTACCAGGGGTGCAGGAGGTGCAACTGCACCAGGGCCCCCACCCCCTTGGGGCCCATTGGAGCCATGATGGCAGGTGGTTATCTAGGGGGAGATTTTATAGCACACATGCCATGAACAATCCAGCATGCGATTTATAGAGGTAAGGGCCTGACAGGTTGGCCCATGTGCCCATCCTGGAGTAGTTACACCACTGATCACAAGCCTCCAAGACTTGTAGGAGAGTGGTATACCCTAAATTGTTATTGGGTTTACAAAGTGAGGCATTCATTGCATCACTATGTATGTGTTAAACTGTCTTATTTGCTGGAATCAAAATAACCCTTCAGTGGACAACATACTATTTTTTCTCATGAGCTCATCTGAGTAATTATACACCTCATGTCCCTGTATTTGCAGCATGCTAGATCATAGTAACTCAACATGATGTAAAAGAAAATTCTTTAACTCAATTCGTTTTAGAAATACCCAGTTCACTTGTCTTTGCTAATTTATGTCTCTCTACACAGATTTGAATCCTTTCAGGATCAATGGGTTCCCATTTTGCAGAATAATCATGTCATAGGGATCAATATATCACCAGTTTCTTTCTCTGGGTGACCTCTATGGAATAAGGTGCAAGTGTTTAAAAGATATTCACTCCTGTGAAGGACATCTCACACCCGCTATTTATAATGTGAAGTAAGTGATGTTCTTAGGTATAAAAAGAAGTCTGGATATCATTTAAGACATCCAGTCACTCCAGCCTTTATACATTAGCACCCAAAAAAATGAGTATGCGTAGTAGGGTGTTTATACAAATGGCCTGTGGGTGTCACTGTGCACATTACTTGTACTATGCAGCTACACAGTACTTTCTATACAGCTTGAGAATGATAGAGATGAAATTACTGCTGTTCTGTAATGGCTGCATGAACCTGCTAATAAAGCACTGCTATACCCTGCTCATCCTCGGCTACCAAAAAACAACAGATTAGCGACAGGATGTCTCTTCTACCTCTGCAGCAGCCTACACCTTTTCTTCCAAACCCTGGTGAGCCTATCATACCTTTTACTGCTTGGATACTTATGTTTGATAATTACATTATTGCTGATGACCAAGGGGAGATTTTGGCTGCTAGAAAGCGTGCTTTACTTATTCACTGCCTGGGAGCAGAGGGACAGCGTATATTCTAAACATTTACCATTACCTGATGAGACTTGTGAAACTGCTCTTACTGCTATAAAGAACTTTTTTGTGGCAAGATTAAATGTGGTTGCTGAATGATATAAATTCTGCCAACGGGGACAGTGTAATGGCAAATCCACAGAATATTTTGTAGCAGCTTTGAGAGAGCTGGTTGTTACCTGTGAGTTTGGGAATCTAACATGAAATGCTAAGAGACCAAATAGTGGAAAAAACAAACTCACATTGCATTAGAGAGAGACTGCTCCTGGAGCAGGATTTAACTCTTGCAAAGGCTATTACAGTTACTAGCCAAATTGAGACAGCAGTGGCAGAGGCTAAAACCCTCAGTCAAGCAACTGCTGGGAATGTACAGACTGTGAATCCAGTACTGTGTCCTAATGCACAGTCACAGGCAAAATACAATGCTAAGGAATGGTATTCAGAGCAAAACTGTGCAGCAAATACAAATACAAAATATTGATTTTGCTGTCTTTCAACAAATGGCAAATTACGCTACATGTCCTGCAAAATCGGTAAAGTGTTGCAAATGCTCAAATGTAGGTCATTTGGCTAAAACCTGCTAAACGTTCATGAAGTCACTACTACAAATGTTACAGTAGTCAGTGTGGATAAAGCTGGTACATTTATTCCAGACAAGTTTATATGCACTGTCAATGTCAATACTGCTTCTGCTGACAAGGGACACTCCATTAACCTGATGCTTGATACAGGTTCAGCTATTTCTCTAATACCAAAGGATATTTTCTTAAAAAGAGTTGGAGAGCAACACAGGCATGCAAAAAGTTTCTGGAGTGACAAATAAGGGCTGTGATTGAACTGTCTGATGGACGCATATGGAATGCAAGTCATCATGCTCCTGCTTGATATGACTTTGGAGACGTTCCATTTGATAAAGGACATTTTCCTACTCCTGATGCCAACCGCAATAGGCCTGAAGAAATTGAACCTGTAAAGCATACTGAGAGAATACGAAAACTACCTGAATGGACCAAGGACTATATGATGTGAAGAATGTATATAATTGCTTTAAGATACATACTGTTTAATTGTTACTGTTTATTATATTTGTCCAAATGCTTTCCTACTATAGGGAGAATGTGGTGTTTATACAAATGGCCTGCAGGTGTCACTGTGCACATTACTTGTACTATGCAGATACACAGTACTTTCTGTATAGCTTGAGAGTGATAGTCAAGTTACTGCTGTTGTGTAATGGCTGCATGAACCTGCTAATAAAGCACTGTTATAATCTGCTCATAATTTTGTCCTACATGTGAACATCTACTGCCAAGCTCTTTCACTTTAAGGGCTTTTCCTGGGGAGGGTCTTTTAGTTTACCCAAGAAAACAATATATTGTTTTTGTCAGGATAACATGAGCATTCAAAATCTGTGAGAATTTTGGTGTAGTTCCACTTCTGTAAAAAGATATAGGCTTCTAAGTGTCTAATAAAATGAATAAAATCACATAGTACAATCACATATATCAGAAACATTATTTATTTTATGTATGAAAACACAGCAGATTTGAAAAGTTCTATGTCTCCTGATTGCGCCAATACCAAATATATATAGTTCTATGGAGATTTCTCACTTGTATCGCTCAGAATCTGCATGCAGTACACTACCTAATTTCCAAAGCAGAGCTCCACAAAACGGCATACTTCTGATTTCAAGGCCAAACACTCCACTAACAGTAGGTTTACCACAGAAAACCTTGCATTATTAGAAAGAGCAGATTCTGGCATATCAAAAATGGGTAAATGGATCTATGTAAGCTATGTAACTACCAAGTTAAAATTCTTTCTTAAAGTTATAATTTTTTATAGGAATTGGTGAATGCTTTAAAAAATGAACACAAAGCTTCCAATCTACAGCATCATATCTCCTACACATCTCCTACACATATCTCCTACAAATCACAGGGGACCCAAAATGTAGACACCCCATTTGAGCTAGCAGTTCTGTAATTCTGCAAAATTCTTCAAAAAGTTCTGCAAAATCAACACATCTGTATAGATTTGGGGGGGGGGGCAAAGGTAGAAAAAATTACATTCACACAAATTCCCAGAATTTTTTGTCTAAAAATATTGCAATTGGTCACATTTATCTCACACAATTTCTTACATACAATTGTAAAGCACCCTAAATATGGACACCACAGGTCTACTGAACAGTTTGATGCCCAATATGTATAGATATACCAAAGCAGCTGACATGTGCAGACCCAAAATAAAATTAGTGCATTTGAATTAGCTCCGTTGTCTTTTTGCCTTCTGTGAAAAATGACCCGTGACTATGTATTATTAGCCAACAGACCCTCCTAACAGCACACAGACCCCTAAAACCATATATTTTTATAAAGTACACATGCTGAATAATCTAAAACAGGTAACCGTCTTTTTACTCCAAAATACCATACTGCAAAGCAACGCTAAACCAGCGGTTTTTATGACATATCTGAAAATTTTATAAAAATATTTATCTCACCCAATTTCTTACATACAATTGTAAAACACCCTAAATATTGATGCCAAGGTTCTACTGAACAGTTTGATGCCCAATATGCATAGATATACCAAAGCAGCTGGCATGTGCGGACCCCCCCCCCGCAAAAAAAGTAAAAAAGAACCTATAAGTGTGTGCTTGTGTATACATGTGTATACAACTCTACAAAGTGTAAAATTGTGTGTATATATATATGTGTATTTCACTGTTTAAATATGTGCATATGTATGAAAGGCAAAAAAAGCCAGGAAATAAATAAAAAAAACTACCTACTGTTTTGTGTGTGTGTATAAATGCATGTTTGTATATGTAATTACAGGTATGTGTGTGTAACTGGGTAAACAGAAGGGCACTTACCGTTTTTTGGAGAAGAAGGGATCACAAGCAGATCTGCAGACTCCAGCACCGCAGACAGCAGCAGCAGGAAGTGCATGGGTGGAGCTTTACACAAGATCAGGTCCAGGAAGAAGCAGCACAGGGGAGCAGCAGACAACACACTGGATCAGGTGAGAAATTTTGTCCTGCATCAATCACAACGCATAACCCACTTAGCAGCCCCCTAGGCTCCTTGGGGGTTGAGAAGCCAGGAGAGCCTCTCTGCATTTCGATTTTTGCAGAAGTGCAGATAGGCAGCTCTTTAAACAAAGAATGTAGCTCCTACGTTCTTGACACTTACAGCCTTTTTTTCAAAGAATGTAGGAGCTACAGTACATGCTTGGCAGGGAATGGGTTAAATAGCTGATGTTCTACCTTTTGTTTTCGGTTCTTCTCAGCTCCCTGCTCCTATAGATGGCTGTGCTTTCCACTGTGGAATGTTCTTATCTTGGTTTTTTCAGGAGCTAGGCAATGGAGGTAGAAATAAAGAGAGATAAGCAGTGTGGGATCAGCAGTTTAATCTATCCATTTCTACCTTGATCCTGTGACCTGCTTACCCTGATCCTAAGCTCCCTGGTTTCCTTGTTTCTGTGTTCAAGCCTGATTCCTTGTCCCCAGCCTTGTTCCTGACCTCTTTCAAATTGGTTGCTCTTTTATAGGCCATCGTTGGTGGTTCAGCTACTCAAGTTTACAACCTCCAATCCATCTGTAATAAATGCCAGTGTTGATGTATTATATTTCTTACATAACCTAATTGTCTCGAATATGTAGTGACAAAAAGCAATCTCTCTGATTTTTTATGCACTTTTTTATATAGGCACCGCAGCTCTGTCATGGAGCTTGCAGCCGCCTCCCCCTCAGCCTATTTAAGTTTGCACAGGTGCAGTAACAATGCGCAGTTATCCTTACTCTATCCGGAAGTAAGGCTGGCATCCCTCATGCTCCAAGATCCTCATGTCAAGAGTCATCTTGACTGCATTCTCCTGTTCCCAGTCCTTCTACCAATACAGGCTTCAACTAACACATTAAATTCCTAACAATAGGAGAGTCCCTCTTGGTATATTTTTCACTTTTTCTTTAGCTGTTACCAACAAATCAGTTTCATAGCCTCTACTCTTAAAGGAATTGTTCAGTATACAATTAAAACTGGGTAAATAGGCTGTGCAAAATCAAAAATGTTTTCAATATAGTTAGGCAAAAATGTAATGTATAAAGGCTGGAGTGATTGTAAGTCTACCTAAAAGAACAGAACACCTTTCAGCTCTCTTGGTTTACACTGACTGGTTACCAGGCAGTATCCAATCAGTGTAAACTCGACAATTTCAACAGACCACAGTTCGCTTATGGTGGTGCTCTATCTGGAAACCTGCTGCAAGGTCCTTACATCCATAATTCAAAAAAGCATCAGATGGCACTCACTCCAGCAATTGTGCTAATTATTCAATTCATTTATTTGGATCTCCACACAACGTTTTGGAGGTACAACCTCCTTTATCAAGTGCTCTCAAACGTGTAATACAAAGCACAGGTATATAAAGATAAGGGAGTGGGAAACTCCTCCCTTCCAATTAAGTGACATCATAATAACCATTAAGGTACTACACCTCACACAGTGATACATTGTATAACACTTTCCCATGCTACTTTTAAGTGATACTAACAAGCTTACAATACCTGTATAGTGACGAAACATACATATATTGTGACTTAATTGCATATTAGTCATATTAATGTTTGTGCCTTCTGTGTATTCCATTGTGGCTGTGAAATAAAAATAAACGTACCATTATTAAATTAAAATTAACAATTTACAGCGAATTTTCTGTTGTAAAGATACATATCCGTCACCCTTGATTTAATTCCAAAAGGAAAGGATAAAAAATAACAGGAATAATTTGTATCCTCATTCAATCCCATTGGGGCCATGGTATTTAATCTATCTATCCACATTATTTCTTTCTGTAATAACATGCGATTGTAATCCCCACCTCTTGGGGGTACATTCACTACTTGCAGAACCAACCACCTCAATTGATTACTGTTGTGGCCTTGCTCACAAAAGTGTCTGCTAACTGGCGCAACATACTTATCCTTCTCCAGATCACAATTGCTAATTGTTCTCTTATGTTCTCCAATTCTGGTTCTAATCTCCCGTTTGGTTTTACCTACATACGCTTTGCCACAGGGACACTTTAGCATATAAATCACCCCAACAGTAGTACACGTGGCAAAATTATGTCATTTAATCGCATAGCCTTTTGAGGGATGTGTTACACTGTCACTTTTAATAATGCCATTGCAACACCCACAAGACAGGCAGGGAAATGTCCTTATTTTAGGATAACCGAAAAATGTCGGTTGTCTTGTCTTGGGTTGTAGCAAATATGCTTTGGTCAATTCTTCTCCTCGATTGCGCGATCGCTAATGGTACCTCTGCAAAAAACCAATCAGTGACTTGAGGTAGGGGCACATGGGTCATAACTGTTGCTTTTGAATCTGAGCAGAATGCTGAGGATCAATTGCAAACTCACTGAACCGTAATGTCCCATGTGGCCCCCCTTCAAGTTGCTGACTAACTCAGAGAAAAGTTGTGTTATGTTCTGTTATGTTAGACATCCAGTCACTCCAGCCTTTATACATTACATTTTTGGCTAACTTACTTTATGAGAAACATTTTTGATTTTGCATGGCCTATCTATTTACCCAGTTTTTATTTTTACCCTGAACTGTTTCTTGAGTGAGTCAACATTGCCCCATCAAATTTATCCTCCTTACTCGCAATAATTGTTTGTATGGTAATTGTGGAAGGTGGATGGAAACTATGTGTGTCTAGATAGGTTTTTATCTGTTGGTTTTCTCTATACATCAGTTGTAAGTCTCCCCTCTTCCAACATCAGAGTCAAATCTAAAAAATGTACCTGATGTGTATCAAACTTGAGAGTAAATTTGATCGTCAGAATTCTGGAGTTAAGATGATCTACAAAAAGAAGCAATCATTCATCAATACTTGGGGCCAAAGCTCCTGTTTGCTATAGACAAAATTGTCTTCAAACTGTGCCATAAACAAATTGGCTGGAGCTACATTTGACCCCATTGATGTGCCTTGGCTTTGTTCATAATATTTACCTTCAAAGAGGAAGCAGTTCTTTTTGAGGACCCACCCTAAGAGTTGCAGAAGAAAATCTGCCATTCCCTCTGGTAGTTGTAGTTCATTCATGACTGTCATGATAGTTGAAATGTCCTGATCATGTGGAATAGAAGTGTATAGAGAGGAGACATCCATTGTGCAGAGAAGTATATCTTTTGTAACCAATTCAATCTCATCTAGTTTGTTAATAAAGTCAGTGGTGTCCTTTACATAAGACTTAGTATGTACCACCACTGGATTAAGGACACAGTCCAACAGTGATGTCAGAGGTTGAAAAATGGACAACATCCCTGCAACAATGGGTCTCCCAGGTGGTCTCCGTAAATCCTTGTGGATCTTTGGTAAAAGATAGAATACAGGTATAATGGGGTTATCCACTTGTAAAAACTTTCTTAAATGATTTGTGATTATACCCTCTTCCTCACTAGTCATCAGTACACCATCTATCTATGGGAAAGTGCTTCTTCCCTATAGTATTCAGTATCCATCACCACTATTGCTCCGCCCTTGTCTACTTGCTTTATAATAATGGATGTATCCTTTCTAAGATTCTGTAGGGCCTCACACTCGACTCTAGATCGATTCAGAGCTTTATTGCATCTTTTTGGCCATTTCAGTTTGTTGATGTCCCTTTTAGTGATGGGCGAATTTATTCGCCAGGGGCGAATTCGCGGCGAATTCCCGCGATTCGCCGCTGGCGAATAAATTCGCGAAACGACCAGAAAAATTCGCCGCCAAAAATTCGCCGCGCAAAAACGAGTCGCGCGTCGTTTTTGACGCGACGCGCCGATAACGACGTGACGCGTCGGAATCGACGCGACGCGCGTCGAAAAAGACGTGACGCGCGTCAAAAACGACGCGACGCGCGTCAAAAACGACGCGCGACTCGTTTCGCCAAGTGGCGAAAAATTCGCGAATTTCTCTGGAAATTCGCACATTTTTCGGCGAAGCGAAACGCGGCCGTTTCGCCCATCACTAGTCCCTTTCCACTGCCTGTACAAATGTTTCAACATAGTAATTAGTCATAGAAGGAAAGAACTTACTTTTTTGTCTGCATCTAGCTGTATTGTACCAAGGATCTGTTTGTGTGTTTTCAATCTCCTGTGTATCATCATTATCATTCTTCCCCAATGGTGGCACATTAGTGTCTGATGAATCTTGTGCAAAATGAGCCCTAAGTCTTAAAAGACGAAAAAAAAAATTTCCAGTTCAACATCAAGACATAATTTGTCACCATTGTTAGTAGGTACATACCCAAAACCAAGGACACACATCTTTAGTCCCGTTAAAATCTTCGTGCTGATATTTACAACTAACATGTTTTCTTCCTGGTTGATATCTAGAAGGCTACAGGTTCCTTTACTCCCTTCATTCCTTGTTTTCCTCTTGTACCTCTGTCTAAAAAAGGACTAGAGGAGATATCGGAGTTCTTTGAACTACTCGCTCCTTCACTATCCACTGATCTAGTATTCCTATATTGTCTCTTCCGGTAGAAGAGTCTCCTCCAATTAAATACTCTCTTCTCTTGATAATCAATAGTGTCTCTCTTTAATTTATCAATTTTTATGTTCAGGAACTCTGTTTGATGCTTAGTAACTATCCCTCAGCTGGGCCTGAAAATCACTTACTTCATCGTTTCTATGAGTTGCCTGAAGTTTGTTTAATGTTGTTGTTATCGTCCCTGAGTTGTGTCAGTCTTGTATGAATCCCTTCCACTGTCAGTACCATCAGATCAATTCGGCAGGCGAATTTTCGCTGGTGTTTCGCGAATTTATTCGGTGGCTGCGAATCGCGGGAATTCGCTGCGAATTCACCCCTGGCGAATAAATTCACCCATCACTAATCAAGACTACATTTGTTGAGGATCTTTTCCCAATTTTTACAGTAAGTTGGATCCTCCTTACACAATGTGGGCTTGATCCCTAATTGTAACCCCCTAGGAATTCTTTTAATCTTTAGATATTCAATCAAGGTGTCTGAATGTTATTGTAAATTGCCTTCTTTTTTACGCAAATATTCTAGCCTCTGTATCAATGCATTCTTATCAGTATCAAAATCAATGGAGTTAGAGGAAAATCCTCAGCCTGTGTGTAGGTAAGTATACCAAAAGCAACTCTCCTATCTAAGAAAGTACATAATCAGAGATATTGCCTTTTGTCACTACACATTCAAGACAATTGGGTAATTTTGTGGTTCATACAGACAAGTTTTATCATCCAGTGACTGGTAAAGGGTATGGAATGATGGACTATATTAATTGTCAATCCGACTATGTTGTATATAAGATAAAATGCCCATGTGGCAAAGTATATATAGGTGAAACTACCAGAGTCCTAATTACTAGAATTGGTGAGCACAGAATTGATGTAATACATTCCTGATAGCAAGACACTGATGTGGAAGCACATTATCAAGTTAGTCAGTTGCAGTTTATGGGGATAGAGCAGGTAAGAAGACCGACTTGTGGGGGCAATATTGCTGTAACAGCATAAATTAAAATGAATATATAAACTACATTCCCTTTCTCCTGATGGACTTAATGAGAACAGGGAACTGTCACTGTTCTTTTAAAAATATTCTCTCTTCTGTGAATTCACTTTCCTTGGTTAATGGCCTCATCCTGTGTAACGAGAAAATGTTTTAACCCTGATGTTTTTAATATACGTTTTTAATCTTGTGCATGCCACTATTTTCACAGATCTTGTAGGACACCATTGATGGATTTCATTCCTCGAAAATTAATTCCTTCACACTTGGCATAGATGTTTGTCAAATATCTTTATTATATGAGAAATATTATATTAGGTACTGTCACTTTAAATACATGTCACTTGACTGTGTGATCATATTATGGCACATTATCAAGATTGGTAAGTTATTAATTTATGCTAAATGACATGGCTATTATAATAAACTTTTATATATAGATTATGTATTGGCACATAGACAATTTATTCATGTCACCTGATAGCACATAGACACTTTCGGTATGTCACATGATTGGAACCAAGTGGTCAATAATATAGATATTTTTATACTAATGATTTTAAGATTGCACTATATATTACACTTTGTATTATAAAATACTTGTTGTGTGTCAGGTTTTATAAATAGTATTGTTTTTGATGTCCTGATCAGTGAAGGCTTCTGTTTGCATTTCTCTTTGAGTTGCTTAGATACGAGAGTGCTAAAAGCTAACTGGTGCAAGATTAGAGCTAGGAGGAGACACTGGAGCCTAACATCATATACAAAATGTAATACTGACGCTGAGAGTTTGTCAGGCATCATTGAAGGGATATTAGGCCTATTATAATGATGTTAGGCTGCAAGATAATAGTGGGTACTAACATTGGAGATAAATATCTGGAGAGATTTCTGGAGATGTGTCCCATAGTAACCAATACATTTTCTAATTTATAAGTGGCTGTTTAAATCTAATTGCTGATTAGTTCCATGGGCAGTAATCATATCCCAAAGTGTCTGGTAGTGGATTAAATGATTGTGCTATGTTATTTCAGGTAAAACAGCAGGAATGCCCTGGTCTAGGCTCGTGCTTCACCAGTAGTAGTCAGATGCCTCCTGGACTTAAATGAGAGGTACAGAGCAAGAGTTCTGGCCAGCAATGGGGCACGACTGTATAAGGCCGAAAGTCACGGTGCAGGCAGGAGTAGGCAGATTAGTGGTCAGACAGGCTGGGTCGAGGCAGGCAGATAATTAGGGTCGTCAGGCAGGCAAGGCTCAAACCGGGTGATCAATCAGATAAGCATGAGGCAAAATCGGGCATGGGTCAGGATAAAGATTTCAGAATAGTCAAAGCCAGGCAGAGTCAAACACGATAATTAAACAGAAGCTTAACGCACAGGTCGCAGGCACCAGGAACAACTTCCTATCATGATCAATGATAAAAATCCAAATGCCCCTTTAAGTACCTTTAAATTTCACGCCATTGTAAAAACGTCAGTGCGCATGCGCCTATAAAATACGGAAGTGGGCGCCGTGCGCACACTAAGAGCAGCAGTTTCTAGGAAATTTCAGGTGAACCCGCCTCCTGAGGAGATCAGCACTATTGTCCCCAACAGGAACCCAAGAATTCTACTCGGGACCGTAGCCCTTCCACTTCCCCAGATACTGGAGATTACCCCGTACCTGACGTGAATCAAGGAGCTCCTGGATTTCAAACTCTGGATGACCTTCAACTAATACTGGAGGAGGAACAAAAGATTGGCGAACAAGAGAGGCAGGTTTGAGAAGGGAGACATGAAAGGTGTTAGAAATGTTGAAGTTATCAGGAAGTTTAAGGCGGACATACAGAGGGTTAATAATTTCAACAATTGGATATGGAGCAATGAATTTAGGCCCCAACGCAAGAGAAGGTACCTTTAACGTAATATTCTTTGTGGACAACCATACAGAATCTCCTACCTGATATTTGGGAGCCTCTCTACGAGATCAGCAGCTCTCTTCTGACTAGCAGTAGCAGCTGACAAAGAGCCAGGATGTGGCTCGAAACTTTATTGTATCGCTGGTCATAGCCATGTTACAATAAAGGCTTTTTACTAAAAGGAATTGGTGCTGTCCGTCATTGAAAATCTCTGTATCCGGTGGATTGTGGCCACCATTGGAATCTGCACCAAACAATTGCTGACCCAAATCTTTCTTAGCAGTAGCAGCTGATACAGAGTCATGCACTCCAGACCAGATCTTAGCAAATTGATTAACTGCAGAGTTGACAGATGGAACAGGGGATAATGAACTGGAAAAGGAAATCGCTCTAGGATGTAAACCATAAACAATAAAAAATGGAGATTGACCTGTAGAGGAATGTGTTGCGTTATTAGAGGCAAACTCTGCCCAGGGTAGTTCTTCGGACCAGGAGGATTGACTATTAGAAACATAACATCTTAAATATTGTTCAAGAGATTGGTTTACCCTTTCCGTCTGTCCATTGGTCTGAGGATGATAGGCAGTAAAAAAAGACAGATTGATATCCATTAATGAGCAGAACGCTCTCCAGAATTGAGAAACAAACTGCACTTCTCTATCAGAAACAATATTAACAAGGAAACCATGTAACGTTAAAAAATATTAAAAAGAAATAACTCAGCCAAAGTTTTGGTAGAAGGGAGGTGTTGAAGAGGGATGAAATGACTCATCTAACTGAATCTATCCACTACTACCCAGATTACTGTCTTCCCCTGGGAGGGGGAAGATAACTAGGGTCCTCAGGCAGACAAGGGTCAAACCGGTTTATTAATCAGAAAAGGATGAGGCAAAATCAGTAGACAGATAACAGGCACGGGTCAGGATACAGATTTCAAAGCCAGGAAGAGTCAAACACAATAATCAGGAACAAACAGTGCCCCTTTAAGTACCTTTAAATTTCGCTCCATTGCGCACAGACGGAAAAACGCCAGTGTGCATGCGCCTATAAAATATGGAAGTGCGTGCAGCGCGTGCACTAATAGCAGCCGTCAGATAGGAAGAGGAGCAGCGCGGCCACTAGACCACCAGGGTGAGTAACTCTCACAGAATCATTATCAGTGCAGCATTATTTTTCTCAGTCATTTGTAAGAAGTTCCAGTTAGGAACCTGCAGTGTTTAACAGCAGGAAATGTTCATGTTCATTACTATGCAGCAGTCAGATGGGACATTAGAGGGCGCTCTCTATAGCAGGTCAGCCAGTATCCTATGCCCTTATGCAGCCATGTGGAGCAGAGCTGGCAACTTTCCATCTTGTTTGTTATATGGCAATAAGCTTTGTTCTTATTGGTTCAGTAATGTGACTGATAGTATTGCTTCACAGAACTTGCATTTTGTTGAAAGAATGAATCCTGTACTATAAAATCTTGCTTTCAGTCACAAATATCTATCTGTCATTCAAATCTAGCTTGGCATGCACTAGTTATTTACACTATTATATATTCTGTTCAAGTTTTTTTTTTATACATAATTCATTCTGTAAGTAACTTTGAACATACTGTAAGTGTGTCTGTTACATGGAGGTTATATATTTGTTAGACTAACTGATTGTTAAAATGTACAGAATGGAATTTGTAGGGGTGTGTCCACAAATGTTGGGAGCTAAAGCATGATTTTGCCCTCAAACAGGGTCTGCTCACTAAGTGCCTTACTGAATAACTGATAAGTCTTACCTCTCTTCTGCACTGGGACATGCTGATGCATTCCCTGATGGAAAGTTTTCTGTGAACACCCTTGATAACTACACTTACCTTACATCCTGGCTAGCTCTCTTATTTGCTGAAAAGTGCACTGTGTAAGGTTATTAAGCCTTGAGCAGCACCCTGCCATCTCCACTGATATCCCATTGCATGCAAGCTAAGAAATCTACACATCTGTCTCTAGCCTTAATTTCTGTTGCTATAATGTACTTAAAGGCAAAGTGAAAGCAATCAAATAATACATACGGAATGCTCATAACATAATTGATTTCTCCCAACCTAATTAAGAAATTAACTAAAGACCTTGAAGAGTGGTCTCGATACGCTAAATCGTAGTTTGGGAGAATCCATTCAGTAAAAATGACATTAGTACCCAGAATTTTATATCGATTTTGTGCATTACCGGTGGAGATTAAGATAAAAGATATTAATTACCTTCAAAATAAAATTAATAAATTTATCTGGGCTCACAAACCACCACGTATAAACAAGAAGACCATGTACAGACTCCCACTACACGGTGGCCTGGGCTTACTTAATTTATTAGTGTATTATAAAGCTGCGAGAATCTCCCAGACCACTCAATGGCATTTACCACCTCTTGAGAACAGATGGGTCCAATTAGAGCTCTTTCTATTTATGGGCAGATAAGTCACAACTCAAATCCGTCCCCTTAATAGGTTCTGTCCTGAAACATACCATTAAGATATGGCACAACAACCGATGGAAATTCCAACCTGCTGGAACTCATAGTATTCTTACCCCATTACATAATAACCCACTTTTTCCTCCCAGCTACGCTACCCCAGCATTTCAATGGTGGAAGGCAAATGGCATCAATAGAATACAAGATATGTTATTGTCTATAGGAATTAAATCAATTCAATATTTACAGTATGCAAAATCTTTACCAGAAAATGAAATCTATAGATACTCACAACTACTTCACTTCATTCAATCTATAGACCCATCCTTTAAATCTAGACCCCCAACTCTGTTAGAAACTTGTTCTCAACAGGCTGGAAGACAGATAGGTACTATTTCCTTATTATATAAATATTTAATCTCTGTAGATGAGGGTGAACCCCTTAAATACATGACAGATTGGGAGAAAGATTTGGGACGGTCTATATCTCTACAAGAATGGTCCCTAATTTGGAATTCGGTTTCCAAAATATCTCCAAATACTGCCATTAAAGAATCTACATATAAAGTATTAATGCAATGGCACCTTACACCAGCCAGGAAACATCGCTTTAATCCTTCCACTTCCAACACTTGCTTCAGGGGATGTACAGAAGTTGGAGATTATATGCATATATGGTGGAATTGCCCGG
>CM044431.1:92536811-92547546 GCA_024363595.1 Xenopus borealis
TTTATCATTTAATACAATCTTTTTGCAACTCACAAGCTGGTGCTGTCCATTGTTCACTTTGTATATTAAGAAGGTTTGACCGGAAACCCTAAGGACATGCACAGCGAATTACTTACTAAGCGAGAGTGCTGTTACAATTGTATCTACGAATTCTACATTACCGGGAGTAACTTGCACCCACAGGAGATTTCTCAATGATTGATTTCCGGTGGAATAGACATGGCGGAATCTCATCATCCAGATCGGGAGGTGTTCAGCTACACTGAATCCCAGGCAGAGGAAATTGTGGCTTCGTTTGCGCAGTCCGCAAGCTTCCTACGCGTACCGGTTTCCTCCCAGTTACAGAGAAAATTGGAAGGGTTAAACCGTCGATCGATCGATCTGGAACTGCACGCTGAGACACTCGCAGAATATTTTATGAACAAGCGGATACCACCCGGTATGCAGATCACACTGCGACCAACATTATTTGCAGGTAACGATGATTTCCGCTTACGATTCACACAGATTTTAAACAAGTGTTCCTACGATATAATGACTTTGACAGTTGAATTTATCGCTAAAGAATTGAAGGTTGTGCAGACAGAAATACAACGTGTGAGTCATCAATTAGCCATAGGCTTTTCCACACAAGAATTTAATGAAATGAAAGAACAGATACGGATCAAACTTGACAAGTATAAATTAGAAAATGAGAAACAAAAAAGACAGAAATATGATCGGGACACTACAGATTATGAAAGAGGCCGAGTTTACCAATGGAATAGAACCGACACAAATGGGAGAGGCACTACACAGAGCCTCAGTGTACCACGCAATATGCAGAGATTCACACGAAGGGAGGATAAACAGGGAGACGCCACTGTGGAAACACGCTCTTCTTTTTTAGATGTTCCAGACGGCGGAGAGGTGGCAGAAAATACAGGCACAGTAAAAAAGAGGACACTACCATCGAGGAACAAACAGATGAAGAAGGACAACAAATAGTGTTTAACATCTCATCAATCCTGCTCACGGAGTCACAGATATCGGTCCTCAGTAAAGGTTTAAATTTTTGCCTAACATCACCATTGTCTCCAGATGGACATTGACCTATACAGATTTTTTAGGACCTTGCGGCTAAAGGTACATTTTTCCTCTATCGATGTACAAACTGAGGTAACTGATAAGACTCATTTATTTTTTCCAGAGACTTTTGGTTTACGCAGCAAATGTAGATATGTTCCACAGACTACCTACCCTGCTGTAGAAACATATATTAAGAACATACAACATGATATTGAGAAATTGTATCAGCAGGGGACAGATACCCCTAGTATGATACCTAATCTCACTAAACATGAGAGAAATGCTTTACATGAATTGATGAATGACAATAGGATTACAATTAAACCCTCTGATAAAGGGGGTGCAATTGTAATCATGGACACTGCCTACTATATAGGTGAGATTCTGAATCAGTTGGCTGACTGTGCGGTTTATAGAACCCTAGATGAAGACCCTACTCCAATAATTTCGAAAAGAATAGATCAATTATTGACACGTATGGTCAACGAAAATCTTATTTCAGAGGAACCAAGGGCATATCTTACAGTCACATTTCCACGTATTCCTACGCTATATACACTTCCAAAAATCCACAAAGACCCGATACAACCACCAGGTCGCCCGATAGTACCGGGGATTGACTCTATTTTTTGCCCTATGGCAATTATTTTGGATCGGATCTTTGGACCCTTGATCACGAACACTGAATCTTTTGTTAAAGACAGTGGACATTTTTTGCAGAGACTGGATGGTCTAAATATACGAGATAACGAGGATATTTTACTGGTTACATTTGATGTCTCCAGTTTATATACCTCTATACCTCATGAAGAGGGCTTGAAAGCGTGTGAATGGATACTGTGGAAAAGTGGACAATATCAATCTGAACAAATCAATTTTTTCTTGGAAGCATTAGAGATTATATTGCAAATGAATTACTTAATTTTTTTGGGAGTGTTCTACTTGCAATTGCGTGGAACCGCGATGGGATCAAACGTTGCCCCGTCATACGCCAATACCTTTATGGTTTGGCTTGAAGAACATCACATATATCGTCATGTACTCTTCCGAGATCACTTTGTGGCCTGGTGGAGATACATCGATGATGTATTTGTGGTAAGGCGGGGTGACGTTGAGTCCCTATCGCGGTTCCACGCTGATCTCAATGGGTGCCATCAGGCCATCCAATTTTCTACAGTATGTCGCATAGTTCCAATGAAATTTCATTTTTAGATGTATTAGTATATAGAGAAGGGGGCCTACAAACAAAATTATATTCTAAGCCAACTGATCGGAAACAGCTACTGCATTTTAAAAGTAATCATCCAATACATACTAAAATTTCTATACCGATTAGCCAGTTCACAAGGGTACATCGATTGGTCAGTGATCCCAGAGTAAGGGATGTGCAAATCAAACAAATGAGAACCAAATTTAGACAGAGGGGTTATGCCCCCAAAACATTGGATAGAGCGGAACACATTATACAACACAAAGGAGCTAAGGAAGCTAAAAGCCCTAGGATTTCATTTGTTACACAATATGGAATCTACAATAGACAAATTAACACAATCTTACAACAACACTGGTATATTTTACACAAAGCGTATCCCACAGTGCGAGAATTTATTTCTCCTCCCTTAATATCGTACAGAAAAGAAAAAACCATTGGCTCCAAACTAACGAGCAATAAGCCACAAGAAAAAATTCAAAAGAGTACTTTTTTGGGCCAACGCAATCAAGGCATGTATCCTTGCCTAGACTGCAAACAATGTAGACACGTTATAAAAGGGAAGGAGTTTGTACATCCAGATACGGGTGAAATTTTTTCAATTAGAGGCTACCACACTTGCCTGTCTCAATTTGTGGTATATGCAATAGTTTGTCCCTGTGGAAAGATTTATGTTGGGGAAACAGTGCAGAAAATCAAATCACGTATCTCCCAACATAAGTCTACCATAAAGTTGGGAAATTCCACATTGCCACTATCACGACATTTTAAAGAAAAGGGCCACACTGCAGAACAGCTAAGATTCACGGTCTTGGAAATGGTATCCCCCTTAACAAGGGGTGGAGACCGTGAGCTAAAGTTGAAACAAAGGGAAGTATGGTGGATCAATAAATTGAATTCACTGCATCCAAATGGCCTAAATAAGGACTACGACTTGTATCTATTTTTGTGATCCTGTTCATCTTGCTATTAAGTTTCATTTCACAATAGAACGGAATTAAGTATTGTTGAAACATTGTAGGAAGTGCACTTTGCTCTGAATTGGTCACAATGAGGATTGCATATTCTACACAGGTTATATGGTAGGAACCCCGTTTAGAGAATAACGAATAATATATTATGCTGTTATGTCATTTCCCAGTGAAGACTATTTAAACACATGTGAATGCATGATGAATTTCATACCATTGTTCTACATGGCTTGAGAAAGGACCCTGAAGTGGCCCGAAACGTCGCTATGAATGTGTGCACAAATATGGTGATGTAATCTTTTATCATTTAATACAATCTTTTTGCAACTCACAAGCTGGTGCTGTCCATTGTTCACTTTATATATATATATATATATATATATATATATATATATATATATATATATATATATATATATATATATATATATATATATATTAGTATATATATGTATTAGTATATATTATCTCAGTGATCATCAAATCCTTGTTTTTCACAAATTATTGCATACTCAATATTGTGCTGCATTTGTTAGTGCTGCAGTAGTTTTACTAGAACTTTCTTTTTCTGGTTACAAGGTGGCAGCAGTAGTACTGTTACTGCCCTTGAGAAATTTTTAGGAACCCATGGAGCTTGAGCAAGATGTGGAAGATCAGGAAGAGGACAAAGGGGCTTATGCTGCAACTTGAGGAAAGCCCTTTTGGGGGCCTCCTGGTATTTTTTTCAGTGAAATCTCAGGTGAAGAGATGGACACTAGGCATTATGGCCCAGTTGATTTTTTCCCATTATTTATGACTGAATCCATCCTACAGGATATGGTTCTCTATACAAATGTATATGCCAAGCAATAACTTGCCCAAAATCCCCTACCCAGACATGCTTGAGCAAATGCATGATATCACACATATGTTAGTGAGATGAAGAGGTTTGTGGGCCTCACTTTAATAATGGGTCTCGTAAAAGTAAATTCTTTGGATTCCTACTGGGATACCACTACAGCAATGTCTATCCCTGTTTTAAGCCATGATGTCTAGAAATTCGTATCAGCTACTGTTCCAGTTTCTTAATTTTAACAATAATGCCACGGCTGTACTCCTTAATGAGCCTGGAAATGACATGCTGCATAAATTGAGGCCCCTTATAGATAGCCTTTCAGAGCACTTTAGAGAAGTGTACACCCCCTCAAAAACATATCGTATAGATTAATTACTTCTCCTCTTCAAGGGGCGCCTAAAATTCCAGCAATAAATCCTAAGCAAACATGGCTCCTATGGGATCAAATTTTATAAGCTCTACGAAAGCAGCTTGGGGCACACCAGCTATTTTATTATTAATGAGGGCAAGGACTCCCAATTAGACCCCCCTGATTGTCCCCTTTATTGTATGGGAGCACATCACTTCACTTCTGGGCCGAGGTTACCACCTACATGTGGATAACTTTTACACAAGTATTCCCATCTTTAGAGCCCTATATTTATTGGACACCTCAGCCTGTGGCACCATAATTCCTAACTGAAAAGGTTTGCACAGGGTAAACAAAAAATTGAGTTGTTGAGAAACTTATGCCCTGATACAGGATGAGCTCCTTTCCATCAACTATTGTGACACAAAAAATGTATTCATGTTGGTAGGTCCCCTAAAAATAATCCTCTCTGTAGCAAGGAATACAGTAATTACATGGGAGGTTTTGATAGAACTGACCAACTGTAAAACATTATTACAATACCACCTGGGAAAACAAAGACCTGGTACAAGAAAGTTGGTATAGATTTGATTCAAATGGCCCTTCAAAATCCATGCATTTTTTGACAGCAGTACTAGGCCCCAAATTATCCTGTTGTAAATAGCATTTGCAGATACTACCTGCCCTGTTGTTTGGTGGCACTGAGATTCCATAGATGCCTGCTGGTGACAATGTGGCCCAATTGATGGGGAAGCACATTTCCAGCCACTCCTGGCAAACAATTTGCCTAGTTAGCTTGTAACGTGCTGCAACAGATGAGGTACAAAGTGCCCTCACAACCCTGGATTATGTTTCAAAATCATGTTTTGATAGTGATCTATATTTTGTTCTTAGTATAGACATTCAGATTTTTGTAGAACTGAGGTTAGTACAGCTATGGTTTTTGTGTTCTCATGCCACAAATTAAATATTTATGTTATGGTGGTATGGCCTACTAAGGTGAGTTGGTTTGGATTAACAGTGACTATTTGGTGGCAAGATATTTTTAATTTTTTTCAATTTAGTGTTGTAACAGTACCCACCCCCAAACAAACAAATAAAAAGCAGCACATCCTGAGGAAACGAGTACAGATGAAATGAAAGGGTCTAAATAAGACTTGTTTTTGGGGAATTGGAGAGAAATCTAAAGTTGAATCTGAAAGCTGAAGGTGTGTATGTTCAGTACTTATACAATTTGTGGGGTATTTCACAGGTAAAGTATGAAAATCTGTAAGGTGTGATCTTAGAGCACAGCCTCAAATGTACCTATTTCCCCAGTTTTGAATGTTTGGTGGCTGCATCTTTAGTTGTACCAATATATGTGGGTTATCATTTTGTTCAGGAGAAGTTGAAAGCAGACGTTAAGTAGGTTTTTTAGTTGTTATGGCAATTTTGTGGAGAAATCAAATGTTAGACCCGTTTTGATTTTGACCAAATTACCATATTCTACAAAGAACTGCATCCACAATTCTGCATGTAGGAAAGCAAGGATGATGCTGCTGAATAGCTGCTGGTGTGCAATTTCAAGGAATACATAGTTTGTTAGGGCTATTTCACATGTAAGGAGGACTGAAGGTGTATGCTCAGAGCGCAGCCCCAAACTTTCCATCTAAAATTGCCTTTCTGTATAACCCCTGTTTTGGGGTGTTTTAAGACATCTTTAGGTGCATCCAAACATGTAGGCAGCGCCGGCTAAGTCTGCAGGGGCGGCAAAAAGCCGCTCCTGGTGACTTAAAGAGCTGAATTTCCGGTTCTTAAACTGGGAATTTGGCTTCACTAGTGTGAAAGAGTGCAATTGCGCTCTCCGCATTAACGTTGCTGCCCCCCCCCTGAAAATTTGACAGCCTGGGGAGGGGCGGCATTACAGGAGCCGCCTCAGGCGGCACTTTGTTTAGGAGCGCCGCTGAATGTAGGGTATTGTTTTGTTCAGGACAAGTTGCAGATTGATATTTAGTAGGTTTTTCTGGAAATTTTGGGGATATCTCTAACTTTGGACCTTTTTTATTTCAGGCCAAACTGCAAACTTTTTTGGGGAACTGCGTGTGTTTATTTATAAGGTTATTTTTAGTTGTTATGACAGTTTTGGACATTTTTTTTTCTTTATTTCATGCCAAACCACAAACTTCTATGGAGAACTGCATCCACAGTTCTGCATGTAGAAAAGCAAGAATGGTGCTGCTGAATTGCTGCAGGTGTGCGCTTTCAAGGAATATATAGTTTGTGGAGGGTATGTAAGCGGGTGTTCAGACTGAAGAACTGCAAGGTGAACGCAGCCCCAAATTTCCAGCTAAAACTGACATTCTGTATTGCCCCCTACATGTGGGTTATTGTTTTGTTCAGGACAAGCTGCACATTGATATTTGGCAAGTTATTTTAAGTTGGCATGGTCCTTTTTTATTTACTTCAGGCCAAACTGCAAACTTCTACATGGAACTGCGTCCACAGTTCTGCACATAGGAAAGCAAGAATGGTGCTTATGAATAGTCGAAGGCAATTTGGTGAGGCTATAGATGGAATTTTTGCTTTCCTCTAGTAGTTAGGCAGTTTTCGCTTAAAAGTTTGAATGCAATGGGCAAGTTTTTGATACACAAATTTGCCGGTGCACAACTGGTCTCTCAATTTGCGTAAGGGGTCCCTAAAATAAGTACTACCAAGGTAGGCACCTTTCCATGCCTTAATTGCGGCCATTGTACAGGTATCATTAAAGGGGATTATACTGTTCATCCCCAGAAAGGTACAAATTTGTTGCTAACTTGTTTCCTATTTTTTTTTTACAGATTCTCCTAATCTAAATTTTTGATAGAAAGTAATAAGCAGAGGAAATGTATGATTAATAGTGATGGGCGAAACGGCCGCGTTTCGCTTCGCAGAAAAATTGGCTAAAAATTAGCGAAACGACGCGCGACTCGTTTTTAGCGCCGAATTTTTGCCCGCAAATTTTTCCAGGCGTTTCGCGAATCGCGGGAATTCGTCGCGAATTCGCCCCTGGCGAATAAATTCACCCATCACTAATGATTAAGCCTTCTTGTATTAATAAGGGTGGTCAGTATATTATTAACCCTTTCTTCCCAGAGGGGGATCAAGGGCAAAAATGTATCTGAAAAATCCAATAGTCGCAGCCACTGAAGCACAGAAAAAATATGCCATATAAATGCTGAAAATAGTCGCAGCCACTGAAGCACAGAAAAAATACGCCATATAAATGCTGAAAATAGTCGCAGCCACTGAAGCACAGAAAAAATACGCGATATAAATGCTGAAAATAGTCGCAGCCACTGAAGCACAGAAAAAATACACCATATAAATGCTGAAAATGGTCGCAGCCACTGAAGCACAGAAAAAATATGCCATATAAATGCTGAAAATAGTCGCAGCCACTGAAGCACAGAAAAAATACGCCATATAAATGCTGAAAATAGTCGCAGCCACTGAAGCACAGAAAAAATACAGGTCAATGTATGGCAGTTGTTTGAAGAACAGTAGATTTATTTACTAGCCAGCAAAGCTACTTAACCTAAAATGTCCCTCAAATCCCTGCAGACTTCTGTCCCTCCAATACAGAGCAGTATCAAGCAGATTACTAGCCAGCAAACTTTCAACTGTCCCTGAAATCACTAACAGCTCTCTCCCTACACTAACTCTTCCAAGCAGCACACACAGACAGAATGAAAAAATGCTGCAGGGCTTCAGTTCATATATGGAAGGGGAGTGGTCCAGGGGGTGTGGGGGTGGTCCAGGAGGGAGAGCTTCCTTATTTGCTGCCATGTATCTGCTGGTCTGGGGTGAGAGGGCAAAAAAAAGCGGCAACTATGCGCGAACCCAAAATGGCGAACGTCGCGCGACGCTCGCGAATATTCTGCGAGCGCGAACAGCGGATGTTTGCGCGAACAAGTTCGCGCGCGAACAGTTCGCGCCATCCCTACTTGGGAGTAAATCCTTGTTTAGGGCTATTATCTAATTGAGGGTATAACCCTTGAGTTTTTTTTTAACCCAGTTTCGCTTCGCCGAAAAATTCGCGAATTTCCAATGAAATTCGCAAATTGGCGAAAAAATTGGCGAAACGCGACGTGGCACGCTTTTGACGCGTCGCGTCATTTTCGACATGCGTCGCGTCGTTTTCGTCTCGTCGAATTTTCGCCCAGGGTTTTCGAGAATTTATTCGCCAGCAGCGAATCGCGGGAATTCGCCCCTGGCGAATAAATTCGCCCATCACTATTTTTAACCTATGTAACTGTGTGTATACATATATTTATATATATATATATATATATATATCTTGTAGAAATGGACAGCACACCGTTTTAGTTCTCTACCTGGGTGCATGGTGTGATATAAATGTGACATGGCAGGCTATGTATGAATGTGAGTGTGATCAAGTGTATCCAATATGGCTCCTTAGTTGCAAAATGGACGCACTGACATTATTTGGAGTCAAAGGAACAACCGGAGTTGAGGTAATTAATATGGATATATTAGCATTAGCTGGAGACAAGGGAATAGCAGGAGTTGAGGTAATTAACTTATAAACTTATAAACATGTTTATCAAGGAGGAAGCATACATTTCATTCACATGGTTAACTAGTGTTTTTATTTTCATGGTCATCCTCACAGTTCTGGGCGTATGGCCATTATTTTGGTATATGTCCACAATTAGGATTAAGACCAAATTCTGTTATGATTGATTATTTTATTGTTATACTAGTATAAAGAAGGAACTCCGTTAAGGGGACTTCATCTACAAGCAGATGTGTTGTGTAGAACTTTGGTTGTGAAGAACCTTGCCCGATTGTTCTGGCTTTGAGAGTTCGCTGTACTTGGCTCGGGGTCCCCAAGCTGATGTTCCTCTCAGAAGTCTGCCAAGGGAAGCTCGACTAGACGTTGCATTGTGTTCAATTGGTGATGTAATAATTTTCTTACAACATATTATTCTTATCTAAATCTTGTTCAATGTGTGTGTGAGTTTTATTTCTATCTCTGTATGTAATAAGTCTGTCAAGGGAAGCTTGACTAGACATTTTGGGGCAAATTTATCATTATTCACGACTTCGAGGGCTTTTAGCTCTCAAATTCAGCAGAAATTCGGTAGTAATTCAACTATTGAATCATTATGGAATAGTTTTAGGCTATTTTTTGTGCGCTATTTGATTTCACAAAAAAATTGTACGAACGATTGAGGCGTTTGATCACACAAATGGTATTCGAGCAGGTAATAGAAAAAAAAGCCTGTGGGGGGGATTCCCATAGGCTTCTATTGCTATTCGGTAGGTTCAATCTGGCGAAAAAATTTTTAAAGTTGAAGTACTTCAATCATCAAATGGTCGAATGATCGAATATTCGATCTATTCGATACGATCGAATTTTGCATATTCGATGATCGAAGTGGCCGAATTTGCATATTCGAATATCCGATACGATTGGAATTCAAATTATTCACGTGAATTTTGTAAATCTGCTCCTTTGTGTGTGATAAGTCTGCCAAGGAAAGCTCGGCAAGACACACGATAAAAAAATTACATATGCAAAAAGACCAGCAACACCAGAGTTTCTTGTGAATTAAAAAAGTTATTACATGTGTAACCGACGTGTCGTTTCGGTCCCTTTCTCTTTTTTTTTCATTCACTAAAGAAACCCTGGTGTTGCTGGTCTTTTTTGCATTTATAGATATACAGTCAAATGAGTTTTGTTTATCATTGGCTGAGCTTTCAAAGTAGCAACTTCCTTTTAATATATGCAATGCCTTATGGAAACAGTAGTATTTCAGCAGTGACATAAAGTTTATCGAATAACAGAAAATATGAAATATGCATCTTAACAAAATTAGACAGGTGCATAGATTTGGGCACCCAACAGAGATTTTACAGCAATACTTAGTTGAGCTTTCTTTTACAATTGTAAAACAGCCTCTAAATGCCTCCTATAGCCTTTGATGAGTGTCTGCATTCTAGATGGCAGTATTTTTGACCATTTGTCTCCAATTCAGTTAAATTTGAAAACTACCCCCACAGCTTGATGGAACCTTCTCCAGATTTGACAGTGGGTAGAAGGTGTTTTTCTTGAAATGCAGTGTTCTGTTTGTTATGACCAAATAACAAAATTTTTGGGGTCCGTTTACTAAAGTGCGGTAAAATTTTTCGCACAAAATATAGACAAATTTCAAGCAGAATATGTTTTCGCAAGTTTATCAACCTGCGTTAATATACATTTGCGAATATTCTAGCGCAAGAATATTTTTCGCCAGTTATCGCATTCGCTGAAAATAATG
>CM044431.1:92560030-92573218 GCA_024363595.1 Xenopus borealis
TTGCGGTAACTACGTTAGCGAACCAGCTTACGTTAGCGCTAATTTTAGCAAGTTGCGAATTTTCTAGCGACAAATTATGTTCCAAAATGAATGTGGCTTGTCTAAATGAGCTTTTGCATACATGTGACTCTGTGGTGTGAATGCAGAAAGGGCTTCTTTCTCCTCACCCTGACATACAGATATTCTTTTGCAGCTCACCTCATAAATACACACTGTCAGAGGCGATCCTGCGCACAGCGCCGCCTGAGGCGTCCTTGATTTGCCGCCCCCCCTTCCCCCTGGCGCTCAAAAGTGGCTCTGGTGCAGAGAGTGCAAGTGAGCGCTCTGCACTAGAAGAGCCAAATTTCCGGGTTTAAAATCAAAAATTCGGCTCTTAGTTACCAGGAGCGGCATTTTTGCCATCCCTGGTAACTAGGGGGGTGGTGCCGCCTGAGGCGAGTGCCTCAACTCGCCTCATTAGCGTAGCACCGTTGCACACTGTTGTAGTGTCAGGTGCTGAACTGGAAGACCCACTCCTGTCACTGGGTCGTTACAATATGCAGAAGAAAATCAGCAGCACACTGTATTCAATTGCAAAGGTGCATAAAAAAGTAATTTATTGTGCCCACATCATACAAAATGGCAACCTTTTGGGCCAAGCTGGCCCTTTATCAAACCATGTGTTACACCATCTTCCACCTTTTTAAAATGGAGGAGAGGGGTGTGGGAGTACAGGCTCCACCCTCTCCTTGTGACATCACAGGGGTGTTATATACAATAACAAGTGTTACAACAATTTCCAGTGATAAAAGTCCAAATCTTTAGTCCATCACAATGTCCATGAAAAAAACATCCTATTATATATGCCATAGAAATTGAAATTGTGAAAAATAGATTCCTCCAAGGATTTTTGTTTCAAAATTAAATTATCATGATCTAGCATACGAGACACCAGTAGGACTCCAGTCCTTAGGAGGGATGTAAATAACTGGTTAGAGGGATGGAAGACTTAAATTATGAGGGGAGACTTTCCAGGTTGGGGTTGTTTTCTCTGGAAAAAAGGCGCTTGCGAGGGGACATGATTACACTTTACAAATATATTCGAGGACATTATAGACAAATGTCAGGGGACCTTTTTACCCATAAAGAGGATCACCGCACCAGAGGCCACCCCTTCAAACTAGAAGAAAAGGACTTTCATTTGAAGCAGCGTAGGTGGTTCTTCACAGTCAGGACGGTGAGGTTGTGGAATGCACTGCCGGGTGATGTTGTGATGGCTGATTCTGTTGATGCTTTTAAAAGGGGCTTGGATGATTTTTTTGTACAGACATAATATCAAAGGCTATTTTGATACTAAACTCTACAGTTAGTATAGCTATGGGCATATATGGTTTGTGTGAAAGAGTGGAGATGTGTGTGTGTGTGTGTGTGTGTGTATGCTGGGTTTTTAATTTGGAGGGGTTGAACTTGAAGGACTCTGTCTTTTTTCAACCCAATTTAACTATGTAACTATCTATTATCCCCAGCTAAAAGGGATGCCCACAAGGGACACAGACTAATGTTTGTGAGCATTGTGATGAATTGTTGAACAATGTAGAGGTACACCAACTGCAGCAAGATGTTCTTGCAGGTATTTGGAGGTAATCTTTGGGTTCTCTGTAACTATTCTCACAATTCTCCACATATGCCGCTATTTTCTTGGCCTGCCAGACCTGGGTTTTACAGCAACTGTGCCTGTAGTCTTCCATTTCCTGATTACATTCCTTACAGTTATAGCTGACAGTTTAAACCTCTGAGATAGCTTTTTGTAACCTTCCCCTAAACCATGATACTGAACAATCTTTGTTTTCAGTTTTTGCTTTGAGGATCCCATGATGTCACTCTTCAGAGGAGAGTCAAACTGAAGCACAACTTGCAATTGGCCACCCTAAACATCTTTTCTCATGATTAGACACACCTGCCTGTGAAGTTCAAGCCTAAATGTGCTCATCCAATCAATTTGGTGTTGTTAGTAATCAGTATTGAATGGTTACATGCATTACAAGGGTACCCAAATTTATGCACAGCCAGATTTTCACATTTGATTTAATTCCATACAACTGAACACTGCTTCACTAAAAATTGTTGTTTAGAAAACACCCCAATTCTCAGATTTTCCTGGGAAATAAAGACATACCACTGTTATCTTTTTTTTTTAAATTGGAGTAAATTATTATGCTAGCTGAGAGGGGTTCCCTCTTTTTCATGACTGTATTTACATACAGTGCTTAATATACACTGTATTGTTGTCAACACTTCAACATGTGTTTTATTGCATTGGCACTAGTAAAAAATCTAATTTCTCCAGAAAACTATAACATAAAAAAATGTTCATTGGTCCATTTGTAATCTTTGATTCAGGAAGACAGTTTCCCCAAACTATGGCACATTGGAAAGCCTTTAGATGGTTTTTTTGCTGTTCTCTGGATCAGCTAGCAACTACATGGGCAGTGACAATCACTTAGGATGGAGGATAGCAGTCCTTGATCCGATCACCCATATTCTATTGGACTCTAGGGCCCATGATCAGATGAGCCGGATATAGCTCACTTCAAGGTGTGCATATTGGGGAGAGATCCACTCTTTGGTGACCATATGTATGTATGTCCAGCTTTAGTCATGTTTCATTTAGACTTAAAAAGTTGAAGTCAAACATGTACTATGTAAAAGCCACCCCATTAGTTCAGCAATCGAACTCATTGTGATACACTGACACATTGATCCAAGCAAGAAATATTTTGATAAATGTTTTTTGAACAAACAAAAAAACAAATGAGGGTAGAGATAAGTATATTGCAAAGTAAAATAAAGTAGCCAGACTATGTGGGTAGGAGTGCCCACACTATGTGAGGATAAAGACGTCAAAAAAGTTAAAGGGCTAAACCTCTAACTCACATATGTCTGGGTAATATATTACATAATGCAAATATATAGTTAAAAAGCGATTTTTATTCACCACCATGCCAAGTCAAACAAGTTAAAATGACACACACTTAAAACCAAGCAGCGCTGCTAAGGATGGAAGGGATCCCTTACAACATATACAGTATATCATAGATGCTTTGTATAACATTACTATCATGTGTGAATAGCTTCTTAGAAGGAGCTCAATAGCTCTAATAGTAAATTATATGTCCCAACAGTGAAAAGCAATATCTGTAAATCCACAGACTAGCAATGTATAAATCCGGCTGTGAGAAAAAATATTGGAAATCACTGGCATTTGGCCAGTACGTGGCCTCAGAACTAGGCCTCGAGAGTCTATTAGTGATTGCTCCGTCCCAGGTAGGTGCGCAACATAGAAGGAAGGTTGTCAAGACTCACCCTGGTGGTCTAGGGGGCCGGCGGGGACGCCCGCTGCGCTCTTGGCGGCGACGACCGCCACGCTGATGCTCTTCTTTTGCCTGCCGGTTCTTCTATGGCGCGTGCCCCGCTACTTCCGGGTTTATGCTCCAAATCACGCTGGTGTGATGACGTCATTGCGCAATGGCGCCAAATTCAAAAGTATTTACAGGAACATTGTGTATTTTCTAGCTGCCCGTGATAGGTTTATTCCTGGTGCCTGTAACCTTGCTATTTAGCTTCTGTTTGTTCCTGAATACCTGTTTTTGACCTTGCCTGGCTTTGACTACTCTCTTATCTGTATCCTGACCTGTGCCTGTTCCTGACTTCTGATTTTGCCTCATCCTCATCTGATTGAATACCCGGTTTGACCCTTGCCTGCCTGACGATCCTTGCTATCCGCCTGCCTCGACCCAGCCTGCCTGACTTCGCTGTTGCCTCATCCTATTGTACCGTGACCTTCGGCCTTAAAGACTTCTTATACAGTTGTGCCCCAACGCTGGCCAGAACTTCTGCTCTGCACCTCTCGTTTAAGTCCAGGTGGCATCTGAGTAGCTGAGGGCTCCTCCCGAAGCCAAAGGCGGTCACACTACTGGTGAAGCACGAGCCGAGACCAGGGTGCTTGGCGTTTGTTCTGGTATCGGGTGCCGACCGTGACAAAGGTACATCGATGACATCATGCTCATCTGGCAGGGCCCCGAACATATGTTAAGGGAATTTGTGACAAAATTAAACATTAACCAATTCAATCTTTCATTTACTATGAATTTTGACCCTTCAAGACTTGAATTTTTAGACATAGAGATTAAAAAAGATATTGATGGTAATGTATCCACCAATTTATATCGAAAAAACCAGCAAGCAACAGTCTCCTTCATGCTAAGTCCATGCGTCCTACTAAGTGCATTGAAGGCATTCCCGGGGCCAATACTTGAGATTAAGAAGAATATGTTCCTCAGATGAGGAGTTTCAGGTGGAGGCTTACACAACTATATCAACGTTTTAAAACTAGGGGGTACAAAACTCGGTCTCTTCACAGAGCATACCAATGGGCCTTAGCCCAAAGCCGAGATGATCTTTTGTTCCGACCTAATAGGCAAGCATCACGGAAGGATACAAAACATGTACAGACACAGAGCAGATTGATTTTGACTTACAATGAAAATGACAGAGACATTCGCTCTATAATTCACAAGCATTGGGATATTCTATCTAGAGATCCCACTCTTGGCCACCTTAACCTATACATTGTTATTTGATTTTTGATAAATGTTCTAAGCCCACATTCATTTATTCCATTGTCATCCATATTCTTGCACAGTAACTAGTGTCACATTAATATCAGGTGCTAATTTTGATTATTACTTTAGTAAGCGTTATTTGCATTTTCCCCACCATGCCAAGGGTGGTTGCTGTACAGTGATTATGTCAATTGGGGTGATGTGTTACTTCTGAGCATTTGATCTGAGTAGATACTATGCATTTAGGATATGCACCTTAATTGTGATAGCTTTTTGTTAAACTGTGTGACTTTTCCACCTATCACAGCATACCACGTCACAATACACATGACTTCACCTTTAAGAATACGCAACTTCCGCATTCGGCATCTTGACAAAGCCGCGGTTGCAGTGAAACAGGCTGTTGGGGTGAATGCGCAGCGTTGCGCAGATAGGAAAGGATCCCTTCCACCAAACACCCGGAATGTGAGAATACAAAGCTTACAGAGAGCTAAGAGAGACTTCACGCTCCAGGACCATCACACACAAAGTTTGGTCTGTATACGTTTTCTTATAACATTTGCGGGACAGAGAGCGCATTGAAGGCATTAATGTCGGCTTGACTGTTTCAACGCACATAATTGTGCACTGGTTGGACTGGTACAAGATGGCGGTGGTCGCACTGTTTATGGGACAAATGTTTGAGCTTGTTTAAGGCTACTTTGTCCAATACCATCTCACAACTGCAGACCAATTTTTTTTTTTCCTTCTATGTTGCGCACCTACCCGGGATGGAGCTATCACTAATAGACTCTCGAGGCCTAGTTCTGAGGCCACGTACTGGCCAAATGCCAGTGATTTCCAATATTTTTTCTCACAGCCGGATTTATACATTGTGGATTTACAGATATTGCTTTTCACTGTTGGGACATATAATTTGCTATTAATGCTATTGAGCTCCTTCTAAGAAGCTATTCACACATGATAGTAATGTTATACAAAGCATCTATGATATATATGTTGTAAGGGATCCCTTCCATCCTTAGCAGCGCTGCTTGGTTTTAAGTGTGTGTCATTTTAACTTGTTTGACTTGGCATGGTGGTGAATAAAAATCACTTTCTAACTATATATTTGCATTATGTAATATATTACCCAGACATATGTGAGTTGGAGGTTTAGCCCTCTAACTTTTTTGACGTCTTTATTTTGATAAATGTGCTATTTGTTAAAATAATGTCCTGGCTGTTTTGAGAAAACTTCATAACTGTTGTAAAATTCAGACTTCACTCAGAGTTCCCAGTTTAAATTTTAATAAACCTGTCCAGAATTTGGTCAATTGACTTATTATTATTGTTTCCGATATGTATTTCATTTATCAGCATCTAATGCATATACTGTACTTCCCAACACAAAAGATTTTAGTAATTATTTAAAGAGATAGTCAAATATAATTCTGGTGGGCTACAGGCATTTTAAAAGGCGATATAAGTGCATGGTAGAGCAGTTTTATTGGGGCTAGAAGCAACAGATGCATTCATTCATTTAATGTGAAAGGCTCTGCAATAGTGCCTAGACTTATCTGGCAGTTTAATCAGAGAGAAAAATTACAAAGGAAAGGAAAAGAGATGTCTCAAAGCTACAAAGTTATGTGACTGACCTTTTTAAACCATTCCCTAACCAAAGAGAGAGTGTGCGCCAGAAAGAAAGGACTAAAGGGCAAGTGATTCTTAATGCTCCAATGTTACAATTATCAAATGACTATGTAGTTATTTTTCTTTTCACAGTGACACAAAAGTCAAAAGCAAGATTGATGTTAAATGCCAATAAAAGAGGTTCACTTGTTGCAAGGACAGGATAGCTTTCTCACTTTGCATAAGATGTAAGAAGACATTTTCAAACAAAGAGATTATACGGCAGACTTTTCAGATCAACAGAGCATACTCACTTTTTCAGGAATTTGTATGTTAACGTATGTTAATACATTTTCTACTTGTCACCTGGGTCACACCAAGCACAAATGGTCCAGCAGTGGAACAAGTAGAATGGCCTTAGACTTTATTCTTGCAAAAAAGGGTGGTGTATGTACTCTCATTGGTGAGGACCTACATATTGTACCTACATAACTGATACCCATGATATAGTGAATTCATGGATAAAATCAGTGAATTACAAGAGACTTTACATAATAAAGATGATTCTTGGGGGTAAATTTATCAAAGAGTGAAGTTCCACCACTAGAGGGAAATTCCGCAGCTCTCCATTAATTTCTATGGGATTTTGAAAGGCGTATTTGTCAATGGGTGAAGTGAAAGTTCACCCTTTGATAAATACGCCTTTAAAAATCCCATAGAAATAATGGAGACTGGCGGAATTTCACCTTAGTGGCAGAACTTCACCTTAGTGGCGGAACTTCACTCTTAACTTCACTCTTTGATATACCCCATAGTCTCTATTTGGTTAATTGGGAAGCTTTGGGAATTCAATCTTACAAAGTATTATGCAAACTGAGTTTATTATCATTTTTATTATTTTAGTCTTATTAATTAGATATGGTATTCCTTTTCTATGTTGTATATATGAAGGTAAACAAGATGTAAAAAATATTCAACTTGTTTATACCGGTAATAAGCAGACTATGGATAATGATTATAATTCAGATATGGTCTTGTACAATCACCGAAAGGAGAATGTAAGGGTTAAACCCAAGAGCCGGGGCCCCCTTACCAGCGGCGAGCATGTGCGACTTCTTCCGATGTGGAATGCGGAAGTGCCTAACAGACGCGAAGGAGCCGACACTGAAGTCCTGAAGTGACGGAAAGACCTGAAGTCACAAAGGAGCCGACACTGAAGTCCTGAAGCGTCATAAATACCTGAAGTCACGAAAGGAGCTGATGCTGAAGTCCTGAAGCCACAAATTCAATTCTACCGACACCAATGTGGGTTTTTTGTTTTTTTTCTTTAATCCCCTGGCCTCAAATGTTTTCTTTTAATACTCTATAGGTCCCTGCCACCAATTTAAAAAAAATATATATTTTATGGGGCTCCAATTTTTTTCATTTTCAACTTGTTAATGGGGGCCCTGCCACCAATGTTTTTCAAAAAAATATTTTTGGGGCCCGAATTTTTTTAACTTGGAAGGGGGGCCCTGTCGCCAATGTTTTATTTAAAAAAAATATTTTTGGGGCCCCAATTTTTTTTAACTTGTATGTGGGGCTCTGGCACCAATGCTTTTAAAAAAAAAAAACTTTTATGGGGGGGCCTGGCACCAATTTTTTTTAACTTATAAGGGAGCCCTGGAGGGGTTACCTTTTTAGCGCTGATGTCTGTGTGGTCTTTTTAACTTTAATGTGGATTCGGCGGGGATTGGGGTGGGGCTTGGGCACCTGGGTGGGCGGAGCCTAAGGGGCCCCGGCAATTTTGTTGTGCGGGGCCCCGTGATTTCTAATGGCGGCCCTGTGTTTAACCTTTGACCTAGCCACATTCCTAAGGTATGCATATTTAGTAGTCTAAGCAATATTCAAGTGTATATATTCAAGAATATACCATGCTCCCATCTAACCAATGAAGTTTAAATGATGTCATCTTTGTTGAAATGGTATACATATATGTCCTAAAAGTATATTTGGGATCAGCAATTTTTTTTTTATTGCTGGTTGTTGTTTACCTTTAACTTCCCTTTTAGTATGTTATGCAGTATCCTGTTCTTAGCAGCTTCTATTTTAATGAAATAGAGCATTAGCCTGATGCCGCCCCCACTTACTTACTCCGTCCTTACGTCTTTTGGTGTCGTAATGCTATTTCTTTCTCTGCACTAGGAAAGTTACATTTGTGTTTAAAAAAATAGAAAACAGAAATTTGGCTTTTAAAGTTATGAGGTGGCTTTTTGCTGGGAATTGGTTACTTGCTGTCGTCTGAGGCAAGGACCTGCCTCATGGCAGGAGCGTCTCTGCCTGGAATCCAAAATACTATTGCTTTTGAGGCAGAAATGTTGTTATTATTACTTTTATTACTTATCTTTTTTCTCTGGCCATCAACCATTAATATTGTAGTCTCTCAAACCCCTGCTTGGTAGTTAGGGTTAACCAGTTAACTGCTAATGTTTGAATTTGGAAAGCTGCTGTACAAAAAGTAAATAATTACAAAACTTCAAAAAAATGTTAAGTACAGACCACTTGCAAATTATCAGCCTACATTATACTAATAGTTAATTTAACAATAAACTAATTTAACAATGACTAATCATGCACTTTGAGAAAATGTGTCCTGCAAGCTTAATCAGTTGTAATAACTCACCCTGGTGGTCTAGTGGTGTTGTGACCCCTGCCTGTGTATTGATGATTCTGACTTCTGTGACCCTTACCCTGCCTGGTAATCGACTCTTCTGTACCTGTATCCCCTCAGACGGGGGTCTGTCTGACTTCTATTGTACTCCACCTGCCTCGACCCGGCCTGATTGACTACGCTTTTCTGTCTACACCTTGTACTACGACCTTCTGCCCGAAAGACTTTTGCTTTGCGTTCGTGCCCTTTTGCTCATCCAGAACCCTTTGCTTTGCACCTCTCTTATTAAGACCTGGTGGCATCCAATTAGCCGAGGGCTCTTCCAGAGGTGAAAGGTGGCTGTTAGAGGCAGAAGCAGGAGACAAGAAAAGGGTGCTTAGCGTTGGTTCTGGTATTAGGGTGCCGACTTTGACATTAGTTACACCATCCAGTTTCCAAAGGACCAAGATGTTGTGAATTTAAGCTACCATCTGTAAGTGATAAACTTAAAGTATTAGTCAGTTGAACTGAAGAAGCTACTTGGTTGAGTAGTGAAATTATTACGCAGCAAGTCCAGTTGTTTTTTTAGAATTACTTATATTAGATATACCATGACCTGGATGAATGAAAATCTTCATAGTCACACACAGCAAAAGATTTTACTATATTCAAATAATATTTCTATTGTGCACAATTTTTACATTGTAGTTTGCACCAGTACACAGTAATTATAATATTTTACACAACAAAAAATCATGCAGACTTTAGAAAGCTCTTAAGAATGCTCAATTAAAATTTGTAATTTTCTAAACTAAACATTACATTACAAAATCTATTTTCTAAAAAAAATTATATGGATTTTTATTCAGTTAAAGCAATTTAGTACATATCCCCCTGTCAAGGATTGGGTAGGGGACACTGTAGAGTCTGAAGGGGAAGGTGCGAGTCCTTTAAGCAAGGGCATATTGTGCCTAGGAAACAGGTAAGGAGTAGGCTGGAACAGGGAGATGAGGGTGAAGATCAGGACTGGACTAACAGGAAGAAGAGGATGACAAATCAGGACAGTTGCAGACTAGATTGAGCAGGAGTGGGACAGGAACATGATGGGAAAGGGCGGTGTGGGCGTAGATCTCTGGGACTGGAGAGCAAGGGTAAGAGCAGGAGGACTGGAGAGCAAGAGCAGGAGGACTGGAGAGCAAGAGCAGGAGGACTGGAGAGCAAGAGCAGGAGGACTGGAGAACAAGAGCAGGAGGACTGGAGAGCAAGAGCAGGAGGACTGGAGAGCAAGAGCAGAATGACTGGAGAGCAAGGGCAAGAGGAGAGGGCAGGACTGGAAAAGGCAAAGCAAGATACAGAGCAAGATGAGGGGATACTAGGAGCAGGGTCAGGAAGCAAGAATCAGGAACAGGCAAGGTCAGTACAAGGTTAAGACAAGGCTTGAAGAACAAGGCTAGGAATGACAAGGCAAGAGCTAAGCTAAATAGTTAGGGAAGCTGCCACAGTACTAGCAAGGAATAATGCTCCAGCAAGGTGTGCACAGAGGGCTGGCCTTAAATAAGGCTGAGTCAGCCCTGATTGGCTATCTGCAACCAATCAGGCTGCTTCTGGGCTGGGGCTGCAGAGGCCAGGAAATCTATATTGAGCAGCCCTACAGGCTGCTCTCCTGACCTAATGGATAGAACATTACACCAGAAATGGTCTTGAATCCCAGCAGAGCCTGACACCCCCATACTGTACTGAAAAAACCTTTCTACTGTTGGAAATGATAAAATAGGTTAGTCCATAAATGTGTCCTCAGGGAGCAATGGTGGGGAAGTAAGATTTCCCCCTATAGATTGTTTCACTGATAACATTGAAGGGCCTCTTTGCCAACTGCAGCTACATGTATTCATGTAAAAAAAAAAAATTTTTTAAATGCAGTTAATAGTGCTGCTCCAGCAGAATTCTGCACTGAAATCCATTTCTCAAAACATCAAACAGAATTTTTATATTTAAGATGAGAAGAGGACTGTTCGCTCTGGACACCCTTAGTAGATTTTTTGGTAGGGGGCCTGACGCTACCAAGTTACACTACTGGTTGCTGAGTGTTGTAGTTGAAATGTAACCATATAAGGCAGTGATGTCCAACTTCTGTGTTACCGAGGGCCAAAATTTTTCTGGCCTACATAGTGGAGGGCCAATAATGGAAGCCAGTGTTGACAACTCCCTAAAGCCCACCCATGTTACCACATGACCATGTCCAAAATAATTGTGGTAGCACACCAAAAAAAAAAACCAAACGGTTGGTGCTAACTGCAGGGGTATCACTTATCACTCATATGTAAAAAAAAAAGTTGTCATACCTGTAAATCCACATGTGCTGATAATAAAGCACTCACAGCACATGATTAAACACCTTGGGGCCCTAACAATAATGTATTTTCAAATTCTAACAAACCCCCAAAACAAATACCAGGCTTAAGTTCCACAGGCGGAGCTGGAGCCGGAGTATGTCACACACAGTGTTCTTTTATCCTGGGTTCTCACCTGCCCCCACAGAAACCCTCCCAATTGACAAGATGCTGAGATAAACCCCCAACTTGCCTACATCCTTTTGAGCAAGTTAAGTTAATTTATGGTCCCCACAGAATACATAGGACTTACTAGCACAGGAAACCCTTTGTTATGATAAGTTCCCTGGACACCTGCTTTCCTCTTAACCCAAGATGGCAATTTTTTACACAGCTGTTTTTATTTATGAAGTTATGATCATAAAATTGGTAAACAACTACACCATGTCAAGATTTTTAAAAGGTTGGCACCTCCCTGCATGAAAGCATTTCTTGGGATGTGTATTCTGAATTGGTTTTTCCCTTTAATGCCACAGATAGTAGAATATACATTCTGTGGATAAAAGTACCAAAGTGGGAGAGAATTTAGATTATATGATCTGCAGCACTTTCAGTTTTCCTCTGTCTCTGCTCATTCCCCACCCCTAAGCAATGAGCAGAGTGGGGTGGATGAGGGGCCCCTGTGCAGTAGCATAACTAGATGTTACTAGATGTTAAAATTGCTTATTATTTGGGCAAATTCTACGTCTCCTCCTGCTGCAAATGCTTCTGGACTCCCCAGTACCATCCCCCACTGGACCAAGAAGGAAGTTCGATCTTCACTTTGTGGAACCCTCCAGAATGATCTGCAGCCCCAATTAGTGTTGCACTTAAACATACAAACACACACTAATTGTGTGTAACACTGTAATTACACTTATACACAATTACATTTAAACTTACACACACACACACATTCATACATTTTTTGAGGATCATGGGGTTCTCACACACATTACAATAGAGAACAAAGAAATTATACTTATAATTCACCCACAACGAGGGAGGGACAAACATACTCACAATGGAAATATGTAAATCAGCATAATAGATTTTCCCCAAGAAAGTACCATAGGAACCATCATAGAGAACCAGCAGAACAACATAAGGATTTTCCAAGGAAGAAACAAAAGGACAGAGAAAAGAGAAACTTTGTACAATTGGGAGGAGACCAAACAATAGGGACACCATACAAAAAACGAAAAACTACAGAAGAAGATATACAGGGAAGACAGGAGGAGGTAAATCAAAACTTCTGCGAAAGATTGGACAGAAGGAGAATGTAGATCCCCTTCTAGGAATCTACAACTTGACCCCTAAAATATTAGAACCAGATCAAATTAAAGTATTAGACAGGACAAAAATATGCACCTACTAATCCCATGAACACTTTTCATACTTATATAGAAACACACATTTTTATCGGGAAACCTAGTTTAAAAATTTTTTTTGCCAAAAAGGAGACATATACACCTACGGACAATAATTCACATACAGATGAAGCCACTTTGGATTGTGCAAATGACACAGAATAACTTAACTCAGACATCCCATTTAACTCACTTATCACAGAATATTGTGTCACAGCATCCCATCCAATTAAAGAGGTCACCATTGATTATTATGTCAATGAAATTATCAGACACCTCTCAGATACAAACACATATAAGAAACTTACCCGTAATGCCACCAATATCTTTAAACAAGAAATTTCAAACCTTCTAAGTGAATCGAAAAAATTGGGAATACTTAATAAGAATGAATATAACTATCTCAATATTAGTCATCCAAGAACACCAGTGATATATATTCTACTTAAGATACATAAAGATGCAAGAAACCCTACTGGACTAGGGATGGCGCAACTGTTCGCTGGCGAACTTGTTCGCGCGAACATCGGCTGTTCGCGCTCGCCGGAAGCAGCCAATCAGGAAGCTCTCCCTCCTGGACCACCCCCACACCCCCTGGACCACTCCCC
>CM044431.1:92574861-92588379 GCA_024363595.1 Xenopus borealis
TTTTGCGCAAGTTTGCGAATATGTTCGCGAACTTTTTTTCCGACGTTCGCTACATCCCTATCCAGGACATACAATTATATCAGGATGTGGATCTTTAACCTCGAATCTATCAGAATACATAGATTTATTCCTGCAAAAATATGTAAAGAGATTACCCTCTTATCTAAAGGACACTATTGAAACCATCAAATTCATTACTAATCAACAGTGTAAAGAAAATAACATCATAGGGACTTGTGATATTACATCCCTCCATACGATTATTGACCATAATCTGGGATTGTAGTCAGTAAGAAAGTTTTTGGATGAAGACCCGACATTAGAAGCTCCCCAAAAAGAATTTATATTAAAGGGCATTGAATTCATCCTTACAAAAAATTATTTCTGGTTTGAAAACAATTTCTATTTACAAACTAAAGGGACAGCCATGGGAAGTCGATTCTCACCTAGTTACGCCAACTTATTTATGGGAAACTGGGAACAAACCAACATATCACCAATAATAAACAATAACACCGGTCTAGTAGCTTGGAAACGCTACATAGACAATTGCCTATTCATATGGGATGGGTCAGAAAATGACTTGAAAATTTTCCTTAATAATTTAAAAATAAATAACTACAATATCATATTGACCTATGATTACAGCACTAGGAGCGTAAATTTCTTGGACTCAACCATATCATACTTCGTGCCGCCATTGGGAACTTCGGACTTAAAGGAAATGTCAACTATATTTCAGCTTTCATGGTGTCAGCATAGGGTGCCTTACTCCCACCTAAACCGCATTATTTTCGTGCCCCAATTCAGCTCTCACGTTCTGTACTGCTGCCTTATTCATCACTATGCTAAGAGTTTCACCCGGTGGCCATTTCCCTGATCTGACGTCATCTTTTCCCTTCTCCCTTGTCCTAATGCGCATGTGTGCATAGCCCCTCCCGTCTGATCTCTCTAAAAAGACACTTCTTTCGTCTGCTGTACTCACCAAACTCAAACTGCGCATTCTCCCAACGCCAAGCGAGAAGGAGAATTCTGAAGGGAGGGGGGAGAGGGACTTGTGCGAGCTGCTGATATGCAGAGAGAACAAGGAAACAAAGCAGCTTCCCTGTTTACTTTTCAGCGACCAGCGTGGCAACTATTTCAAGAATGCAGTGAGACCTTTCACTTATAAGATTTTCGTTTGGGGGGTTGACATGTCCTTTAATATCGGAAGTACCGATGTTCGTACTTCGTGCTGGCACCCGGAGCATTTCACAAAATTTTTGTAAAACCAGAGACGGAACTTCGGTCACCACATCGGAAGCACCGATTTCACGATCAGAAGATCGTACCAACAGTGTGAATCAAAGCTCCACTCTCTCCACAATTTGGTAAGTGCAAATGGCCCGCCGGGCGCTCACTGCAGTTCTGGTTGTACGTCACTATCGGAGCCTTTGTTTTATAGGTCCTATTATGGTTGCTTATGCCCAGGAACATTAATATGCCATCATACAAGCAATGAATATGTGAGTAGATTTCTACACACCTATTTCAATTATACTGTGCATACTGCACCATATTGTGATTTATTTTTATTTAGACATTCAGGGAATATAAGTCCAGCCAATAATCAGGGCACTGAATCCAGCCTCTACACATTTCCAAAGTGGACCTGTGGATCCACAATTTCTTTGGTGCTGCTATTCTGTTCAAGTATATATAATCTGCGCAGAGCTCAAACCATCTCTTTGTTCTCACACACATACCTGCACTTGCCAACTGCACACACGTGGGCACTTACACTATTTTTGTGGCTTGTCACATCATCTGTTTTTTCTGCCTGAAAAAAATGTTGAATTGCCAATGTGAATAGCTTATTTGCTAACCTTAATGTGCAATAGTTTTGTACATTATTTTGGTGTTTATAATGCAATTCTGGTGCATTTTTAGCCATGTAACATTTTAAGTTCTCTGTATTCAAACAGATTCTGACTGCTGATTACATTAGGCAAGAAAACATAGAAATTTTGGTTTTATTGGATTTTAGTGATTGTATTGAATGACAAGAGGACTCCTCAAGTTGACCCTTCACCTTGAGCTATTCCACTGAACCCCATTATTACATATCTTAATGTAGGGACCCATAGGTTTCTGTTTGGCACTTACGGAGTTAACTACCTGATCTCTGTCACTAGGCAAAAGCCTATGTTGCAATTAGTGTTATTATCCAATACTTGTAGCCAAGAGTGTAATGACCACTTCCTGCCACACAGCTTTATAGTGCTGTAAAGGAGTGGCCACTTCCTCTTTGGCTGCTGGTACTCATCAAGCTGGTTACTCATTTAGCATGGGATCCACAAGGCCACAGTAAGCCACATGCCCTAACAGGATCTTCAACTGTTAGTGATATACCAGGCCACCCAGTGAACAAGGGATAGCAAGTGCAAGGTAGTACTGTAATAGTCTCTCTAGAGAGAGAAAGATAGTTAGCTGTATTTAGCATGAACAGTGTGTGTTCTAACGAGGAGTGTTAGCAGGAAGAGATCTTCCTACAAAGCTTCCCCTGTGATGCTTTTAGTGCAGGGGTATCATTGTGATAATGATTAGGACTTAGCAGCAGCTTTCCGGCCTTACACTGGTGTTCCAATCAGTCACATTGCAGCAGCAGGTACTTTGTACGAAATTGATGTACCCTTACCTTTCAGGACTCTGAGGAACAATCACCTTGTTATGTGTTGTATGGAAATCTGCTAATAAATTTTGACTTTTTGCTGCAAAGAACCTCCTGGTGCCCATTCTATCTTTTATTGAACAGTTTGCCTGGGTATTGTAGTTATACTACCTCCTAAAGGGTATCTTTCACCTGGCGAAGCCCCTGCCCTGGTGTGTAGGTTGCAGTGTAACGCATGCTTTAATCCTTTGTGCTGTACTTAGCCAAAAAATGCGTTACATTAATGAAAACAGGAGACAGAGGCCCAAATTCACTAAAGCGCGAAGCATCTAATGCTAGTGCTAATTCGCCAGCATGACGTCATTTTGCAACTTCGGAAATTCACTAACACCGTAGATAGACTTCGCACCCTTACGCCAGGTGAAGTTGCGCACTGACGAAGGATTGTAATTACACAAATTCACTAAGATCAAAATTTTCCTGAACGTTACCACTTATGCTAGACTTTACTTCGCCTGGTCAGACCAGGCGAAGTTCAATACAATAGATAGGAGTTTGAAAAAAAAAAATTGAATTTTTTTTACCATTGTAGGGTGATAGTCTGAAAAAGATCAGTTTATTTGGGGGGTTACCATCCTTCCCCCCTACATTTCCTAACATATGGCAACACAACTATATAGGGGGCACATGTAGGGCAATAGGACAACTTTATTTTATTTATTAAAGGTTTCCTGGGCTTGGGTAGTGTAATGTAGTGGCTGTAACATATACTTCTATTATATGCTTAAGTTCCGCCGTATTAAAATTAGGCATCGCTAACGTAACTGCACTTTGCCTGGCGAAGTAACACTAGCGCAACTACGCTACCCTTCGCCGACCTGAGCATAACTTTGCACTTTAGTGAATTTGCGTAGCGCTGGCGAAAATTCGCCTGGAGAAGTGCGGCGAACGCTAGCGAAGCCAACGCTAGCGAATTTTTGGATCTTAGTGAATGCCAACCAGAGATGGGGGTAAAATGGCCTCAGCATTTATTCACATTTTATCAAATAAATAGGACCTTGCCAGCTTGACCCAAGGCAATATTCTAAAGCCAGAATTTTACAAGAGATCACTACTATGCTGTGCCGCCAACATGAGAGAAGTTCAGCAGCCCTGTTGTGGGACCTGCATTTGCAGCGTCTCAATGATATGAAATCCAAGCACAAGCAGTATTAGTGTCTGTATCAATTATTATTATTATTATTATTATTAACATGTATTTCTATAGCGCCAACATATTGCGTAGCACTTTAAAGTAAATGTGATTATACAACTAAATCTCATGACATTACATTACATACATATGGAGTTACATTCAATCACAATCAATGCATATAAAAAGGTGAAGAAGGCCCTATACAGAAAGAGCTTACAATCTAAAGGTAAGGGAATTATACATAAGATGTGGGAATGGGCAAGATAGAATTAAGTGAGTGAGAATTGTGGTACTGTATGAAGTGTTGTATTTGGTAGTTAAGAGTGAGGGTAGGCTTCTTGAAAGAAGTGCGTTTTAAGAGATTTCTTGAAAGCAGAAAGGTTGGGAGAAAGTTGGATAGACCATGGGAGAAAATTTTAGAGGAGGGGAGCAGCTCTTGTAAAGTCTTGAATCCGAGCATGTGAGGAGGTAATGAAAGAAGTGTTGAGTAGCAGGTCAGTAGAGGAGCGTAGTAAGTGGTTGGGTGAGTATATAGAGATGGGTTCAGAGATGTAGAGAGGGGCAGAGTTATGAAGTGATTTGAATGTCAGGGTCATTAATCTGAATTTAATTCTGAAGGGTAGTGGAAGCCAGTGGAGGCATTGGCAGAATGGTATGGCAGAGGAGGAGCGGTTGCTGAGGTATATGAGCCTCACGGCGATGTTCATTATGGACTGGAGAGGTGACAGTCTCTGGCGTGGAAGGCCAATTAAAAGACAGTTACAATAGTCTAGACGTGATATGATGAGAGAGAGAATAAGAATTTTGGCAGCATCTTGGGTGATAAATGATCGTATTATGTAAATGTTCCTTAGGTGGAAGTGATATGATTTAATAAGTAACTGGATATGAGGAGTGAATGACAGGGCAGAATCTAGGATAACCCCAAGGCACCGGGTCTGGGGTGATAATGGAATTGTTAACTATGATGGATACTTCAGGGATGTGACTGGTGTTGGAGGAAAGAGAACCATTTCCGTTTTAGAAAGGTTTCATTTAAGGTAGCGTTACGACATCCAGGAAGAGGTGGTAGTGAAAACTATACGAGAATTTGTCGTGGTAGGAAGTATAGAGGGAGAATAATAAGGGTCCCAGGACAGAGCCTTGAGGAACCCCAACAGAAAGAGGTAGGGGAGAAGATACTACTCCATTATAGGAGACACTGAAGGAACAATTAGTGAGGTAGGAAGAGAACCAGGACAGGGCCGTGTCAGGAAGGCCAAGTGAATGGAGGGACTGGAGGAGGAGAGGGTGATCTACAGTGTCAAATGCAGCTGAGAGATCAAGTAGTATTAGTAGTGAGAAATGATTATTGGCTTTAGCGGTTAAAAGGTCATTAGTTAGTCGGGTCAGGGCAATTTCAGTGGAGTGTTTATGGTTTAAAACCAGATTGTAGGGGGTCCAGTAGATTATTGTCAGAGAGGAATGAGGTTAGTCAGTTGTAGACTAGGCGCTCAAGTAGTTTAGAGATGAAAGGTAGCAGAGAGATAGGTCGGAGGTTGTCAAGATTGGAGGAATCAACAGAGGGTTTTTTCAGGATGGGGGTGACAAGAGCAAGTTTTAGTTGAGAAGGAAACAGTCCAGTTGAGAGCGAGAGATTAAATCCACCATGTAGTCACAGGAGGGATCCTCTTTTCTCCCTCTTACTTACCTGTGCAGTACTCTGGCAAGGTCCTACCGCCAAAAGGAGTCCAACTGAAAACCTTCGGTTGGACTCAACCCCCAAACTATTATTTTCTTAATAGACAATAACATATAAAATCTAATTTAAAAAACACAGTCATAAAATATACAAACAATGTTGTATCAAAAAAACATACCACAGGATGTAATAAAATTGGTAAATAGCCTTATGATATACATATTTTTAATATTCTATATGTACAAAGCATAAATTGACTTTTCTTTTTTAAATACATTACACTGGGCAGGAGACTTGACCTAAGAAATTGTAATATTATCTTGCTACAAATTATCATTTACTCTGCCCATGTGTTAAACTTGCCTGTTTACACAGACATTCAAAAGAAATTTTAGTTCATCCTGGATGCCAAATGTAGTTTCTTTTATTAATAATGGAGTGATGGTCAACCTGCTACATCTGTTCTGGAGGCCCTAAGCTGCATGTGCCAAGCACGAAGGGTAAAATCAGCAAACCATCTTGCCATGATGGTTCCCTTGAATCCCCTCCACTATGTAGTGGGCTACCTCCAGCCTAGAGTCCTGCGTGGGTACATTTTTTGGGACCCGAACCTGACCTGTACCCGCAACCCGGACCCGCGACCTGCATTCTTACCTGCTTGGACCCGCGACCCGACCCAGACCCGCGACCCGCTGACCATCAAGAATCAGGAAGTGCTGTCATCATAAACAGGAAGTGACGTCATCGGAAGTAGGCGGGATCAGAAAAAAAAGGGGGTGCTGTCATTGTAAACCGGATGTGACATCATCAGTAGTAGAAATGCTCAGAAAAAGGAGTAAAGATACCTATAGCGAGGATCCGCGACCCGACCCTCAACCTGCCAACCTGCAGAACCACCGGCCCGCTTCTATACCCGCACCCAGATATTCTACGAGCCACCCGCAGGGTACCGTGGGATTTTGTGGGTAACCCAGCGGGTACCCAACCCGCTGCAGGACTCTACTCCAGCCACAAGTGTCCAGCTCAGAGGGCCCAGCATAGAGGGTAAGGTCAACTAACTCCTTTCCCATGCTATTGCCTTAGCAACCCCTTCCAACTATAGAGACCTCCCTCCAGCCACAAGTGCTCAGTTTAGAGGGCCCGCCTCAGAGGGTAAGGTCTGCCAACCACTTTGCTTAAACTATAGTGACAACTAATCATAAAGAATATTGATAACCCTGTTATGACTGGGATGGGGGCTAATAATTTCTCTCTTGCGTATACTCTCATTCGCCCCCCATATAAGCTGAGCTTTCCCAGTACCCTATGAACTAAAACCTATCTAGGGGTTCCCTATCGGAGTGGTAGTAACTCTAAGTGCAAAAGTATTTCTGTAACTTATATAATCATTGTACCAAATTTCCAACTATGCATTCATTTTACCATAGCTATTGCCTCTAAATATGTTAGCTGCTGTACTATGTTACCTTATTCCACCAAGGGTAGCATAACATATCCAGGACCCATAGTACCAGGCCACCAGCTACCTGTGCCTTCTAGCATGGTGGGTAAGCCCGATTGTATGTTTGACCCAGGTATCTCAATGTCCCACCATGGGCCACTATAGCATACTTTATGCAGGAACCAGGTAACTTTTGCAGGATCCATCATACCAACCACCAGCCTCATGTCCTCCAGCATGGTGGATAGGGTCGATTGTATGCTTTGACCCAGGTATCTCTATGTAATATAACACCTCCCAGAGACCAATACTCTTGGAGAGGAAACATCCAACCATGGGCCACTGTAACACATTCCTGATCCATGCAACACATGCAGGATCCAACATACCAGCCACCAGCCTCTTGTTTTCTCCAGCATTGTGGGTACGCCAAATAGCATGGTGGGTACACCAGATTGCTTGCTTTGACCCAGGTATCTTGCTGTAACATAACACCTCTCAGAGAAAAAACATCTAGCCATGGGCCACTGTAACACATGCATGATCCATGCAACACTTTCAGGATCCATTATACCTGCCACCAGCCCCTCATGTTCTCCAACACAGTCCAACCACTCTTTGTAAACTAGCACTCCGACAGCCCTTCCACGCTGTGGAGCCCCGCACTCCGGCAGCCCTTCCACGATGAGTATCCCATGCTCCGGCAGCCCTTCCACTCTGTGGAGCCCTTGCTCCAGCATCCCTCCCACACTGTGGAGCCCTTGTGCTCTGGCAGTCCTTCCAAGCTGTGAAGCCCATGCTCCAGCAGCCCTTCCATGCTGTTGCACCCATGGTGCAACTGCTTTCTGCTCAGACAATCAATACTAGGCTATTTGAAAATAAAGTCTGCCATTGTGCTTGGGAGTTAAAGGACGAGTAACATCAAAAAAATGAAATTGTTTTAAAGTAATAAAAATATAATGCAGTGTTGTCCTGCACTGGTAAAATTGCAGTGTTTGCTTCCGAAGCACTACTATTGTTTATATAAATAAGCTGCTGTGTAGCCATGGGGGCAACTAGTCAAAGGAGAAAAGGCTCAAGTTACACAGCAGATAGCAGATAAGCTCTGTAGAACATAATGTTATCTGTTATCCATTACTTATCCTGTGCCATATAGCCATTTTTCAGTTTCCACCATTGCTACTTAGCAGCTTGTTTATATGAACTATAGTAGTGTTTCTGAAGCAAACACAGCAGTTTTAACAGCGCAGGGCAACACTACATGATATTTTCTTTACTTTAAAACACTTTAATTTTTTTGGTTTTACTGTTCCTTTAAGTGATCAATTTAGATATAGTAAACCTACTTCTCTCTGACTCACAAAGGGGATCTGCAATAGCAGGCCCGTATGATATAATATTGGGGGCTGTTAATTCTATATACTTGCCCAGATTCAGTGAAATTGCCTCTAACCCCCAACTGTTATGCTAGCTGAGTGGTGTGAAACTACAATTGACTTTGTGCTAAGTGTACAGTAGTAGTATTATGATTTATTTTTTGCTATAGATTTTATCAAAACAGAGTGTCAAGTGAAATTACCCTCTTTTCCCAGAGAAATTGCTAGCCAATAAACACTATCCACCTTCCTGGACTTCCTGACATGCTGGCCACCCAAGCGCTAGGGTTCAGGTTGGAAAGTGTAACCAGGTAGCCACTTGTCACTATTCCTGCAGGACACCTGCTCATCAAGAGCTACCAGTTGGCTACTCATCAACTCTGGCCATAGCCCCCCCCAAGGCAACATTGTTCTAGTTGCAAGCCACAGGCACCGTGAGAGCCATTGTATGTTGGGGTTGTCTTCTATAAATAAATAAATATATATAACATCCATATCTCAATAAAGCCCAGTAAAATTAGGTGAGACTCTGAAGGCAGGCTGCTGAATTAATAACTATAGCTACAGAAATACAGTGCAATACACAGACTTAACAAACCAAAGCCCAAGAAATTGACTGCATTCTAGTTGCTCTACTCCCATATGAGCCCCACTGACCTCTCTGTATATCCAACTACAGCTCTCTTTTTACACTAATGAGTTGCAGTAGCAGCAGCCCAGTGTCACAGACACTATAATACAGAGGGTGCCTGTAGGGCCCAGGCTGACTTCCATCCTGCCTCAATGACTACAGTGAGATTAACTGCTGTTAAACTTCAAATAAACAGCAAGAAACTAACAAACAGCTGCCCAAACAGTTCTACCCCCAAAGCCAATAGTTTACTGAGGAATTAATGTGTATATACTGCAGCTAAAAGCATTATATTACAGAGAGAGCTCAGCTTCATGTTTCTACATGTTTGTCATGCACCCCCTGCACTTATAGCTCATGGGCTTTCCTTTTTGCACTGTGCTTTGTTACTTTGTTTTGCCGATCTAAATTTTGTCTGCTATATTTCCATTCGGGAGTCTCTATGTGCCACTTATATATAGCTATGCATATTAGTACACCCTGGAGTTCATATTTAGGATGTTTTATGCTGATAGATTACAAAATGTCGGACAAATAATGGGGTAAAATGCAAGCTTTGTGAGCTCTTTTTCAGAAATTTCATAAAAATAATTATATCCGTGTGGTTTTGCAGTTTGGTAGTTTGCAGTATAAAGGTGTATTTGCCTATTTTGGATTTACCAGAATGTGTCCTTTCTGAAAATATATGGTTTTATAGAGTCTCCATACTGTTAGGGGGTCTTAAGGCACATAATACACATAATGTGTGCTCATATTGCAGCATCCAGAGTGTTAGCTGTGAAAATTCATATGCACTATTGTACTTTGGGTGCCTCTGCCCACCACATAGTTTGGTAAATATATGTATATTGGGCATCAATGGTTCAGTAGACTCTTGGCATTCGTATTTAAGATTTTTATATGCTAATATGTTACAAAATGTAATAAAAACTTCTACATTCAGCATAGCTTTAAAGTTTGGTAGTTGCAGTAGAAAGAAGTATTTTACCCATTTTATATTTGTCAGAATGTGTTCTTTCTGAAAATATATGGTTTTATAGGGTCTGCATACTGTTAGGGGGTCTTTTGGCACATGCAGTAATATACATGCCAGGTGCTTGTATTGCAACAGCCAGAGTGTTAGCCGTGAACATTTATATGCACTGTTTTATTTGGGGGTCCCTGTACACCACATAGTTTGGTAAACCTATGTATATTGGGCATGAAACTGTTCAGTAGACTTTGAGGCAATGTTCAAGTATTTTATCAAAACTGACAAATTTTGGAAAGCATTGTGATTCAGTAGCTTGGAATAGAAAGACATGGTTACCCATTTTGGATTTGTCTGAATGCGTACTTCCAAAAATATATGGTTTTTGGGGCCAATGTAACTTTTTCGGGTTTTTACCCTGCAAAAAAAATTTATAATGTGTAGATTTTTCAACTGACATCCAGTACAATTTGTATGCTCTAAATATATTTTAGGGTCTCTAAACATCAGATACTTTGGTAATCCTATGCACAATGGTAATCAAACTGTTCAGTGAACCCTTGGCATTCATATTTAGGATGTTTTATCCTGGTGCCTTATGCTATGTGGGAGATACGAACGTGTAAAAATGAAAGTTTTTAAGTGATGTTTCAGACTGTTCATACATTTTTATAGAAACCAATAAGTTCAGAAGCTCTGATGTTTGGTAATTAGCAGACATGGTTACCCATTTTGAATTTAACAGAATCTGTACTTTTCAAAAAATATATGGTTTCTTGGGTAAACCTACTGTTTCAGAATTTATTGGCTTTGGAATCCAGAGTATGCCATATTCTAATGTAGTGCCTTGAGATTCTGTAATTTTCTGCTTGGAGCTGATGTGTAGAAGTAAGAAATCTTCATAAACTATACATATCTGGTATTGGCATGTTTGAGACAAGAGGCTTTCCAAATAATAATAATAGTTAATTTTTTGTGCATAAAATTAAATCTTCCAGAAATGGAAATAGACAAAAACTTTTTTAAGAAAGCTCAGGTTCTCCCAAAAAAAAAAAAAAACAATGCATAGTTTTCAAAGGTAAACTAAAAATTCCCCCCATAAAATGTCCCTAAAATGAGAGAGCACAAAGTGTTCAAAAAGCGTCTGGCAAATTAAATGCGAAATTCAGTTGGCACTTAAAGGGTTAAGTCAGAGGGTTTAGGGGTGTGCTTACTAACTAATTGGATATAATGTGAGGTTAGATCTTTTCTTTTGTTTTCAGGGTCCTCCACAGGGTTTGTCAGTTGTAGCTCAACAAGAGCCAGAGCAATTACTATAAAAGTCGCAATAGGGAATGCACAGTGATTGAGAAAGCACTTTTTTCACAAAACAGAGTGTGGATTCTTCCACCAATATACACTTGGGGCCTATTTATTATGCTGTATAAAACAAAATTAGCAGGAAAATTTGTGTAAAATTTGTGTAAAATAAATGGTGAAAGCAGATTTTTCATTGTTATTTTACACTGCTTCAGACCTTTGTGAGTAACTTTGTTTTAATAAAAGTATTAGATGAATTTGAGTTTTAGTAAATAACCCCTTAGTGTGTGTGTGTATGTATTTTTGTTCATATTAAGGTGTTTTTTGGAAAAAATATTAAAAGCTTTTAAGCCTACTGCCATGTGGTAGATACGTCTAATACCCCGTGCATAGGGTAACATTGCGATGCAATGACATATGGAGTGATTTTGAGTGTTTTTTTTCTGTGAACACACTTTTTTTGTAACTTATTTTTTATTTGTTTTTACACAAGAACATTCACATTGAAGTATACATATATCAGATTTTAAACAATATTCCAAACATGTTTATTATAATACATAAATAAAATTTCATAAAACATTTTGTGTTTTGTTTCCTTTTTTATGCAGTACCTTCTATATATTTTGCTTTAGATACAGATAGTTGAAAAAAATCTATAGTGCATTCATTAAGTCATAATTGGTAGAGATTCATTATTTATCAATAGGCATTTTCTCATTCATAAAGCTAGTTGCAGATATTAAATGAACGTACAAATATAAATGCTAAAGGTTTGTTTATATTTATAACCAAAACAATACGGTCTGAGTATTGACTATAAACAACAATAATTGTTTGCTGCAACATCTTTATATTTTTTAATAATTCTGGTTATTATTCAGTTGAGATTAGTTCCCATGTTGCCCACACTTTTAGGAAGTTGGGTACTGTGTTTTTCAATCCTATATCCAAAATTTTTATTACTGTTTACTTCCTGATAAATCCCCTTAATGAGGGAAGGTTTGATGTTTTCCATTTAGCTGTGAGGGATATTCTAGCTATAGTAAGTACCTGATTTGGTAACTATTGTTGTGCATTGGAGAGTCCTATGACAGGCTTACCTAGTAAAAATGTAAGAAAATCTTTCTGTATATTCTCATGCATAAAACGCTTCACAAGGCTTTAGATTTCCTCACAAAATGGTTGAATCTGTACACAATTCAAAAAATATGAGGCTTTACCACATATCCAATATAGCTGTGAAACTGCAGGACATGTTTTATGTAACCTCACTGGGGTTATGCATTAATATTTTATAAATATTTTCCCTTTGTTTGATTCAAGTTACTGTACACTGCATTTGGCTTTTTTCCAGATTTATTCCCAATCCTCCTGTGCAATTTCTGTGTTAAGCACCTTTTCCCATTTCCCCATTTAAGAGTGTTTATAATCTCTTATTCTAAAAGGGTCATTAACCAATGAATATATGCTTCATATTAGCGTGTTTTGTGGAAGACCTTTATTTGCCATTTGCTTAAAGCAAGTTAGTGAATTGCTTTTAAAATATTTATTAAATGGTGTCACATAATGCCTAATTTGGAAGTAACATAGTAAGTTAGGCTGAAAAAAGACTCACGTCCATCAAGTTCAACCTTTTTTTTTACTTTTTTTTTTTATTTTAACTGCCTAACTGCTAGTTAATCCAGAGGAAGGCAAAAAACCCCATCCTAAGCCTCTCCAATTTGCCTCAGAGGGGGAAAAAATTCCTTCCTGACTCCAAAAAGGCAATCGGACTAGTCCCTGGATCAACTTGTATAATGAGCTATCTTCCAAAACCCTGTATTCCCTCACTTGCTAAAAAGCCATCCAACCCCTTCTTAAAGTTATCTAATGTATCAGCCAGTACAACAGTTTCAGGGAAAGAATTCCACATCTTCACAGCTCTCAATGTAAAAAACCCTTTCTGAATATTTAGGCGGAACCTCTTTTCTTCTAAACGGAATGGGTGACCTTGTGTCATCTGGAAAGACCTACTGGTGAATAAAGCATTAGAGAGATTATTATATGACCCCCTTATATATTTATACATAGTTATCATATCACCCCTTAAGCGCCTCATCTCCAGCGTGAACATCAGCATATTCTAGATGTGGCCTTACAAGTGCTCTATAAAGTGGAAGAATTACCCCCTCCTCCCGTGACTCTATGCCCCTTGTAATACAGCTCAAGACCCTATTGGCCCTTGATGCTGCTGACTGGCATTGCTTTCTACAGCCAAGTTTATCATCTACAA
>CM044431.1:92591050-92609628 GCA_024363595.1 Xenopus borealis
ATATCGCTGAGAAAATTACCTTGGAAGTCCTCGCCCTCAACTTTACACCTAGTTTTTTTTAAATTGTTCTTGAGGACTTCACCACCTGCTCTAATTTTGTCATTGGTACCTATGTGTACCAAGACAGCTGGGTCTTGCCCAGCCCCTCCCAATAATAATTTGTCCACTCGCTCCTCCACATGTCAAACCCTAGCACCAGGCAGGCAGCAGACTGTTCGGCATGTAGGGGCCTTACAGGCAGATTACCCTATCCACCTTTCTAATAATTGAATCCCCTATAACTAGAACCTGCCTTTCCTTCCTTGCACTCCCCCCACCACCCATATTAGAGCCACTGTCTCCCAGGGTGCTCTGAGAGTCAGCCTGCTCCATACATGCCAGTTCAGAACTTTCCTTCCCAGCATCTTCAGCCAAAATGGCAAATTTGTTGTTTTGGACAAGTTGTGGACCAGCCCCCCTACCCTTCTGCCCCCTACATCCCCTCCTGACTGTCACAAACCTTCCTCCCTCATTAGCCTCCACTGCCCCTTCTCCTCCACCCACTCCACTAGCCCCTGCCAGTGGTTGCTCTTTGAGCCTCCTTTCCTAACCCCTCATTTTCCGCTGCCCTCAGTGCTGCAAGTTCACTCCTTAGAGTCTGCAGCTCAGATTCCAAGATGAAAACCCACCGACATCTTTCACATGTAAATACTGCATGGAACTGCTGCTCCAACACCACATACATGTGACAAGACACACACTGAGTGAACCCAGCAAACCCACTTGCACTCATATTTACACTGGGTGTAAATTCAATTCAAATGCAATTCCTCACAAACGCCTTTTGATTTCTAAACGCCTTTTGAGTTTTAACGCTGCTTAACACTTAATTCACATGCAACACTTGGATCACATGCAACACTCGCTTAGCAGCTCCCAAAACTTGCTTTGCTGTAACAGAGATAAAGGATCAAACCACAGAACACAAAGCCTGATCAGAATTTACCTGATTAAACCCCTTAACACTTAATTCACATGCAACACTTGGATCCAAGTACGTGAATCCTTGTAATTGGGAGTTTTGATTTAATATCTTCGTAGCTATGTATGTTTATCAGGGTATTATCTAATGCATCTTTGCTTGTGAACAGAGAGGTGTCATCACCAGAGGTGTTAAAAGGAGCAGATATGGCCGGATAGAATAAGGGATTTTCTGAGATTGCTGCTAGTGGGGAATAGGAAGAGCTCAGTTTGAATTTGAATTTTGTCCTATTCCAAACTGTTAATATGTCCAAGCTAACACTTCTCGTAACTGGGCAGCCTCATAATATTTCTGCAGTATTGGTAGCCCCAATCCTCCTTGGTTTGTTGATGTTCCTAGAATCTGTCAGTTAATTCTATGGGATTTACCACACCACAAAAATGTATTCCACATAAAAACAAGTAGGGATCTCTACTGGTAAAGTTTCAAAAAGTTATAGGAATTTAAGAAGTACATTCATTTTAATTGAACCAATTTTTAAAATTTGAATTTTGTTAGAATTTTTACTTCAACCCATACTTCAACCATCTGCCCCATAGCATTTGGCATGTGAATAGTTAAAGCTTCAGTTTTTGTTATATTTACTTATAATGGAATATTACACTATATCTTTCCAAAAGCCCATGAAGTGCTCTAAGAGAGCTATGGGGAGAGGTGAGGGTTAAGATTACGTCATCATCATATAACGCCACTTTAAGGTGTCCATTCCCTATCCTAAGCCAAGTGAAGCTTGTGAGCTTCCCAGAGCATAGCTATGGAATTCATTGAACCATTGTTTAGTGTAAAAATTTCTTTCAAGGATTTTTCTACCACATGTATTACTGTCATTTAATAGAATCTTGTTTAACCTCCAGTGTGGGTTTCTCCTCAAACAGCTTAATAAATTTGGAGAAAGTTGGACTGGAGCATGGTCCATGTGATAGAAGTGATATCTGTTGTATATGATGTACTGAGACAGTGTTGAGAGACCAAAAAATAGTCCAAATGAACATGTACCTTATGAACAGCAGAGTAAAAAGTATATTGTTTTTGCCCTTGGATAATCTATACGACAAACATCATATAATGACGCCTGACTGATTAACTGACTGGATAATACATGATCTGAAGAATCTGAAGATGCGTGTGATGTATCTTACATTTGTGATAGAGGGACATTAAAATCTCCACCAATAACCACATATGGGGAATTATAAATGGCTAATTTATTAAAGGGGTTGTTCACCTTTGGGACAATAAAGCTAATTTAACAGCACATGTCATAAAAAGACGTTTTTGAGATTTATCATTATTACCTAAAATGTTTGCTTTCAGAGATACATACCACAGAAGCTATGCATCATCTCTGCAAAATCTCTCTCAGTTCTCTTCTCTGTTTTGGGTTCGCCGACACTCTGTGCAAAAGATACAGGTTACCATATTAGGAAGTTGACGATTGAATCTGCACTGGGCATGCTCTCTCTCACCTGCTTCATTTGTATATCTTCAGTGTCATTGGCTGGCAAAGATCGGATCAAAGATATGCAAATAAAGCAGGAGAGAGAGAGCATGCCAAGTGCAGATTCAATTCTCAACTTCCTTATTTGGCAACCTTATCTTTTACACAGAGCCTGTCAAACGATCTCAGATCACATGGGAGAGTACTGAGAGTTTTTGCAGAGACAATCACTTCTATGGTATGTACATATCTCTAACAGCAAACATTTTAAGTAATAAAGATAAAATACAAAAACGTTTTTTATGACATGGGCTGTTAAATTAGTTTTATTGTCTAAGAGGAGAACAACGCCTTTAAAAACTTTTCAGAAATGTAATCTGTCCTTTATTTAGGGAGTAAATGTTCCCTATTATTATCAGCTTCTCTGCTAAAGTGCCTTCTAGCAAAAGATAATGGCCTTTCTGGTTGCAGACCATATTAGTTACATGTAGAGGGCAATCCTTATGCACTATGTTGGCAACACCTGCTTTTTCAGATTCTGAGGATGCATAGTATGCCGTTGGGTAATATTTAGAGTATAATTTACCAGGGGTAAGTCTTGAAAAATAGGTCTCCTGTAGCAATGGAATGTCAGCTTTTAAATTCCTAAGTTCTTCAAAAGCTAAATATCTTTTTGTGACTGAATGTAGACCGTTACGATTTACAAATATAATATTTACCATTTTGTCAGATATAATTTAGTTAATGTATGCAAAGAGCACTTTAGAAACAGAATAAAATCATTGCAAATATCAATAGAAAGAATACTGCACGGTTACAACTTACAACAAATTGTATCAAAAATACTTATAGGTAGAACCAAAAAAAAGTGTAACAAGAAATTCAATAATACAAATTTTCAGTTAAAGCTGAAATAATTTCAGCACTCAGGTTGTTGAACTTAGTGGAAGGTTTCCCTTCTCCTGGGGGGGAAGTATTCACTCTGTTCCATGAATGACAAACCAAATAACATGTAGGTCACGAATAAGCAAAATAAATTGTCCAAGGTGGTGGTGGACTCCAGTGAATAGCAAAATAGTGAAGGTTAAAAGGTGTAGCGATGCTCAAAAAGCTGCAACAGAAATAACCAAATCTTACTGTAAATTGTCTCAAGTGCGTTGCACTGGAGATCCTAATGCTGAAGAAGACGTGCTCAGAGTTAGCTTTGGTGGAGAGGACGAACCAGTTACTTTCTGCCATTGGGGATTAGGGCCGGGTGGGGATTGCTTGGGTAATCCATTCTGCGATGCACTTTTAAAGTCCAAAGCTTGTAAAAACAGATGTAGTCTATCCAAGGTTTGCAAAGAATAGGTCTATCCATGATGTTGCTCTATAAGCCGAAATAGGTAACCCAAATGGAATAAGATTTTATTATCTCTCAGAAGCTGAGTAATTGGGTGAAATATTCTCCTTTTTTCCAAAGTAATCAGAGAGATATTGGCAAATGTTTGGATTCTATGGTTTCAATATTGATCATGCCCAAGTAAGCACTGCTTCCTTTTGCACATAGCAATGAAAACACACAACAATGTCCCTTGGAGGTTTAGTTAAAGGTGACTTGTGTCCCAGAGAGCGGTGTGCTCTTTCAAATTCCCATTTGTCCAGGGGGATAGTGGAACATAAATTTGTAAAAAGTCTCTTTAAATATTGTGGAACCTCTTGTGCCCCTACTTCTTCAGGGACTCCCCTTACATGTAAATTTTGCCTCCTGGACCTATTTTTTTTTTTTTTAAACCAAATTTGCTTTATTGAAATCTCCATATTTAGCAGAAAAAAACAATATCTTATACAAAATTTAGATGGAGTTATTCATACATAATCTTGCTTGATAATTTTTACAACCATTTTTGCTTAACAGTATAATAAAGAAACCATACAAGAAAATAAAAAAAGGGGGGAAATCTTTTGCTCTCTAAGGTGTGACATTTAATTTGTGTGGTCTTGTGCTTATTGCCTTTCTATAGTGATATGCTTGTTGCACCAGATGGAGATAAGTGTTGGATTTTGCATTTGCTGCACAGTCTTTGTTTTGACTGTATATTGTTGCCATGGTAACCAGATGGTATTGTGAGCTTCTCTTTTGTTTTCTCTGGTGGCTGCCATTTCTTCCATCTGTTCATGGGTAGAAATTAGTGTAATTAATTCTTGTAGGGAGTAGTTTGTTTTAAGTTTCAATTTCCTGGATATGATTGTAGCTGCTGATGTAAATATGTGGAATAATAGTTTCTGTTGTGGGGGCAATTTGAATATGGCTTTCCAGAAGTTGATCACTTGAGGACATTCCCACCACATCCCACCTGGGGTATCACATCCTCTCCAGCACTTGTTGGTATAGTTAGGATCTATTTTGTGTATTTTGGCTGGTGTTAGGTGCCATCTGAATGGCACCTTTTTGTTGGTCTCTATTTGGTTTGTGCATCTAGTGGCTCCTTTATATGCTGTAAATATTTTGTCCCATTGTTGCGTATTGAGTTGATATTCAAATCTTGCTCCCATCGAATTTGGCTTAAGTTCTGGGTCTTTCCGGGTAAGTAATTTATAGCAGTCTGATAGTACTCCTTTCCCATATTTGCTTTCCCTGCAAAGGTATTCCATAAGTGTGGATTTTCCAATTTTTATAATCTTGAAGATGTGATTGTAGGAGATGGGCTATTTGCATGAGGGGATATCTTGTGTTTTCAGATATTTGGTATTTCCTTTGAAGGTCCTCGAAGGGTCTCCAGGAGTTGGCAAAATATAGGTGTCCTAATGTGTGCATACCTTTGTGAATTAGTTCACGCATGTTAATGTTCAGTATCAGTGTTTTGATTGCAGTCATTGGGGTTAAAGTTGATGGGAAATTTCCAAAGTTATACTGTTTGTGACATCTGTCCCAGCATTTGAGTAGTAATTCAGTTGTTTGTTATAGTTGGACGAACTTTGAGGGGGTTCCATAGTACCTCTTGTAGCGTTTTGTACCTCTTGTAGTGTTTTGTAGCGTTCTAAGGGCTATTCTGGGTTTTTTTGCCTTTCCAGATAAACTTCTGTATTGTTTTCTGAAGGTGTCTTATATAGCTCTGGAGTATCTGTGGTTCTAATGTTCTGAATAAGTAGAAGATTTGTGGTAGTATTGTCATTTTGGTAGTTGCAATCCTACCTATCCAAGAGATTTCTAGCTTTTGCCATTTGTTGCAGTCTGTTTTGATGCTATTTAGCAGTGGGGGATAGTTCAGTTTATAAACTTGGTTTAGGGTTTTAGGTATCTTAACCCCAAGGTATGTTATGGACGTGTTTCTCCAATCAAATTTATAGTTTCACTTTAGTTGGTTTACTACAGTGTGTGTGTGAGACCTATTGGGAGGGCTTGTGTTTTATCTTGATTTATTTTGTAATGTGATATGCATTGGAAATCTTTTAGTTCTTTTGTTATGTTAGTTAATGATATATTTGTTACAGTTAGTATAATGTCATCTGCAAACAGCCCTATCTTGTGGTGATCCCCTGCTGCTCTACTTAATAACTACTTAATTCCTGGATGCAGGTATTTTCTCTGCAAGAGGTTCCACCATCAGGGCAAATATAAGGGGTGACAAGGGGCATCCTTGTCTGGTCCCATTTGTTATGTCGAAGGCATCCGACAGGGCACCTGGGATTCTCACCTTGGCAGATGGTTTAGTGTATAAAAGCATTATTGCTTTGATGATGTTACCTTTTAGTCCAGCTTTTTCTAGGACTTTTTGCATATATGTCCAGTTTACCCTGTTGAATGCCTTTTCTGCATCTAGTAAAAGGGCCAGGAAGGGAGATGTTTATTTTTTCCGCAATATGTATTAAAGAGGTTGTTCACCTTTGAGTTAACTTTTAGTATGATGTAGAGAGTGATATTCTGAGACAATTTGCAATTGGTTTTCATTTTTTATTGTTTGTGGTTTTATAGTTATTTAGCTTTTTATTCAGCAGCTCTCTAGTTTGCAGTGTCAGCAATTTGGTTTCTAGGGTACACATTACCCTAGCAACCCTGCATTGATTTGAATAAGAGACTGGAATATGAATAGGAGATGGACTGAATAGAATGATAAGTAATAAAAAGTAGCAATAACAATACATTTGTAACCTTACAGACCATTTGTTTTTAGATGGTGTCAGTGACCCCCATTTGAAAGCTGCAATAAAACAGAAGAAAATTGCAAATCATTAAAAAACTATGAAAAATAAATAATGAAGACCAATTGAAAAGTTTCTTATAATTTTCTGGTATTGTCTGGAGCCTGCTTGCCTAATATAAATCCCACTTGGACATTTTGCGCTAACTTTGGGAGAAGTGTAGCTAGTCTCATGGCTAGGATCTTGGCATATATCTTGATATCTGTATTTAAAAGTGCTATTGGCCTATAATTGGTACAATTGTCTCCTAAACCTATTTTCAAGGTCTTCACACATATTTTTTAGCAGATGCAGTTCCTCTTTTAACATTAGATTGTCCTACTCAATATTGGTGTACCTTTGTGCTAAATCATCAGTAATATATTCCAACTTATCTGGCCTCTCTCCCAGCTCATTAAGATCTCAGTGTATGTCTTTAAATGCAGTGGCCACTGCATCCGAAACTGCTTTAGTGAGAGTATTAGTTAGGCCATCTTTGAGGTGGGAGAGCTGGAGCACTAATATCTGTGCAGTGACTGTGAATCATCTGCAAATTCAGTGTCAGTATTCAATATTTGTGTATAAAAAATTTGATTTGCCTCTTGCTGTAGTGAAACATTACTTTTGCCTTGAGAGGAGGCTGGAGACATCATGAGCGAGCACTCGTCCATTGCTGCTTATGTAGTTCCGCCGCCATCTTGGCTACGCAGTTGTTTATCCCCAGGTGTTTCCTTAAAAAATGAGACATCGTAATCCGCTGATCTTTCGGTTTGTGTTTTCCCATTTCTTGGGTCACCACACCTTTAACTAGTCCTCCTGAGCTGAGGATTTTCTAGCACTGAAAGTTAATTTTCAGAGGGATTTTCTAGATCTTCTTCATGGAGCTCCTGTGTTGCACGTCCTCACTCAGTCATGGCACACCCCTTGTAAAGTGTTTACTGTATTCCAATGCAGCTGAAATTTGACCCCTTGTTGCAGGAAGTGCCTAAGGTGGGGAAAAAGTTGCATGTGCATCAGGAGTCCTGCAGCTCACCATGTATGTGCTATGCCCATGGCCAAAAGTGTCAGGAACACAGAAGAATCCAAGATGGCAGTGCCCATATGCATAACTTTACAACGCATGTTGTGGTGTGGTACGGAAATTTGAATCTAAGAGACACCAGAGACCCATTTTCAATGCTTGAATATTAGTTCTACTCCTGAGTTTCCCTGGATCTGACCTTCTTGCTTTGACTCCTGACTTTATTTGCTGCTTGCCCTAATCTTTTGCCTGGATATGAGTATGAACTTCCTTAACCCTTCGGATACAGTGAATTGGACTTTCTATATACAGCTTCTTTGTTGGTCCCAACTCCAACCTTATAAGAGCCACTAGACCTTGGCAAAAAGGAATCCAGATTACCGGCGCAATGTGGGTGCAATGTGAGCATTGAATCTGATGCAATTGTGTTGCTCAATTACGCTGTGTCAAATGCAAAAGCAGCTGATTTGTCAAAATAGGAGCAACTGCACGTGTGTAATAAGTATAGTTAATACATATATTTAGGTTGGCCAGTAGGGGGAGATACAGGATAACAGCAGTAAGGGAAAATCCCTTGGTGGACAATAGTAAGTTCTATAAGGGAAGGTTTCAGGAAGGGATTTTTAGAGGTGCACCATGGAAAGTAAAATGAGTAGAGGGCACTGCAAAAGTAGAGTCATCCCCTGGAAGAAGTACTGAGCTTATGTAGTCTGAGGCCTAGTGATGTAATAGTACACTCTAGAAAGTGAAAGTTAGAAGAGGTAACTAGCATGGGTAGCTATGGGCATTGTGTTCCTAGCAGGAATCCCACCAGCCAGGGCTTAAGTGAAAAGATGAGATCCCGATTGAGCCAGCCAGGCCACAGGAGGGGTGCTTGTGAACCCCCCCCCCCCCCCCCCCCCCCGGCAGTGTGCTGTTACGGGCAGCATTCTGCAAAAGCCTGGGATATTGAGCCCTGAATGTGCTGCTATTCTACTAAGACCTATGACAAATAAAGAGAATGTGATTCAACTACAACTATCTATTTGTGTGTTATCAATGAAGGCTTCCCCATGTGGAAGGTCGGTTACAACTTTTACATTTGGTTTAGTGCAGCAGGATCCAACTAGTCAGTGGTGGGGGAAGCTTTGCCAGCTGCAAAGAAGTGAATAGCCCTACAGGCCATAGAAGTGGGGCATGAGTGTAAAAGGAGCCAGGACAAGTGTGATTGGAGTCCCCCCTTGGCACCAAAGGTCAGGACTGGCGAAAGTGTACAGTAGTACACCAAATGGTGCTGCCCCCAGGAGTGGAGGAGTAGGTCTGGAGGAAAGTCTTCCAGTGGCAGAAGACTACACCCCAGAGAGGGACAGTGGTGACCATTTTGTAAAGTAGTGAGTCAGAGGTGGGCACTCTCAAGTGCATGCTGATAACACTGTTGGAGGTTGAGCAATGTACACGAGCAAAGGTGTTGGGAACAACAGATCAGTGGCTGGTGAATGAGCAGCATGTGGCTGCTGTGTCAGCTATTACGGCTAATACTACCCGTGACATGGGTGTCTGTTATCTGTGGACTGGAGCATTTTGCAAAGAAGCTGGTGGATAATGGTATAGTGCTAATGGTACCGTTATGTGGCCAGTGCAGCACCAAGATTGGATGGGTGCAGCAGGAAATCAATGAGCTGCAGTGGTGGTGGGGATGCACCATCGTGAAACACTCCATTAAAGCCATTGACAAGAGGGCGTGTTGCGCTTTCTCAGTGTAGAAGCAGCTTTACCAGCTTTACCAGGTGGCCACAAAACAAAGAAGGGAGGGCAGGCTTAATAGCACACAAAGATAGGGCAGGCTGATGAAGTGACGAAACGCGTTGAGCCATAGACTCCCCTGCTTCGTTCATCCTCCATTTCACCAATGGATTGTTCAGTGGCTTGGATGTTTTTAATATTTTTTAAATAAAGATGGTTTTAGTTTTACCCATCACACTCATCTTTCCACCTATCCAGCTAATGTGCCTTTGTTCTCTGCTGTTGGCCGCAAAACAAAGCCATAGGGTAATCATAGATAGAAAACTGCCATTTTAAAAAATAAGGGGGATCCACCTAGGATTGTATGAACAAACAAACATATCAAACAAACTATACTTGTTAGATCACATGAGCCTATTAACAGACAGAGTGCTGTCTTTTGCTTCCACACTTCTTCCTGTTACAGCTAGAGTCAGGCCGGGATCTGTGGAAAGGCCACCAAGGGGCATGCTGCCCAACCACACCCACATTGGTTCAAAAACACTGGGGATGCACAGGAGATACAATTGGTTTTAAAATTTCTTTTTCACCAATCCCCGTGCTCCCAATAATGACAATTTGCACGAATAAAGGGGAGAGGACAGGGGAGACAAACGACAGTGGGGCTAGGGGTCAGGTGATCTCTGAGGCAGCACAGAGACCATCACGAAATGGTGATTCAAGTTAAGATGTAATTTAGAAGTTAGTGGTGCAAAAAGCCACCTTTACAGCAGAAGCCATACACAGGTCCACTGCAAACACTATATGTTAATGAAAAACATGCTCGGCTTCGCGCTAAAAACATTTATTTGTGCACTGCCCTGTGGTGATTAATGTCTGTGAATGTGTGTTTACACAACGAAGTTAAGATGTAAAAAGGCAATATTTATTTAAATATGTATTCCAGTTTGATAAGATTCTCAAGTATTGATTTTTGTGGTATGATTTTTCTTTAAGTAATTAAAATATAATGTAATGTTGTGTCTATGAAGATTTTCATTAATCCATTTCCTGATATCTTCTACTAGTACTAGGCACTGTAATATAATGTTGCCCTTCACTGGTGAAACTGGTGTGTTTGTGAAATATATATATATATATATATATATATATATATATATATATAAACCTCTGTGCAGCCTTGGGGGTGGCTAATCAAGCTGAAATATAACTAAATAGCGCAAGTTAAATAACAGATAAGCTCTGTGGAATACAATGTGTTTATTTCTTACACAGGGGTCAAGTGTATTCTACAGAGCTTATCTTGCATGACATCACAGCAGATTATTTATATAAACTATAGCAATATGTCAGGACTCTGGTCTGTGTGGTTGCTTACATGATTTGTGTGTGACTTTCCCTGTGCTGCTATACCTGTGTTCCTGCCTAGCATTTATCCTTATCCTTGATTATATGATTTCCTCGGCCTGCTCCATGGACTTACTCTTGTTTGCTGCCTACCTTGACTGCTGCCTGCTACATGAACTTGCTCTGGTTTTCTGTCTGTCCTCAATTTTTTTTTTTTTTGAAAGGTAAATTTTTTTATTGTTTTAAATACAAAACAACAACTAAACAGAATATAATAGACATTTTGCATTTGTGATTGATACATTGGTTACAATTGTGTTGGTGCGGCTACAGCGTTGCATCAATAACTGGCATCATTACTAACATTTATAGGTGTTTATATGGAGATGGGTATAAGACATCTATGTGTATGTTATACATGTACCAGAGAGTCAGGATCACACCAGGCCTCACAGACTTTATTGAATTTCCCTGGTGCTCATCCATCCATCCATCTCTCAGCCTTCTCCAGAAGGGTATGGTAGGAGGAGTATTGCCCATCCAGTGCATAATCACTGTTTTTTTAGCGCAGAACATAAGGGAATGCAGCCGAGTTCTAGCAGGGTTGGTTGGTATTAGGTCATCCATAACTCCCAATAGGCATACCGCATACTCAACTATCTGTGGAGTGCCCAGTTCAGTGGTTAGGGTGTCCATTACTTTGGTCCAGAATAACTGGACTGGGGGGCAGGACCAAATCATGTGGATAAAGTCAGCAGCTGAAAGTCTACATTGAGGGCACCGGTCATCTAGGTTTCTCCCAATTTCTTTTTAACTTAAGAGGGGTTATGTAGATTTGGTGAAGAGTCTTATATTGTATCAGTCTGTCCCTTATTGAAATTAGGAAACTGTAGGCTGTTTCTATTGCCTCCTCCCACATCTCATGGCTAAGGTCCGGAATAGCCTGTGTCCATAGAGGGTAGGCTCTATCAAAACGGGGGTCAACCTTTACCATGATATTTTGGTATATTCTAGACAGTAATTTAACAGGGGAGGGGTGGTTGAGGGTATCCTCAATGTTAACCGTGGATATTATAAAGGTTAAGAGTTTTGAACTGTGCCTGGAAGGCATGTCTGAGCTGAAAATACCTAAAAAGTTGAATTTGTTGACCTGGATATTGCTCTTGTAAGGCTTGGAGTGTAGGAAACTGCCCATTCAGAAGTCGGATAGCTTTATTAGGCCTAGACGAGTCCAATACACAAAGTCACGCAGGTCATGTAGGTGAGGAAGCAGTGAGTTACCCCACAAAGGAAGGTTATATGACATACTTGGTACTTGGTGCCCCAGTATTTTTAGCGCCCTAGACCATGCTTTGTGTGGAGTTGCAAGAGTGCTGGGCAGGGTTGTCATGTCAGAAGGATGCTTGTAGGGGTAAGTGCCAAGGCCCTTGATTGAATGTAGGATGAAGGCTTGGAGGATCGTGTTGGGGTTGTAGGGGTTGGGGGAAAAACACCATTGCAGATAGTAAATCTGGGAGGCCAGGTAATAAAGGTAGAAGTGTGGGAGAGCAAGTCCCCCTTTCATGATAGAGGCAGTCAGTCTTTCCCAGGATATGCGAGGAGACTTCTTGGCCCAAATAAAGGGGAGTATAATTTTATTGAGTTTCTTAAAAAAGGAACGGGGGATGGTAAATGGAGTATTGTGGAATACATAAAGAAGTTTAGGTAAATAGATCATTTTTATGATGTTGACTGCCCCATAGTGTCAGTGGGAGATTTGCCCAGTGTTTAAGTATACCGGAGAGAGAGAGTCCTATGATGGGGTCCAAATTGTGTTGGATAAAGGAGTGTGAGTCTGTATGAATATGGATACACAATATTTTAAAAAAATATTGGTGCAGGGGCCTATAGAGTATTAAAATAAAACATTGGCCAGGGGATAAAAAAAATTGAACTCGTGGCTTCAGGACTTCATATAGCTGTTTTCATGACCGGTTCTTTTCGCCGCTTCTGGACTTAAGTGTCAGCTCCTTTCGGGACTTCGGGTCTTTCCGCCTCTTCAGGACTTCGTATTTGTTCGGCACTTCCGCATTCTGCCTCTGGACTTCCCGATGAGTGCTTCTGCCCCCCCTTCAGCCCCGGGCCCGGGACACTTGTCCCCCCCTGATGGCAGGCCTGACTGACAGTATTACTTCACAGAATGGTTATTTTATCTGTTTTGTAAAACAAAACTTTAATTTTGTTGAAAAAATGAATTCTGTACTATAAAATCTTGCTTTCTGCCACAAATATCTATTTTGACATTGAAATCTAGCCTGGCATGCCCTAGCTAGTTACACTATTATATATGGTGTAACAATGCCTTTGGAAATGGGTGTTGGTCCGGGCAGTTTCTCTCTCTTAAAAGCTGCAAGCGGGGGAGGATTAATCTCATTGAATCAAATCTGGGGTCTAGGTTGTCTCTCAGGAGACATTTATTTCAGGTAATGCTCTCATGCTGGGAGGCTTTAGCATTTGATATTATGACCAGAGGTAAATAGTTAGTGACCGCCATATGGGTTTTACCATGATGTGGTGTGGTGGCTTATCAATCTTATGATCATAATTTTGTAACTAAAAAACCCCTGTCTTTGTACACATGCAACTGCATAGATTACTTATATGACAGGGGGACCAGGGAATGTGCATTGATCAATCTCTCCTCTTTTTCCCCTATGTGTATAGTTAATTTGGCCAGATCAGTAGCACATTGTGTTTTAGTACATTTTTATTTAGCTATGGAGTGCTCCCACAACCTTTATTTTTTGCACTTTCTTTTTTGCATATTATATATTATGCCCAAGTTTTTCTTTACATAATTCATTCTGTAAGTAACTTTGCATATGGCTAAGGCCAGACGGGGAGATTCGGGGGCATTTTATCGCCTGGCGACTTCTCGCCGCGACTTGTAGCCCCCGAACCTCCCCGAATAGCCACTTACCTAAGCGCACCGGCGTTGCTTGAAAACGCCGGCGCGTATCCACACGGAGCGGCGCGCTTTTTGAAATTGCTCCAAATTGCCTCGCCAGGCAGACTGTAAGACATCAACTGCAGCAAGATAGCACCCTCAGCAGCAGAATGAAGCTCAGTACTAACCAAGTATGTATCAGGGGGCCAGCGGCTCCCACAGGGAGGTAGTCAGGATCAGAGGAGGAAGTCCTTCCAAGAGTCCAAGGCAGAGTACAATTCGGGACAAATCAAGAGAATGGTCAAAGTCCAGGCAAGGGTCCAAAATGGCAGGCAGCAAGGAATCAAAGTCAGGAAACAGGCTGGAGGTCAATAACAGGAAAAAGCAGGATTAAAGGAATACCCAGGAACACAATACAAGATTGAGCTATACTTGGGCATCGAACTCTTGTCTTCAGCGTTCTTTTATTTTGAATTTGGTGCCACAGCGCGTGATGTCATCGCGCCGGGGTGCAGACGCCGGTCTCTTTGCGCCCACGTGTGGCTCCTGGGTGCCGCCATGTTGGATCCCACGCTGCCCTTCCACTGGATGAGGTACTGGAGGGATCCCCTGGAGAGTCTAGAATCCAGTACCTTCTCAACTTCACAGAGATAGCCGAAGGAGGGGTCTGGTCAGAGGAGAAATGGTTGCAGACGACAGGCTTTACCAGGGAGACATGAAACACGTTGGGAATCCGCATCTCAGGGGGTAGTTGCAGACGGACAGCCACAGAATTAATGATCTCAGATATGGAGAAGGGACCAAGGAACTTGGGCCCCAATTTGGGGGACAGAATCTTCAAACGGATATTCCTAGAAGAAAGCCAGACTTTATCACCAAACTTGTAAGGAGGGGAAGGCTTCCTTCTACGGTCAGCGAAGGTCTTGTGCACCAAGGAGCTCTTTTCCAAACTAGACTTGGTGGCAGTCCAGATAGCCGACATGTGAGCCACATAATCATCGGCTGCTGGAACGTCTGAGAGAAGGAAATCCTGAGGAAAGGCTAATGGATGTTGGCCGTATACAGACAGAAATGGAGATCTTCTGGTGGAAGAGTTACAAGCATTGTTGTGAGCGAACTCTGCCCACGGGAGGAGATCAGACCAGTCGTCTTGACAGAGGGAAAGATGGTTTCTAAGGAACTGTTCAATAGCTTGGTTCACACGCTCCACTGCCCCATTAGTCTGAGGGTGATAGGCAGAGGAGAACTAGAGAGAAACTCCCAGAGATTTGCAAAGGGAACACCAAAACCTGGAAACAAACTGGTTACCTCTGTCGGAGACTATTTCCACAGGGAAGCCGTGCAGACGGAAGATATGCTGTATAAAGAGATGAGACAGTTCCACAGCTGAGGGAAGTTTCTTCAAGGGAATGAAGTTTGCCATTTTGCTGAAACGGTATATTACTACCCAAATGACGGTGTTTCCACAAGAGGGACACAACGATGAAGTCCATACTCAAATGAGTCCATGGACGAGAGGGTACAGGTAGGGGTTGCAGAAGACCACAGGGTCGAGAGTGACTGGACTTAGTGGTAGCACACATGCCGAGACAAAGTCTTTGACATCTTTGTGGATGGTCGGCAACCAGACAAGGCGACGAAGGAGCTCAAGAGTCTTTTCTGAATCGGGGTGGCCGGCCTGTTTGGAGCTATGAGTTTGCTGTAGGATGGGAAGGCGTAGCCCAGGGGGTACAAATGCCATTCCAATGGGAGTGTCAGGAGGAGCGGCAGACTGGCAAGACAAGATTTGCTCAGCAAATTGGGGTAGTACAGTAGCGATGATCCTGGACAGAGAGATGATAGGATCTTGCTCTATAGGAAGGCGGTCCTCTGGGGAGAAACTGCAAGACAAGGCATCGGCCTTCTGGTTCTTGGACCCAGGATTATATGTCAGGACAAAATTAAAATGAGAGAAGAGGTTCCAGGAAGATGATCTATTGGACAGTCATACTGCCGATGTGGAGGAAGAAAATCTGCCGATTTTTTGCAGAAAACATCAGAGTAGTCCCTGTAGACAGGAGGCAAAGACGGAACATCCGTAGTAGAGACAGAAACCCGCTGGAGAGGAGGAGAAATTAGACAATGTCTTTGGCAGTATTGACTCCAACGGGAGATTTGGCCTGAGGACCAGTCGATGGAGGGGTTATGGAGTCATAACCAGGGTAACCCCAACATGACAGGGGTGGAAGGACAAGGAATGATCAAGAAGGAAAGCTTCTCCAGATGTAAAATCCCAGTCCGAACAGATAATTCTCCAGTAGATAGGGTGATGGTGTCAGTGGAGAGGGGTCTATCATGGCAAAGACCTTTATGGGAGGAGACACTGGAAATAGAGAAATGCCAATCTTTTTAGCCAATGCCAAGTCCATAAAGTTTCCTGCAGCTCCGGAGTCAAGGAAGGCTGAGACTGGTATTGCCTGGGAGGACAACAGGATCTGTAAGGGAACACGAAATTGATGAGAATTTTCCGAAGGCTTAGGAGCAACGCCACCAGCAAAGGAAACACCAGCCTTACTTGAAGCAGGAACATTCTTCAACTTGACAGGGCAGGAGACAGCCAAATGGGATTGTCCAACACAGTATAGGCATAGGCCAGAAAGGTGCCTCCGGAGTTTTTCTTGTTCAGTAAGACGAGCCTTCCCGAGTTGCATGGGCTCCTCCAAAGGGATATTGGTCATCTGCAGAGAAGAGGGAGGTTTTACAGGGTTTTGAAAGCGCGGTGCCAGCACTGGATGAGATTTATTGCCTCGTTCCTTATCAGCCTGATGTTCTCTGAGGTGGGTGTCCACCTTGATAGTAAGAGCGATCAGATCCTCTAGGGATTCAGGAAGGTCCCTGGAAACTAGATCATCTTTCAGGCGAGAAGATAGACCTTGATAAAAAAAACTGCCTTGTATGCCTCATTATTCCAGGAGGTCTCAGCCATGAGGGTTCTTAAGTCTATGGCATACTCGCTGGCACTGAGATTGCCCTGACGGATTTGCAGCAAACGTGAAGAAGCAGTAGCGACGCAACCAGGGGCATCAAAGATGGTTCTGAACATCTGTAAAAATTTGGTAACATCAAAAGTCAATGGTGACTGTCTCTCCCAGAGGGATGTTGCCCTTTCAAGCGGTTTGCCCTCTAAACGAGACATAACATAACCAACTTTCACCCACTCATATGGAAATTGGGAAGGTTGGAACTCAAACTGAATCAAACATTGAGTCACGAATCCTCTGCAGGCTTGAGGGTCACAGCCCGGTACAACAGCAGGCGGAGGAATAACCAAAGCAGGAGCAATTTCCTCGGCAGCAGGAGTAGGGGGCAAACGGGATACAATAGAATCAAGTACTTGCCCAATTCTGACTTGCTGGGTCTCATACGCCTCCATACGGGACGCCAGCCCACGGAGGGTTCTTCTGACGTCCGGCGCGGCTTCCTCGGGATCCATGGCCCAAGTATAATGTCAGAGGGCCAGTGGCTCCCACAGGGAGGTAGTCAGGATCGCAGGAGGAAGTCCTTCCAAGAGTCCAAGGCAGAGTACAGTTCGGAATAAATCATGAGAATGGTCGAAGTCCAGGCAAGGGTCCAAAATGGCAGGCAGCAAGGAATCAAAGTCAGGAAACAGGCTGGAGGTCAATAACAGGAACAAGCAGGATTAAAGGAATACCCAGGAACACAATACAAGATTGAGCTATACTTGGGCATCAAACTCATGTCTTCAGCGTTCTTTTATTTTGAATTTGGCGTCACAACTTGCGCCCACTTGTAGCTCTGGGCGCCGCCATGTTGGATCCTGCGCCGCCGCTTCAGTAAGGAGTGCCAAGCGCTTGTGACAGTAGGTTTGTTGCTAGATTTGTACCTTAACACCACATACATCAAATACAAGGACCTTTTTTATATAAATAAACATGGCTGTGCAATGGGTTCTCCAGTCCCTCCAATTGTAGCTAACTTGTACATGGAGAAAGTGGAAAGATCGGCCATACTTATATTCCAGGGTAAAATGAAAGTATACAGGAAACCCACTCATACAGTTCAATATCTGTTGTTCGGTTCCCACAATCAGCTGGAACACAAACTGGGTGTCATGAGAACTGTTATGGAGTCCAAAGACAAAAAAGCAAAAAGAGTTTTGAAAGTGTGTGGCTACCTAGACTGGGCCTTTGTCAAAACAGCAGCATCCAAGCCCAACAGGAACACCAAAACAAATAGTAGGCCAAACATAGTAATCCCATATTTAGCTGGAGTGTCAGAGAAACTCAGGAGGATTTTCAACAAACACCACATCCTTGTTTTTCAAACCTAGCAACACACTGAGACAAAAACTGGTACACCCAAAGGATCCAACACCAAAAGAAAAACAAAGCAATGTGGTATACGGAGTCCACAGATCTATACATTGAGGTGACCAAACAACTGCTCACCAAGCAAATGGCTCAGCATAGGAGAGCGAACTCTACAGGGCAAGTCTTTCTACGCCTAAAAGACAAGGGACACTCCTTTGAAGATAGAAAGGTCCAAATCTTGGATAAAGAAAACCACTAGTTTGAATGAGGCATGAAAAAGATGATTCATGTCAAGGAGGAGAAGCCATCCCTGAATAGAGGCATGGGCCTTTGACACCACCTGTCTGCTACTGTCAGGGGGCCTATCGGCTCCCAATGGGAGTTGTCAGGACTAAGGAGGAAGCTTCAGGGCTTAAAGTCCAAAATCGCAGTACAAAAGGGTTCAGGCAAAATCATAATCACAGTCCAGACAAGAGTTCAAAGTCAGGCAGAATAATATCAGACTCTTTTTTCAACCCAATTTAACTATCTAACAGCTAAACATGAATTATAGAACACCTAGGAATGTACAGGACAAACATAGTAACATAGTAAGTTAGGCTGAAAAAAGACTCACGTCCATCAAGTTCAAC
>CM044431.1:92612787-92624701 GCA_024363595.1 Xenopus borealis
TCCTTGCACTCCCCCCACCACCCGTATTAGAGCCACTGTCTCCCAGGGTGCTCTGAGAGCACTATAATCAGGCATCAAATCCGTGACCTGGAAGTCATCGAGGCTGGCATCAATCCATTTGGGACATGGGCTCTGTGCACATGGATGTGGCACCAAAGAGGAGCACCATCGGGTGCTCCTGACAGTACCCCCTCTCTCACAGGGGGCCACTGGACCACCAAGCCTTGGCTTTGATTGTAGAATTCCCTTACCAATTGAGGGAACTGGAGACAACCCCTGGAGAGTCTGGAATCCAGCATATTTTCTACCTCATACTCTTGTTGACAGCCCACAAAGATGGATGAAGGAGGCGACTGATCAGAAGAGAAGCGGTTGGAAATTGCTGGTTGAACCAGGGAGACATGAAACACATTAGAAATTTGCATCTCATGGGAAAGTGATAGTTGGACTGCCACAGGATTAACTATCTCCAAAATGGGAAAAGGACCAGCAAACTTTGGGCCCAACTTGGGAGAAGGAACTTTTTAATGAATGATCCTAGTGGACAACCACACCTTGTCTCCAAACTTGTATGGAGGGGAGGATCTGCGATCAGTGAAAGTCTTATGCACCAATCTTCTCCAAATTCACTTTAGTTACAGCCCAAATAGCAGACATATGGGCTGTGTAATTGTCTGTGGCAGGGATGTCTGACAAGACAAAGTCCTGTGGGAAGGCTTGAGGATGCTGTCCGTATACAGTCAGAAACAGAGACCTTCCAGTGGAAGTGTGGCATGCATTATTATGAGCGAATTCCACCCACGGGAGGAGATCAGACCAATCATCTTGACAGAGGCAAATATCATTCCCCAGGAATTGCTCTAATGTGTGATTCACCCACTCCACTGCCCCATTGGTTTGGGGATGGTAGGCTGAAGAGAACTGAAAATTAAGTCTTTACATAAGGAACTTAGCTGTGAATTGAGATCCTCTGCCAGAGAAGCCATGCAACCAAACAATTAATTAAATGAAAAGCTGGGATAGTTCTACTGCTGATGGAAGTTTTCACAGAGGAATAAAATGTGCCATCTTCCTAAAGCAGCCAATAACTACCCAGATCACAGTGTTCCCTTTTGAGGGTGGTAGGTCTATGGTAAAGTCCATCGTTAAGTGAGTCCATGGATGAGAGGGAATGGGTAGAGGCTGCAACAGACTGTTAGAATAGGAATGGCTAGCCTTGAAAGTGGCAAGAATAGTACAAGCAGCAACAAAGTCTTTGACATCTTTGCAGATTGTTGGCCACCAGACTAAACGTTGCAGAAGCTCTAGTGTCTTTTCTGGACCAGGATGTCCAGCCTGCTTAGAACAATTGGTCTGTTGCAAGATGGGCAGATGAAATTCAGAAGGAATGAATGCCATCCCAATGGGTGTATCAGAGGACTGACCAGACAAGAGTTGTTTGGCAAACTGAGGAAAAAGGGAAGCAATAATCCTGGCGGGAGGAATAATATGATCTTGCTTTTCAGGGAGACGGAGTGAAGCCGTGGGATAGTGCATCCACTTTTTGATTCTTGGAGTGGGATGGTAGGTCAAGACGAAGTTGAAGCTGGAGAAGAAGAGGGCTCATCTTGCCTGTCGGGGATTCAGTCTTTTAAGAGTTTGAATAAATTCTAGATTTTTATGGTCAGTATAGATAGTGAACGGGACCGAAGAGCCTTCCACTCTTCCAGAGCTAGCGTTACTGCCGTTTTGCAAAACCGATGAACCAATGTATGGCCTTGGTGCTCAACGGAAGGATCCATCCTGATGATGTAGCCAAGAAAAGGGATCTTGGATACCTAAAAAACACATTTCTGTAACTTGGCAAAGAGAGAGTTCTTACTCAGACGGTAAAGTACTTCCTTCACCTGGGAGAGATGACTTTCCAAGTCATTGGAGAAGATTAAGATGTCATCTAGGTACACCACCAGGGATTTCCCCAAGATGTCCCAGAAGATGTCATTCACTAATTCCTAGAGGTGCATTGCAGAGACCAAAAGGCATTATGAGTTATTCATAATGCCCATCCTGGGTATTGAATGCCGTCTTCCATTCATCTCCTTCACGTAAGCAGATGAGGTTCTATGCCCCGGGTAGATCCAGCGTGATTAAAATCTGAGCCCCTTTCAGTTGGTCAAAGAGTTCAGAGATAAGAGGCAAGGGGTAATGGTTTTTAATAGTAATCTTGTTAAATCCCTGGTAGTCAAACCACCATCCTTCTTCTCCACAGAGAGGTAGAGGGACGAATTAAGCCCCACTGGAGATTCTCCTGGATATAGTCATTCATGGCAGAGGTTTCAGCAGGAGAAAGGGGAAAGTGTGACCTCTGGGGGGGATGGTCCCAGGAAGAAGATCGACAGGACAGTCATAGCGACGATGAGGAGGGAGGAATTCCACCGACTTTTTGCTAAAGACATCAGTAAATTCCCTGAAAACTGTTGGCAGGGACTGAAGATCAGTGGGAGGAGATGGTCACACAATGGAGAGGAGTTGTGGTTACACAATGTTCTTGACAGTAAGGACTCCAACGAGAGATCTAGTTGGTAGACCAATCAATGGAGGGATTGGGCAGACGTAACCATGGTAACCCCAACACCACAGGAGAGGAGGAACAATAAATAATTACGAATGTTAATTTTTCCAGAATGCAAGGTCCAAATCTGTAAGGATAGTTCCCCTGTTGTTAAGGAGATAATGGGGGTAATTCAGTGAAGTGCAAAGTGGCTAAAGCTATTGCAAATTCTCTTGTGTTACGTCATTTCCGAACTTCGCTGATTTACTAACAGTTCCTGTCATAACTTCTCTAGCGAAGTAGATAGACTCTAGCGCAACTTCGCACCCTTATGCCAGGCGAAGTTGCGCACTGACGAAGGGATGTAACTATGCTAATTCACTAAGATGCGGATTTTACTCAACGCTACCTTTTGTGCAAGACTTGACTTTGTAGTAATATGTGTAATACCTATGATAAAATATCTTTCCCAAAATATTGTGCATACCATTGATAATGCTGGCATTTTCCAATGACAGCTGTACAGACATTTCTTAGTTCCTGCCTACTTTAAAGGATTGTACTTAACCCCCAGGAGTTTCTGCCTCCTTTAAAGGAGCTCATCCTGTCTAGTGAAGAAAGAATAGGATGCTTTGTTTCCTAATTGATATGTGACTAGGTGGGACACACCCTGAGGAACCATCTAGAGAGGGTCTTTTACATTTCAAAGAGGAACTGTTCGTATAGTTGTTATTGGTAAAAGGTAGTGATGGGTGAATCTGTGGCGTTTCACTTTGCCGAAAAATTTGCGAATTTGCAGAGAAATTTGCGAAACGGTGAAAAATTTGTGAAACAAGACGGGATGCTGTTTTGTTGTGCGCCCAAGTTGACGCACGCTGATTTTGACGCACGCCAGAATAGTTTTGACACGCACTGCAATGTGATAAAACTGGCATGTGAAATGCATACCCCCCCAATGGTCCCTTTTTTTGGAGGGACAGTCCCTCTTTTGACAGCGCAACCTGCAGTCCCTCATTTCATTTGTATTGGAAAGTCACTCTTTTCTCTGCACGGAACAGCCAGAAAAAGAAACAAAGTTTCTAGCTTAATTGGCTTTTGGCAGAGAGCCCAGAACAGCTAACATGTGCAAAAAAGATACTTTGTAACAATTATGAGATAATAAAATAAGTAAGTGTAACAGTTTAGATAAAGAGAAATATTTTCAAACTTTCATAACTTGCCAAATTTGGTAAAATTACCATGTTAATTAGTGGGTGTGACCACAGAAATGGGTGTGGTCAGAAATTTGCAGCGCTACGTATGCAAATGTTTGAAGTTCCTCTTGGCTAGTTTTGGGCTGGTTTTGTTGCAGACTTTGGCTGGTTTTGAAAATTACACCTGGCAACCCCAAACTGGCAATCTGTTGGTTCTGGCAAGTGCCACAGGGGCTGATATCAGGTGCCATAGAAAGTCACTATTTATTGGGCTGATGGGGCCTGTTTGAGACTGTGTAATTTGAATGCCAGGGCCTATTTTGACTCCCAGACCAGACATGGCTTTGGGGATACCATTAAAACATTTTCGCTTCCGGCTATATACAATATCAAAACACGGGGGGATTGTGGGAGCACTCTAAAGGCTAGGTTAAAGTATATTTAAGTATAGTGGGAGTGCTACTTGTAAAACACACTCCCTGGGACCCTGTCTCATAAGTAAATCAGTATAAATGCCAGTGCACATATCCCCCCGTGTTTTGATATTGTATATAGCCGGAAGCTGTGGCTCAGCTCTAGTGGTTGTAGCACCCCATACCCCCCCTTTAAATTAATGGTGGTCCTGTGCTTTTAAAAAATGGGCGTTGGTTTGGGAATCGCTCTCTCTTAAAAGCCATATGTTGGCGGGGGAGGATATAGCCCTCAAATTGAAACCAAGGCTCAACACAATGATTACAGGTAATGCTACTATGCAAAGAAATAAAAGACTTTAAAAATTATGAAAATAAGTTAGGGACCGCCATATGGGGTTTACCTTGACGTGGTATGGTGGCTTATCAATTTTATGATCATAACTTTGTACAAAATAACCCCTGTCTTTAAAAAATATGCACTGGCATTTATACTGATTTACTTATGAGACAGGGGCCCAGGGAGTGTGTTTTACAAGTAGCACTCCCACTATACTTAAATATACTTTAACCTAGCCTTTAGAGTGCTCCCACAATCCCCCCGTGTTTTGATCTTTTTAAGTAACTCTACCTTCCAGCTGCTCTTGCACTTCCTCCACAAGTGCAGTGTACCTTCTCTTGAGGTCTCTCCATATGCGCTGGAGGCTGCGTATTGGTAGGCGCACTTGGAAGTGACAGTGCAGCCTGCGCCTCAGCCCCTGCATGATTGTACGGTGGTGGGCCTGTATTCCTGGGGTACCAAGAGGGAGATTACCGTGTCCCTCGTGATGGAGGTACCTAATTAGGCACTTCAGCTGAACCATGGTCATTATTCCAGGTAAATGTGGTAATGCCATGGTTTTTCTCTTGGAACTCCTACAAGTGGGTAGGGTAATGGTTTTTAAATAAGAGGCGACGCCCATATTCGACACGCGCGTCATGTGATGCACACACGCGCCGGAACATGAGGCGCAAGCGCCGAACTTGACACGCAAGTACCAAATTTGCAAAACTGGCTAATACTGTAACTCTAATACATTATGAGTTTCTGAAAATTTTATTGTCACTACATTTGATAACCATGCATCCCTATTAGAAGTAACATTAGTAAAAACTTAGGAGGCAGGCCTCAACCAGAATAAATTTATATCAGCTACGTGGTAGTACAAGAATTAACATTATTAGAATGAAAATTAGAAGATGATGATATAGGTAGGCCTCAACCAAAAGAAATTTGCCAACTATCAGGCAGCATTAGAAGCAACATTGTTATTAGGAGCCTTGGCAGACCCCAACCAGATGACATCTGCCAGCTATGTGACACTATTGGAAGCAACATTATTAGAATTAAAATTAGAAAAGGTAGGCCTCAAACTAATTTTGACATGGGACAGTATTTTTTGACGTGCAATGTAATTTGATAAAACCCATCTTCTATAGACGTTTTGTTTGCGTCACCTTTTTCCAGCTTTGGGGCTACCAATAATTATTGGCAATAATACATTTTCCCCTACTTTCAAGCTTTGTAGACTGTGATGAATCATGAATATGGCATATTTTGCTTTGTGTCTAATGTGCTGAATAGCATTGGAGTCAATGAAAAGACCAATTCACACGTGTGTTTCACTTAGTATACTGCTACACACATACCCTGCATTGTTAGAGGACTCCTATCTTTTCAAAAGAAAAAAATGCCTCCCATTTTGCCAGCTTCTTAAAAACATCTGTGATTATTTAAAATAGTTAAAAATTAAAAGGGCATATTTTCATATATATTCATTTATTTTTAAAAGTATCTTTCACTGCACAGATTGGGGTGTTTTGAAGTTCCCCTTGGCTAGTTTTGGGCTGGTTTTGTAGCTGACTTTGGCTGGTTTTGAAAATGACACCTGACAACCCTGTTGTCACCTTTTTTTCAGCTTTGGAAAGGCCCAGACTGGCAATCTGTAGCTTCTGGCAAGTGCCAGAGGTGCTGCTATCAGGTGCCATAGAAAGTCACTATTTATTGGGCTGATGGGCATGTTTGAGATTCTGTGTAATTTGAATGCCAGGGCCTATTTTGACTCCCAGACCAGACATGGCTTTGGGGCTACCATTAAAAATGTTTCCTTTCTTTTAAACTTTGTACACTGTAATAAATGCATATATGGCATGTTTTGCTTTGGAGTCAATGGGAAGAGTAATTCACACTTATGTTTCACTCAGTAACTGCTACACACATGCCCTCCCTGAGAAATTTTAGGAGCTTTGGCAGACCACACCCAGAAGTAATTGGACAACCTTATGGCAGTAGTAGCATTAACATAGAATTCAAATTACTAGAGGTAGGCCTGAAGCCTAAAGATTTACCCAGAAGAGAATGCGGCATTATCAAAAGCCACTGAATTTTTTGCAGCCTTTGCAGACCCCACCCAGAAGTAATTGGACAACTATGCGGCACATAATTTGATGAATCTGCTATTGAATTGAGTGTCCCTAAAATCCATTATATTGTTTTAGTTCCATGTTTCACATAATGGAAACCCTCAGTAAAAGTATTATATAACACAACACTGGCATTAATTGTAGAGTTTGAAGAGATTGTTCACAATGTATTTGTATGATGACTGAGGCAGCAGGACTTTTGGAAGCAGTCATTTCAGAGACCTCATTTGTGTACTTGCAGACATCTAGCTTAGAGGCAGGACTTTGGGTAATAATAACAGTGTGACTACACTTGCCAGACAAGCAGCAGCATTGGAATCAACTCTATTAGAACCAGAATTACATGAGGCAGGCCTCAAACACAACAGGATTGATAAAAGATGAGGCAGTAGTAGCAACAGCAGCAGCATTTTTTGCATTAATTATATTAGGACCTGAAGAATGAAATGAGGCAGGCCTCAAACACAACATGTTTGATAAAGTATGAGGCAGTAGTAGCAACAACAGCAGCATTTTTTGCATTAATTATATTAGAACCAAAAGAATTACATGAGGCAGGCCTCAAACACAACACGTTTGATAAAGGATGAGGCAGTAGTAGCAACAGCAGCAGCATTATTTGCATAAATTATATTAGGACCTGAAGAATAAAATGAGGCAGGCCTCAAACACAACACGTTTGGTAAAGGATGAGGCAGTAGTAGCAACAGCAGCAGCATTTTCTGCATTAATTATATTAGAACCAGAAGAATTACATGAGCCAGGCTTCAAACACAACACATTTGATAAAGGATGAGGCATGAGTAGCAACAGCAGTAGTACTGAAATCTACTATATTAGGACCTGATGTATTGAATGAGGCAGGCATCAAACACAACATGTTTGATAAAGATATAAAGACATAATGAGTCAATGTTAGCATCAACAGCAGCACCATCGGTAGTTTTTAAATCAAGGAAATTAGAATTGGAAGAATTACTCGAGGCAGGCATTTTTAGAAGTCATATTAGGCCTCAACCATAAGAAATTAGCCAACTAAGAGGCGATATTAGAAGCAAAATTCTTTGGAAGCCTTGTTAGACCTCAACAACTAAAAAAATTTGCGATAATGCAGCACTAGTATCTGCAGTAGCAGTAGGAGCCTTGATGATAGACCACCACCAGATATAAAATTCAGCGACAATGCAGCAGTAGTATCTGCAGTAGCAGTAGGAGCCTGGATGATAGACCCCACCAGATATAAAATTTGCTGACAATGCAGCAGTAGTATCTGCAGTAGCAGTAGGAGCCTTGATGATGGAAAACCACCAGATAAAAAAATTGCTGACAATGCAGCACAGCAGCAGTACTACCAGGGCTAGTAGCAGGCTGCAGCAGCAGCAGCAAGGGCAGCAGGTACAGACAGATGGGTAATAAGCAATACTACTGAGGAGGAGAGTATAGGCAGCAATGGAGAGAGGAGGCTAGGTGGAGGAAGAGTAGGAGGAGAGGAGGCTAGTCTCTGCTGTCTGCTATGGGCACTTGGATATCCCCGCCTATCCAGGCCTCATTCATTTTTATGAATGACAGCATATCCATGCTGCCAGTGGATAGCCGTGTCCGCTTCTCAGTGACCACCCTACCTGCGGCACTGAAGACACGCTCTGACAGGACACTGGCAGGGGGGCAAGCCAGCACCTCCAGAGCATACTGTGCCAGTTCTGGCCACTAGTGAGCCTCGATACCCAAAACTGTGTAGTCAGCCACCATATGCTCCACCCGCTACTGGTGGTGGCTTTGGGTATTAACCGGGCCTGCTGCTGCCCGTTGAGGCTCGAAAAAGCTCTTCCACACACCCATGAGATCTCTGCCTTTGCTGCTGCTGCTAGGAACCCGTCTCTGCTGGGTGTGGGGAGTAGTAGAGGCCTGAGATGTGTCAGATTGGGGGAAGGCCTCCACTAGTTTTGAGCACAGAGCCCTCTTCAATTGACCCACCCTCCTCTCTCTGGCTGGGTACAAGAAACTCCCCTAACTTTCCCTTGTACCATGGGTCAAGCAAAGTGGCCACCCAATAATCATCCCGGTCTTTGATGGAACAGACCCGGGGATCGCTTCTGAGGCAAGTCTGAATATTGGCAGCCATGTAAAAAAGGTGCCCCGACCAACCTCTTCGTGACTTCCCTCCAGATGTAGCAAGTCATCTGGCTCAACCTGCCCCTATTCTATACCCTCCCAGCTGCGGACAATAGCTGGCATGGTTGGGTGGTGCGTGCCCTGCTCCCCATGCTGCGCAGGCACCCAGTCCTCCTCCTAAGCGGGCACCATCTCCTCCTCATCCTGCCTCCCAGCCCCATCTGCCTGCCTATGGGGCCTTCTCTTCTCCTCCTCAGGCACATCACCCTCTTCTAGCAGGCCATCCACTGTGCGCTTGAGGAGGAACACCACTGGTATGACATCGCTAACAAACGCATTGTCCCTGCTAACAAAGCGTGTGGCCTGCTCAAAGGGGGCAAGTACTCGGCAGAGCTGCCTCATCTGCTGCCACTGCTCTGCACTAAAGTGCCCTAAATCTGCCCCCTGAGTACCCCTGGCACTGTGCTCCAGCAGGTAATTGCTGACCGCCCAGCGCTGCTCCATGAGGCACTCCACCATGTGCAGGTTCGAATTCCAGCGCATTGGCAGGTCACTGATGAGCCGGTGGGGTGGCAGATTATGCTGCCGCTGCATCCGTGCCAAAGACAAGCTGGCGGTGAGGGACCTGCGAAAATGGCCACATACCCATACGTACCTTCTCCAGCATGTCACCCAACCTAGCACATGAAAAATGCCCACACTGCTGAAGTGCGGGCCACTGCCTTGCCTGCTGTGGAGGGCTGGGGATAGTCCCCACCCATACGCCCAGAGGCTTTGGACCTAGGTGCAGTGCTGCCCTGTTGCTTGCCCCACCCCCTAGTAGTGGTTGGTAGAGCCAGATCTTCATCCTCCTCATCATCAACACACAGTTCCCCCTCTAAACTGCTGCTGTTATCCTCCTAAGCCGGCTCCCAGGGTCCGTCCCTGTCATCATCCTCCCCCAGACCAGACCCTGCCTCATACATGGCATCAACTCCCACATCCAGCATGCTGGTGTCTGACCCCACACCAGCAGCTAGCTGCCCTGCTATTAGGGGACCCTGCCCAATATTCCCTACTGGTGATGTGGGCTGTGCCATGACCTCCTCCTAATCAAACATGAATGCCCCCCCCCCATTCCTGCCTGATCATCAAAAAGATCCTGGGTGTCTGGGCCCAAGTCCACCTCAGGATCAATTAGGAGGGATGGGGTGTCCCCCAGTTCTGAGCTAGCAGATGCCGCTCACTGGTGCCCGCTGCAGATGAGATAGCCTAGGTCAGCCATTCTACCACCGCCTCTGCCTGCTGCGAGCATGAGTCATGAAGCAGTGGCAGAAAAATCGGGCACAGTCCTACGTGGACCAGTTGCCCCACTGCGACCCACAGCCACCTGCTGCTGTGGCACAAGCTGCTGCTGCTGTAGCTGCTGTGTTGGCAGCTGCTGTAATTGCAGCTATTGCTGCACTACAGTGCCCAGACTGGGCATAGTACGTGGGCTGGGCTGTTGTTGGGTTGGATGCCCACAGCCAGCACCACAGCCTCTTCCTATGCCTCCCCTCCCTATCCCACCCTTCTTCCCACCACCACCACCCAGACCTCTCTCCCATGGCCCGTCATATTTGGCAAACGAAACTTAAAAAAAATAAAATAAGGGGGGTGGGGTTTGGATACTTCGGGAAGGAAAGGAGAAAACAATAAAACCCTCAACTAAATCCCCTCAGCACAAGTGTAAGTAATGGCCGCCTCTACACCTCCTTATATAGACAATGGGAGGGCTGAAATCTGATTGGCTGCTGTTGGTGATGTTCCGTTTGTCGTGCATTGTTTTTTGACGTGCGCACCTTTCGCGTTGCGAAAAATTTGCCTATGGCAAAACGCGCAAGTTCGCAGCAAATTCGCCATAGGTGAATTTTTTCGACCATCACTAGTAAAAGGGACATCTAAAGAAAATAGCTGGTTTTCCTGTTTAACTTGCCATCAGCCAATCAGAACCATTCCTCATTTGGTTCAATGAAACAGAAACAGTATAACAATAGAGCTGGTTGATGCTGAGATATATAGGAAAGAGAAGGGGAGGGAAAGAGCTATATAGGAAAGAGAAGAGGGGGAAACAGAGTTAGGAAAGAGAAGGGAGAGAAGCAAGGAAGGATTGGAGAGAGAAAGGAGGGAAGTATAACCTGTGAGCACATTTTGAAAGACCTCTGTATCTGTCTCTGGGCTGGATAATCTGAATAAATCATTTAATCTCTGGGAACCTCAGTTGTATCATGGTAAATTGAAGAATCTAAATTTCACACCATTACTCAGATATATCATATTCCAAATTGAACAACATTTTTGTGCCGTGACAAGTGACCAGAAGAAGCGTTAAGGATTAATGACTCAAGAGCCTGCAGTGAAGCTCTTTGGAGCCCTAAAAGGAAGTTTGGAACCCTAGGACTGTGGTCTGGACACTGGTGACCGTGAACCTCAAGGGTTGGTAAGAACATTGTTTTTTTATTTGTTTCTTAAGTTAGCACTTTTTTCCTCTATATAATGGCTGCAGTTATTGATAATAGCAGTAAGGGAGAAATGTCAGCATGTGGCTAATAAATTATATTAAAAACCACAGAGGACCATATGAAATCCCACAGGAATGAAAAGATTCATGGGATTTAAGGAAATTTTTTATAGCTGACAGTGTTTTTGATAAGAAAACTAAAGAATCAAAACGTAGTCCTTCAAGGATTATTATCCTGTTGTTTAAAAATGGCAGGGATTATTTAACAAAAGGATAATGATTTTACAGAACAGACTAACAGGTATGAAACTTTGTTGAAAGAGTCACATGAAAAGATTTCTGAGTTAAGGTTGAATGCCATTACTTCAGGTGAGGCATTACTTGAAATGGCCAATCTGTGTGACTGTTTAACAATAGCAAATCAGGAATGGTCAGTAGGGATGGGCGAAAAAATTCGCCTATGGTGAATTCGCAGCGAATTTGCGCGTTTCGCCATAGGCGAAATTTTTTCGCCGCGCGCCGACAAACGGACAAGCAGCCAATCAGATTTGAGCCGTCCCACTGTCTATATAAGGAGGTGTAGCGGCGGCCATTAGTGCGTTTTTGGTGGGTTAGAGAGAGCAGGTTAGAGAAAGAGATTGGTGTTTGTTTGATTTAGCTAGTGGAGTTTAGTCAGTGCAAGTGGAGGTTGTGGATTTCAGTTTACTGTTTTCCCTCTTCTGCTTGC
>CM044431.1:92635791-92647963 GCA_024363595.1 Xenopus borealis
GATGTGCCACATAAAATATAGACAAATACAGCAGATACGTGTTTGACGCGCGTCACGATAACTCGACGCGCGTCAACTTCGAACTCGACGCCCATCAACTTGGAAATCGACACGCGTCAACTAAGAACTTGACGCGCGACACGATCGTCGCGCGTCAAAACGAGTCGCGCTGCAGCAGTTTCGCTAATTTTTCGCCGTTTCGGCGAAGCGAATCTAGGGAGATTCGCCCATCACTAATGGTCAGTGAAAATACAGGATGTAGAGAAGGAGTTGGAGGAGCACAAGCATGCAGTATATATTGCTTTTAATAAAGTTGGTGAAAAATCTGATCAACTTTGTCAAAATTTCCAAATTTAAAGAGCAAAAACAATTGTCTCCATGGAATGAATTGGATCAAGCATCTAGTTTCCCAGCAGCCCCTGTTGTCACTACTGCTGTATTAAACACTGACAATACAAGTGAGGTACAGCTCATATCAAAGCAATTAAAGCCTCAAGAGATGGATGCTATTGTTATAGAGATTGGGCAGGTACCATTGTATGACATAAATAGATTCATGAAATAGTTCTGTGAGTTAAAAAGGGTAAGGGCCCTTACACACGGGCATTTTGACCTGTGCTTCCCTGCGTTCCCTTTTGGCTGCGTTCAGTCACAGGGGAGCGCAGGTCTAGACTCACCTCATTCTTTTCAATGAGGTTGTACCCACGAGACGCGTGTAAGCACCGAACGCAGGTTCAGATGCAACACTGACAAGGGATGTTTTTTGAGAAATGCTGAGAGCGTTGTATGGCATTTAATTAAATGTGTCTTTGTCTGGTAAGATTAAACAGATGAAACAGGAATGCCTATATGAATTATGTGATAGGATATCCACAGTGATGGATCAATTGCTAAGGGGTAATCCAGGATTTGAAAATAGTGGATTACTTCATAGAGTATGTTGATGGAGAGGCTTTAGAAGGTATATTGTCTGTAACACCTGACCCTACCGATTTAAAGGATATATTGTTAAGGGTAGATAATTTGTGGCAGAAAAGGAATAGAGAAGAATGTTTTGCAGTTGAATTTTAAGGGTAGAAGGACAACAAAAGAAAGAGTATGCTGATTTTAGAGGGCCTCAGAGGTGAAAGATGACTTGGACAGACAGAGAGGAAGTGAACAGTGAACAGGAGAAGACAGATATGACTCCTAGACAATCCTGGATACCTTTTTCCCAACTGAAAACTGAACATGACAAGCTTAAAATGGAATATGATACCATAAGGGCTGAGAGAGATCTTTTGAAACAAAATGTTTCTGTGCTAGAGGGAGAATTGGCCAAATTAAGGTGAGTCTCTTTTACAACTTCTGGTGTTACAGACCAAGGGCGAGGTATTTAACACAGAGTTATAAACCCGTAAACACCAGAACACTTTTTTTAATGCACTTTACTTTGTTGTTTTCTGTGGAATACATGAACTAATATGTTTTTCTATGTTATGTCTTTCGGGAAAAGTTCTTTCAACAGAAGGATAAATTTACCTATATTTTTATTTTTTGTTTCCCATATTCCAAATCACATTTAAGCAGGATTGCAAAAGCTTACCTATGCTGAACTGTTTTTAAACATTTCATAATTCAATACATAAACATTAAAAAAAAAAAGCAAAGGTGTTGGAGCTGCACACCAGAGAACAAGATTTTGAATGGATACAGTAGTGCAATGGGCTGGATACTGTTGTCATTTAAATATATGTTCTACAGAATTCCTCTGAGCTAAATTTCTTCCCCAAATAAAACAGGTTGTGATTGTGATTATGGACTGAAGAAATGTGAATATATCTTATGTTGAGTGTCTACAAGAGTCCTATGTGAAAAGATAGGAAGTCAATTAAAACAACTCATTAACATACAAAAAGAACATTATTTGCAAAAACACAAGACTTTTGCCTATCCAACATTTACATTACTATTATTCCACATTTTGTTTTTTATTTAAATAAAAAAATCCCAGAGTGGGCGGCCCAGAGATAGTCCCAAAGTATTTATTTAATATGTGTATCTGCCTAGGGATGCTAAACAAGGGCATTTAGCATATGGTCAATAAGGGAGCTTAATGTATAGACATGGGTGGATTTAGAAAGAACATTTAAAAGAATATATACTCAGAATATTGATGTTATTGCTGCATATTTGCAAATTTAAAGTAGAACCATTAATATTCTGGCTGAATTAGGTCAGGGTGATATTGTGTCCAGCTCTATAGGAAAGAGTAACAGTAATTCAGACAGAAGGATGACCATGAGATACAGCATCATCTACCACCAGCAAAAGTACAAGATACTACGTACTCAACTCAGCTGCTACTGAGAGCAATATGGAATAAAGAGAACCAAGCCCTTGAAAGAAAAATCCAGATGCTGCAAGGACATTATTTTGTTTATTGAGTAGGGAAGAGGGGGAGTGATGGAAGTGGCAAACATTCCTGCCTGAATCATAAAGTCCCCAACTCTGGAAAGAATGTAATTTGTGGACTGAACAGTTCCACAGTCTGCATAAGAATTTGATCTAATTCTCTACAAAGGCTCAAAAGAGTATGGCTCACTCATACAGACAGATGGTCCATATTTCTCACTAGTGACTGAACATATCAAGTGAGGCAAGAATCAACTTATTTGTCTACTTCATATCATACACCAAAACTGCCACTTGCAATAGTTCTGGATACCTTACTGATCTTAAATGAGGGAACATAAAGAGCTGGAGAAGTGATATGTAACTATAAGGAAAATGCCTTACCCTGGTGGTCTAGTGGTGCGTGGCGGGGACACCTGCTGCGCCGCTCCTCTTCTGTGCCGGTCTTTGTTCCTGGTGCTTTGACCTGTGCTGTAAAGCTTCTTGGTTGTTCCTGGTTTCCTGTGTTTGACCCGCCTGGCTTTTTGACAACTCTGACCTCTAAAACCTGACCTGTGCCTGAAACCAACTTCGATTCAGCTTGACCCTATCTGATTGATTACCTGGTTTTGACCCTTGCCTTCCTGATGTTCCTAACTATCTACCTGCCTCGACCCAGCCTGTCTGACCACAAATCTGCTTACTCCTGCCTGTACCGTGACCTTTGGCCTTACTGACTTTAACAACAGTTTTGCCCCTCCGCTTATCCAGAACCTTTCCCTTGCACCTCTCGTTTAAGTCCAGGTGGTATCTGAGTAGCTGTGGGCTCCTCCTGAATCCAAAGGTGGTCGTCACACTACTGGTGAAGCACGAGCCTAGACCAGGGTACTTAGTATTGGTTCTGATGCTGGGTGCCGACCGTGACAATAACCAGTTCTAGTAGCCTTGGTTTAGCATTCCTGATAACATTATGCCATCATGTGATTCATTAGTATAAAATGTTTGTATATGTTGTGGATCAATTCTGAGTGGAACTGATCCAAGTGGGAGAGTGTGGTAATATGTGTAATACCTGTGCTAAGATACTGTATCTTTTCCAAAATATTGCACATACCATTGATAACTCCAGCATTTTCCAATGACAGCCGACACACATTTCTTAGTTCCTGCCTATTTCAAAGGATTGTACTTAACCCCCAGGATATCCTGAGTTTTTTATGACTCCTTCAAAGGAAGGAGTTTCTGCCTCCTTAAAATAGCCCATCCTGTCTAGTGAAGATAGGATAGGATGCTTTATTTTCTAATCAATATGTGAATTGTGAATGTGAATTGACAAAGGCTTTTACGCTGAAACGTTGGGGCAATTCTCATCTTTGGCGAGTGTATCCGCTGCTTGTAGGTTCTTTTTTCTACTTGAATGTACACACTGTGTGGTATGTATTTGCTATTTGCAATGCTTATATACTTGTATATTGAACAAAGTCTTAATACTGATGTTAATGATGACTGAAATTTCTTATATAAAGTAAAGGATTTTTTTTGCATACCACTGTGTTTTGGTTTATTTAGAGTGTGCAAACCCGGTATCTACAAAGTTGTTGTTGTTAATGCTATATGGGAGGCATTCCTGGGTTATTTTGCACCTCTGCTTTACATATATATATATATATATATATATATATAAAAAATTCTATAAGTCACTGGAGTTTAACAATATTGTAATAGGTGGGACACACCCCGCAAAACCATCTGGAGAGGGTCTTTTACATTTCAAAGAGGAACTGTTTGTACAGTTGTTATTGGTAAAAGGGACATCTAAAGAAAAGGTTTTCCTGTTTAAATTGCCATCAGCCAATCAGAGCCCTTCCCCATTTGGTTCAATGAAACAGAATAACAATGGAGCTGGTTGATGCTGAAATATATAGGAAAGAGAAGAGGAGGTAAAGAGATATATAGGAAAGAGAAGAGGAGGGAAATAGAGTTAGGAAAGAGAAGAGGAGGGAAATAGAGTTAGGAAAGAGAAGGGAGAGAAGCAAGGAAGAAGAGGGAGAGAGAAAGGAAGGAAGTATAATCTGTGGGCACATTTTGCTGTCTCAGGACTGGATAATCAGAATAAATTGTTTCATCTCTGGGAACCTCGGTTGCATCATTTTACCTGGTGGTGGTAAATTGCAGAATCTAAATTTCACAACATTAGGATATATGATATTCCAAATTGAAAAACAGGCTTCACCACCTCAGACCAGGCAAAGTCCAACTGAGTAGATAGGAGTTTCTTTAAAAAGAAACCCCCTATATTTCCTATCATATGGCAACTCAACTATACAGTGGACATGTGTAGAGCAATAGAACAATTTTATTTTATTTATTAAAGGTTTTCTGGGCTTGTGTAGTGTAATGTAGTGGCTGCAGCATATGCATCCATAATACTTTAAATTGCAAATGCAAATTAGGCATCGCTAGCATAACTTAGCTTTGCCTGATAAAGTCTTGGCGGACAAACGAATCTGTAAAGGAAGGCGAAATTGGTGAAAGTTCTCTTGGAGCTTTGGTGTGATGCCGCCTACAAATAACAACCCATGCTTACTTTGGGGAGGATAACTCCTCGGCTTCACAGGACAGGAATTGGCAAAGTGGGATTGCCCGCCACAATTCAGACACAGACCTGCCACACGCCATCAAACTTTCTCTTGTTCGGAGAGACAAGTCTTTCCTACTTGCATGGTTTCCTCCAAAGGAATAACTGACGGCTGCTAGGTTTGTGAAGGCAACAGGGGTCTTTGGAAGCAAGGGGCCAGTGTTGGTTGAAATTTCTTACTGCGCTCCTTGACAGCTTGATGCTCTCTAAGACGAGTATCCACTTTAATGGTGAGAGCAAACAAATCCTCCAGCAGTTCAGGAAGTACCCTGGAGACAAGATCATCTTTAAGACGAGTGGACAGGTCATGGTAGAATACAGCCTTGTATGCATCTTCATTCCAATTACTCTCTGCCATTAAGGTGATAAAGTCAATAGCATACTCACTGGCACTGAGACTTCCCTGACAGATCTTCAGAAGCTGGGATGAGTCATTAGCGACACAACCTGGGGCATCAAACACAGTTCAGAACACCTGAAGAAATGCTTTGGCATCAAAATTCAATGAAGAATTCTTTTCCCAGAGAGGTGTTGCACACTCAAGCTGTTTAGACTCAAAACGAGACATCACATAACTAGTGATGGGCGAATCTACCCCGTTTCGCTTCGCCGAAAAATTTGTGAATTTCCAGCGAATTTTTTTTTGAGAATTTTCACCAGGCGAATTTTCACTGGCGTTTCGCAAATTTATTCACCAGCAGCGAATCGCGAATTCGCCCATCACTACACATAACCCACTTTTGCCTGCACTGAAGTGAATTGTGAGGGTTGAAATTCAAATTGAATAAGACACTGGGTAACAAATCCTCCGCAGGCTTGTGGGTCCACATTGAGGAGGAGGGATGCGTGGCTTACGAGCAGGAAAGACCGCTAGTGGTGAAGCGACATCAGCAGGGAGGTTCCCTGTGATTGGATGAGTAAAAGGCATACGAAAGAAGTGTATCAAGTACTTGGCCAATGCTAACTTTATGAGTCTCATATGCTTTCATGCAAGACACCAGCCCCCAGAGGGCTCATCCGACATCCTGCGTAGCTTCGTCAGAGGGGTCCATGGCCTATGCTCCCAGTGGCAGTTGTCAGGACCAAGGAGGTAGCTTTAGGGGTTAAAGTCCAAAAATCACAGTACAAAAGGGTACAGGCAAAATCATAATCAAAGTCCAGGCAAGAGTTCAAAGGCAGGTAGAATAATATCAGAGTCAAGGTCCAGGCAGGGTCAGAAGTCCAGGAAACAGTTAAATAATAGAACACCCAGGAATGTACAAGACAAACGCTATAATCGGGCATTGATCTCGTGACCTGGAAGTCCTTCAGCATTCAAATTTCGCAGCAGGCGCATGACGTCATTGCGTCAGCATTGTGACGCCAGCATCAATCCATGTGGGGCATGAGCTTCGCCATGTTGGATGTGGCACCGAAGAGGCATGGATCGCTTCTGACAGCTACATACAATGCTGTTCTCAAACCTTTACCCCAGTGCTTTCAGAATACTTAACACGTCCATTCATGCAACTCTCACAAGTAACACCTGTGTCTAGGAGTTCCATGACACATTAGTAATCCTATCACAGTAACTACACAGAATCAATACCTCTGTAAATTCAGATATCAACTTTTTGAAGAGTTACACTGAAGCTGCTTGGATGAGTAGTGAAACACCAATGATTACTCAGCCAGTGCAGTTGTTTTAGAATTATATTAGATATTTAATTCAATAGAAGCCAATTCCGGGAACCTGGCAGCTTGATGGAGCGCACCTTGGGGGGTTTGAAATGTTACAGGGGAACAATTGAGAAAATGAAAATTGAATATAAGCTTCCTCATACTAAAGTAAGAAACTTTCTTAATACAATCAATAAAAGATTCTGCATTGCTTCTAAAAAAATTAGTTTATATTCACTATTCCTGTTCTGTCCTCACTATGTGTTACCCTGGGGTAGTTTGTAGCTTGACATACAACTAAACCCTTTCCTTATTAATCCACTGACACAGGATATTGAGCTTCAGTTTTATCAAGAAGGGAAAGGTGCATATGCAAATTAGGCAAATTCGACCATCGAATATTCTAATTTGAATGATTCAAATATTCAAATAAAATTTTATTCGAATATTCGATGGTAGAATAACTTCCCCTTTAAATTTTTATTCGACCACCTACTTCGCCAGATCAAAGCTACCGAATTAAGAATGATCATCTTTGATCGAATATAGAAAAATGGATCAAATTTTTTATATTCGATCGTTCGATAGATCGAATTGCGGTAAAATCCTTCGAATTCGATAGTCTAATTCGAAGGATTTTACTTCCCCACCATTCCCATGGTCAAATTTTTAATTTTTTTTTAATTCGACCATTAGTAAATCTGCCCCTAACTGTGCAGAGTATAAAGATGGCAGCTCGAGTGATCACTTCCTGGTATTACACAGGATCACATGGTAGGGGTATGGTGGCCTAAGAAAGACATTTCTATAGAAAAGGCATAACCTAAAAATGAATGACAAGGTGATATAAAACAAACCATAAACAATGCTGGTGGCATAACAATTCCTTTCTCAGCATCTGTTTCTCTTCATTCTCTCTTCGTGCAGCTTTGAAGCTTTGTGCTATTTGTTTTGTGCCCTGGTGTAACTTGTGGTTTTTATCTTTTATTGCTCTAATATGCATTTTGTAGGCTTCTAATCCTATTCACAAAGAATTTGTTGCATTTATTGTTGTATTCATAAAATCTCTGTCTTGTGCCCAGGTACGCTTTGCATGTTTTTACATACAGTAGAGTTTTCAGTTCTGCTCTAGCGTCTAAACATTTTTGTACTTTGATTGCTAAAGATTTTATTATTTTATTGTTTATGGGATTCTTCTAATTTGTTTATTTCCTTTATTAATAAGTCCCTTTCTTTGTTACTTTCTTTTTTCAGTTTGGAGCCTAGTGCAATAAAATATTAATTCCTGGATTAATTTGAGGTGATTTCCTTTCTGTGAATGTCTATTTTATGAGTTTTTTAACCATTTCCATGTTTTCTTTTTTTATAAAAATGTAATCGTTCATCCTCCAAATGAATTCTGGTTTTGATCTGTTGGGGATCTCAAAATCTATTTTCATAGGGGCATGATCAGAGAATGTTATTTGTTCAATGCTAGCGTTTTTTTAATAAATGCAACCAATTCTAAGATAAAAATATGGTCCAATCTAGCATAGCTGTTATATGCTTTTGCATTATGTGAGTAATCTTTAACTTTGGGATTGAGGCTCCTCCATGTGTCTACCACACATTGGCTTTGCAGAGTGAACTTTTTTTCCCTGTGAATTAACATCATGACCCCCAAAGATTCTTTCTCTGGATTATTATTCACGAAAATTTGTGAATATATAGCAGGTTGTTTTCCTACCTGAAAATGGGTTTCTTGTAGAAACACTGTTTTTGCCTTTAGCCTACTGCATTCTTGAAGGACCTGTCCTCTTTTTTGTTTGTCGGTTGTGTACTTCTCTCGATCCAACTTGCTTTTATTAGCTTTCCCCATGTTTGGAGCAATGTTTTAGGTGATTATTTTGTGAGTCATTTATGGAGCTCCTCTCCTAGGCAGCCTCACAGGTTAAGCCACACCCCTTTTTCATAAAAATTTTTTAGGCGAAAATGAAAATTCACATAGGTGAAGTAGTGACAATGACTGACTTTTCATGATTTAAATTCTGCTGCATGTACCAAACTTCTGTTTGATTAAAGGGGTGGTTCACCTTCAAATTAACTTTTAGTATATTGTAAAAGGGCCAATTCTAAGAAACTTTTCAATTGGTCTTCATTCTTTATTTTTCATAGTTTTTTAATGATTTGCAATTTTCTTCTGTTTCTTTGCAGCTTTCAAATGGGGGTCACTGACCCCATCTAAAAACAAATGCTCTGTAAGGCTACAAATGTATTATTATTGCAACTTTTTATTACTTATCATTCTATTCAGTCCATCTCCTATTCATATTCCAGTCTCTTATTCAAATCAGTGCAGGGTTGCTAGGGGAATTTTTACCATAGAAAACAAATTGCTGACACTGCAAACTAAAGAGGTGCTGAATAAAAAGCTAAATAACTATAAAACCGCAAACAATAAAAAATGAAAACCTATTGCAAATTGTCTCAGAATATCACTCTCTACATTATACTAAAAGTTAACTCAAAGGTGAACAACCCCTTTAACTATGGTTCTTGCCTTTAAACTGTGCCATGACACTCATTCACTGGTTACAGCCCTCTTGCAACCCTCAGAGACTGTGACCCCTTTAGGAGGTATAGGAGAGGCTGTTATTATAAACTGTTTCTACTATCAAGACAGTTCTGCCTTGTGGTATGCAATAGCTTACTGTTATGAGCATAATAAAGTTCTAAACAAAATCAGTTGAAAATTCTGTACAGTTTCTCAAATAATGAGGTAAGTCTTCACTATCCCAATCTCAGCAAATTGTCTCTCTACAGGTCACTTGGTACAGTCAGTTATTTTGAAACAGTTAGCATTAATACATTGTCTAGACAAAGGGAGCCTACATCAATGTATATGATCTAGATGGCAATCAAAATTAGACTCTAACTATCCGAAGAGCTTAAGATTGCAAGGAAGTGGATGCTGAAGAGCAACTTGATCATTTCAGAAATGGTATAGAATTTAAAACTGATTATTGTTTAGAGTTTCTTATTATCATGAAATCAAGTTCATATTACATTTACATTTTCCAGTAGTTTCCCTTTAAAGTACCTGAGATTTATTAAAATCAATTGTTATGGGGGCGTGGTTTGATGGCGGTCTAGGACAGATGTGTATTGGCTGGGCTCCCGCTCTTGGGCGAGTATTCCTATATGATTTTACAAAGATGAGGAGGAATCAGAGAACAACTTCCACCACTACATCTCAGAAATCATCTTCAACGAAAAAAGGACAAGGAAATAGGCCAATTTTTTACAAAGAATTCCCCGTCACCTGCTGCAGACGAGAATTCTAAAATGTCGGACGCGGAGGCCTCTGATGGTGAACAGCCTGGCTGTTCCAAAGAGGTAGAAACAGGTGTAGGACCTCGCACACCCTCAATTCCAGTAGAGACGCCTGGTGCACAATGGTAGAGGCTCGGCCACCTCACAATGTAGCAACAGAAAGAATTTTCCAATAGCACACAGGTCTAAGTGATTTCTTCAAAATTTATTGTGCGGAGTGCAGATGCAACGTTTCGGAGACCAACCTCCTTTGTCCTTGATGCTTGACAAAGGAGGTTGGTCTCCGAAATGTTGCATCTGCACTCCGCACAATAAATTTTGAAGAAATCACTTAGACCTGTGTGCTATTGGAAAATTCTTTCTGTTCCAAAGAGGTACCAGCCCAATCTCCTACACTAGACACCGCCAATTTGCTATCGCTGATTGCAGCACTTCCACAAAAAGATGATCTGGTTACTTTATTGGCTGAAATAAAATCTAGTCAGCAACGAGAGGCGCAAGTCCTCAAGACGGAGATACAGAATGTTACTACCAAACTCCGGGACATCGAGGAGCACCACAATAACCTTTCACAAACAGTCGCATCGAATTCTTCCAGGCTGGATACGCAAGCCCACCACATATTTAATATGCGACACATGTTAGAGGACGCAGAGAACCGCAATCGTCGCTGCAATATTCGCATACGGAGCATACCAGCTGAAGTGGGTAATGCAGACTTATGGCCTACCTTGACTGCCCTGTTTAACCATCTCCTTGACCAAGAGAAAGAGGCGGTTATACTGATTGATAGGCTCCATAGAGTTAGCGGCAGCCGTCCCAATAAAACTAGAGACGTTTTGTGTGCCTTCCACAACTTTGCTACGAAGGAAAACATCCTACGTAAAGCAAGGGAAGCTAAAATAGTGCAGCTCAAACAACATTGAGATCTATCAAGACCTGGCATATTCCACAGTTCTCCAGCGACGCATCGTGGTGCAATCCCTGAAGGAACGGAGCATTCCCTACAATTGGGGCTTCCCTTTTGCATTATTGGCACATAGTGATGGCAAGACATACTCCCTGTGAGACCCTTCTGATGCACCTGCTTTTTTCCGCTCGCTGGGCCTACCGAACATAGATATACTGGAATGGCGTCGATATGTATACCCAGATGAACCATCGGCTGATCTCGAGCCACTTCACTGGAATGCAGTCTCGCCTAGTAACGACATAGCCTCAGCTACTCTAGATCTACAGCTTGCTACCTGAGGATATGGTTAGGCTATCTATGGCGACATACACTGTGAGGCGACTACACCTGCCCACCCTGCATACTTTCTATTTAGTATTCTCTCTGGCTTTCACGACACTGGGAGACGGTTTACTCAGTTTACAGGCCCTATTCTCTGAGTTTAAAAGTTTTGATGAGACTGTTACTTTTAAAAAAAAAAAAAATTTTGTTGCTGTCACCGATTGTGGATGGCCTTAATTATATGCAGACCGTTGTCTGCCTCTAGTTTCTAAAACATTGGGGATAGATATTATATGCGTCAATCTGCAACTACGCTGCAATATTTGTTCATATTCCTAGATGGAAGATTGGAATGTTTATAATATCTAGATGGAACAATTTGGTTATGGCGAGATCCCTACAATAACTTGTTAATGGAGTGAGCCCACAGACTGTTTGGTGCATAGTTACGTTCTTTATTACAGCGGATCTCATAATGCCTCTACTCAGAATCGTGACCTGATCGACTACAGTTGCAGATGGTTGTCATAACAACAGTTTTATGCTATATACATTGCACTCTTAGTGGCTTGAAATGTGAGGTCAAACAAACCTCTAGGGGCACTATCTCCTTACCCCTTTCCATCCACCCCTCCCCCCCTTTCCTTTTTTTTCCCTATTTCTGCCTATGTCTATGTATCAATATGTTTTATTCACTCTTTGACCTGTTGCTGCTGCTCCTTCTACTACAATGGATAACATTGCAAAAATGTTCAGTTCTACCAACCTAAAATCTATAAATTGCAAGTTGGAACTTCTCATTGCAATATATTATTACTACCATGTCTTCATGCGTAAGTAATGTCATATTGGGTCTTTATATCTTATTCCAGTGACGTTACCAGATTAATGGATTGAAATATCTATTGCCTGACTATATATATCCTTCTTAATACCCACCTATTCTACCTCCTCCC
>CM044431.1:92692672-92719075 GCA_024363595.1 Xenopus borealis
GAGTCACGAATCCCCTACAGGCCTGGGGGTCGCCACTGTAGCGAGGAGGAGGAGGAATTCACGGTTCACGAGCCGGTTTCATAGCTGGCGGAGAGACAACCACAGCAGGAGGAATTTCCGCGACAGCAGGAGGAGAGGGCACATGGGACAAAATGGAATCAAGTACTTGCCCAATTCTGACTTGCTGGGATTCATACGCCTCCATGCGGGACGCCAGCCCGCGAAGGGCTCTTCCGACGTCCGGCGCAGCTTCCTCGGGATCCATGGCCCGAGTATAATGTCAGCGGGGGCCTCCGGCTCCCACGAGGGGGTGTAGTCAGGATCAAGGAGGAAGTCCTTTCCAGCGAGTCCAGGCGAAGTACAATACAGGGGAAATCCAAAAGAGAGGTCAAAGTCCAGGCAAACAGGTTCAGAAGGCAGGCAGCAAAGATTCAAGGTCAGGAACAGGCAATTGATCAGCAACAGGAATCACAGACAAGGCTAAGAGACCTAGGAACACAATAGCTAGGTTGAGCTATACTCGGGCATTGAACCTGGGCCTCCGGCGTCCTTTTAACTTTGAATTTGGCGCCATTGCGCGTGACGTCATCGCGCCGGCGTCCTTGCGCCCACGTGTTACTGCAGGGCGCCGCCATCTTGGATCCGCGCCGCAAACCAGGTAGGGAGCACCGAGCGCTCGTGACACTTGTTTCCCCTTCTTCCTGGTGCAGAGTGAAGCCCCGTCCCATAGTTTACTGAGCAGTCCATTTGCTGCTGTTACACAATAGAGAGGAAGAGGGAGCCAGTGTGTGCATTAGTAAGCTAGTTTCCCCCAGCATCACAAACATTTCTTGCATAAGGCTCTGAACATTCACTGTAATGAACAACTCCCAGAACAGGCTGCCATTCTGATTCTAAATAAAATCCCCACTTGCCATTCTAACTGATAATAAATCAGATCCCCCAGGCTCATCAACAATCACTTGCACAACCACCATAGTTAATCTATGTCAGTATGCAGAAATGGAAAATAGCTTTGTACATAAATTGATCAGTAAAGGGACACATGAATGAGTTAATCAAACTCAGTAAAAAATCAGCTTTATTCTTTACATAACCAGGCAAAAGATCAGGCATAGCAATCAATAGCATTATAAAATGTGTTAGAAATTGAGAAAGGGCTGTTACTTTACCTACAGTACATCAGAAGTGTCAGAGAAATATTCCTCTCAGTGCTGCTGTGATATGGAATGAACCAGAAGGAGCAGAGAGTGCACATGAGGAGAAAAAAAAAGGTGCTGCACACACTGGTCTCTGCTCTGTCACAGCATGCAAATGATCTCCAGGACTAGTCACAGGGATAAGGTCAGCTCAGTAAGCTAAGGGGCGGGGCTTCACTCTGCACCAGGAAGAAGGGGAAACAAGCTGCTGATAACACAGAAACCAGAGCAGACTTGCAGCAGGGACTAAGGTACATTAATCTGGGGGGCTGTTTAGAGCAAATTTACAGATAGAAAAAAAAAACGTTTACTTGTTCTTTAAACATGTATCAGTACTGAGATTAACTGGCCTCTGCATTGTCCACATCTCATATTCAGAATGTAAGACCCTGCCCTGCTCAACCTGTGTGTAGCATAAGCTACCTGCCCTGATGCCTGTGGGAGGTGAGACTGGTGGGGATTTACACTAAGGATATCTTAGCATTTATAAAATAGTTGTTATGGGATCCCAAAAGGTGTTTAGTTATGTGCTGGGGTTGCTATTCTCAGGCCTGGATTTGTTGAAAGAGGCCACCTACACCCGGGCCTAGGGTGTCAGGATTCTAGGGGGTGCCATTCTGCCCAGCCACACCCATATTAGTTCAAAAACACTGGGATACAGAGATACAATAGTTCTTAAAATTTCCCATGTGCCTATTCCCATTGTTACAGTCCTGATAATGAAAATTTGCATATAAAGGGCAACGTATGGGGCGACAAATGGCAGTGGACCTAAAAGCTCCCGCTATGTAAATCCGGCACCTGGCTATTCTATCCTCAGGGGTGAAGGAGGAATATGGATTTAAGGGTATATCTGAATATGACTTAATTAACTTTTTTCACATGAGAGAAGGCTGATATCCTTGCAGTGCCAACCATTTGGTTTTTTGGTGTGCTACCACCATTGAGGTGGAAATAATCTTAAAAGTGATAGTATGGGCGTGGTTTACAAAATAGGGAGTGGTCAACACTGGCTTTTATTATAGGCCATCCACCATGTAGCCCAGAAAAATTCCGTCCCTCAGTCCCATAGAATTTGGACAGCACTGCTGTTTATAATACTGAATCAGTAGTCTCAAGTTAGTATTGATCTCATGCTTCTAAGAATGTTATGTTAATGCATCAGGAAATGTGAAACTAAAATAACTACAGTAATAATATGTTTATGGAATCAAATATATAACTCGTGCAAAAAAATATATAAAGGGTGACTGCAAATGTGATTGCCCCAAATTGTATTATAATATAAATTATAGAGGTTTACAGCATCTTTGGGCACATACAATTCACTTACAATTCAGTTGTGTAAAGCATATGTATGAGTATCTGAAGAGCAAGCCATAAGATGTGACAACAGCCAAGTTATATGTACAATGTGAATTTTACATCTTTGTTTTCAGTAGAGTCCATATGGACTCTATACATCAATTAATAGTTCTGCTCCAGCAGAATTCTGAACTGAAATCCATTTCTCAAAAGAACAAACAGATTAAAAAAAAAAATGACATGGGACAAGACATATTGTCAATGTCCCAGCTGTCCCCAAGTCATGTGACTTGTGCTCTGATAAACTTCAGTCACTATTTACTGCTGTACTGCAAGCTGGAATTATATCACCCCCTCCCCCCCAGCAGCCTAACAACAGAACAATGGGAAGGTAACCAGATAACAGCTCCCTAACACATGATAACAGCTGCCTGGTAGATCTAAGAATAGCACTCAATAGTAAAAAGCCATGTCCCACTGTGACTCCATTTACATTGAGAAGGAAAAACAACAGCCTGTCAGAAAGCAGTTCCCTCCTAAAGTGCTGGCACCACAAGTCACATGAACAGATGAACAGGGGCAGCTTGGGAATTGACAACATGTTTAGCCCCATGTCAGATTTCAGAATTGAATATAAAAAAATCTGTTTGCTCTTTTGAGAAATGGATTTCAGTGCAGAATTCTGCACTATTAACAAATGCATTTTGAAAAAAAAAACAAAAAACATTTTTTCCCATGACAGTATCCCTTTAAATTAATTCAGAGTGTAGTTTGATCACATTTACATTATGGACTTTATCATTTCTATGCCAGTTTAGTAAGAAACATTTCCCATGGTGACCATATGAAGGTATGGAGATCAGGTTTGTCATCCAAAAGGGCTGGCATAGCATACATAAACATAAGTCTATTGTACAACATGAAGAGAAGGAGCCTATGGGATTTGTTGTTCCAAATAAAGTTCTAGATTTTTCTTTGTAAACAGGTAAGGTCTGAGCTATCGACAGGTATGGGTAAGGCTCAAAACACATACAATAATTTAGGGATAAGCATCATCTGACTTGCAGCAATAGTCCCAGCCAAGAAATAGAATATTTGGACCAATTTTCCAAAGACCTGTGTAAAGTATTTAGGAAAGGGGTAAAGTTTGTTTTGTACAAGGTGTGGAAGGATTTAGTGATTTTAATCCCAAGGTAATCTAATGAATACTTGCTCCAATGGAAGGGAAAGTTCAATTCCATGAGTTTTAAATGATGCTTAGAGATGTTAAGCAGGAGCACTTCTGTTTTGGATATACTTACTTGAAGGCCTGAAAGCTTGTTAATCTTGTCCAGAGTATTGAATAGGTTAGGGAGGCTAGTCAAGGGCTTTGTTATTGTGAGGCTAACGTAATTGGCATACATGCTAATTTTGTAGGTTTAGTGAGATTTGCCATAGACTGAAATATTGTTGTCCTATTGAATTAGCATGACCAGGGGCTCAATGGCTAGGGAGAAAAGGAGTGGTGACAAAGGGCAACCCTGGCCAATACCCCGTGCAATAGGAATGGCTAAGATTTTTTTTTCGGGTGTCTATATAGGACTCGCAGAACATCTAAGAAGTGACCTGTAGTGATGGGCGAATTTGCGGCGAATTCCCGCGATTCGCCGCTGGTGAATAAATTCGCGAAACGACCAGAAAAATTTGCCGCCAAAAATTCGACACGCAAAAACGAGTCGCGCGTCGTTTTTGACGCGACGCGACTCGTTTTGCGAAATGGCGAAAAATTCGCGAATTTCTCTGGAAATTCGCGAATTTTTCGGCGAAGCGAAACGCGCCCGTTTCGCCCATCACTAGTGACCTGTGCTATTAGAGAAGGGAAACTAAGCTGGTAAAAAGGTATGGAAAATCTTTGAGGAAAAACTGACCAAATTGTTCATGCTAGAGAAGAGTCGCTTAAGGGGAGATATGATAATATGTACACATATACAGTATAAGGGGATCATGTAATAATCTCTATAATGCTTTATTTACCTGTAGGTCTTTCCAGCTGACATGAGGTCCCCCATTCTGATTAGAAGAAAAGAGGTTCCACTTAAATATTTAGAAGGGGTTTTTTTTACAGTGAGAGTTTTGAAGATGTGGAATTCTCTCCCTGAATCAGATGTAAAAGAATGTTTAAATCAGCAAGATACCTATGCACTGCATAAACCTGTTTGAAAGAACTTTAGAAGAAACAAAGCTGTGGTTTCAGATATCGGCTCATAGTGGCAAGCAGATCTGGTATCCATGATAGATTTATCTAAAGAAAAAGAGGAGTACTGAACACTTAAAATACAAACAGATCATGGTAAAAATTCTTGAATAAAAAAATAAAGCAGCTTTTTGATAAATACAAAATAAGACATTTTGTTTCATCCGACATTTTGAAATGCTCTTTAGTGGAACAGTTTAACCGTACATTAAAGACTAAAATGTGATGATATCTCACAAAACATAACACTTTTAGATATATTGATATTTTACCCTACTTGGTATATAGCTACAACCAACCACACATATCATTCAGCAATTCGGTGTAGACCAGCTGATGTTACAAAACAAAATTCATTAAAAATATGGAAGAATCTTTACTATGAATATTTTTCTTCTAAAAAGATTAAACCCAAATTCAAAATCAGTGATTATGTCAGAATTTATAAATATAAAGGTACTTTTAGTAAAGTGTATGAGCAGAGTTACACAGATGAAATATTCACAATTTATTATATAAACACCAGGGGGCTCAGACAACTTTAGGCTGATGACCCCATAGATGGATCTTTCTATGCAGAAGAAATACAAAAAGCTCCTCCAGATCAGAATCGCATATACAGAATAGAGAAAATAATTAAAAGAAAGAAAATTGAAGGAAATACTTTATATTTTGTAAAGTGGTTGGGATACCCACAGAAGTTTAACAGTTGGATTGAAGAGAATCAATTGACTGATTTATATACCATGGATGATGGATCATTCTATATGACCTTACCCAGCAATGCATCCTCCAAGATATTTCCTGACAACACCATATCTACACAACTAAATTAGCAAAAAGTGTTGACCTTTGTGATCCATGGGAAGTAGCCCTTCTAGAAATACAATAACCCCACACATGGAACACATTTGAGTCGAAAGAAGGTAATTTTGTTGTTGAAAAGGATGAAGATGAAACATTAAAAAAGAGTAACATGTTAAATCAGAGTATTATAACACTGTTAATGAGTTTGTGAAAGTAATAAATGCAAGACTCGATAGTTTAAAAAATTCCACATGAACATATTAAGCTGCGTTATGATGATTTAGAAAGAAGTGTATCAGTATCTGAATCACCAATATACACTTTTGCACCCGGAGAAAAGCTGGCCCATATTTTAGGTATGGATAGTTATATAGCGCCATACGGTAGCTCTCTACCACAGTCAAAAAGATTTATGCAGATATAAAAGCCGGATTTTACACATTGTTTGTGTACACAGACATAATACAACATCAACTTGTGGGTGACAGTTATGTACAATCTCTCCAGACTGTAGAAATCAGTGGTATTCTGTCTCCAATTGCTGTGATAATGGCTGATTTCCCTGTAAGACCTCCCTGCTGGGCCTGTATGGAGCTGTAACAACCACTGAGGGCAATCTTTGACAGATAGCTGAACTCACCAGACACTTGTAGTCCACAAAGCTGCTTTATTTGAGGAGAATTGACAAATATAGCTGTAGATGAATAAGTGCTGCAGGTCAAAAAGAATATTTCTTTCCTAAGCCTTAGAGTAGCTCCTCACACATGGAAAGCAGGAAACACAAGAGGATCATGGGAGGAACTGATATCACACATAGGGAAGGAATAAGGAGGGTTTACAAACAAGGAAATTACAGAGCTTGCCATACAGCTTTGGTCAGTAGGTGGCAGCATAACAATGGGTATGCATATAAACATAAGTAATTAACCATAAACATTAACATAGTGAACTTTTAACTGTTGAGACAGCACACTCCCCGTCTGGTATCTTTAGATACCATTATATTATAATAAACATAACAGCAGCTATGAAAATGCAAAATAAACATGCATGCATGCAATGCAATAAACACGGCATTGTAAAAGAATTCAATGTCTAAAGTAGGTTCTTTGTGGAAATCAGTGGGAGACTCTTGCTTTAAGTGCTGATGAAACAAATAAGGGTTCAATCCCCAAAGGGTAAGATCAGAACAAGTTCAGTGATGGGCCGATTGAAAGTCTTTATGGCACCATCCTTAGCAATTCTCACTTTGCGTACTTTTCCATCTGCACTAGGAAGGCAATTTGTGATGAGTCCCATTGGCCAATCAATCTGCTGGGCTTGTTGGTCTTTCAGTAGGATGAGGTCTCCTACCTGTGGTTTAGGAGTCTGTCTTTGCCACTTTCTGCGTTTTTGCAAAAGAATGAGGTACTCCTTCTTCCATCTATGCCGGAAATAGTTTTCCAGGTGCTGCACATCCTTCCACTGACTTTGGTAAAAGTTCCCTGCTGCAAAGTCACCAGGTGGAACAGGGGCATTCCCAATTTTCTGGGTGAGAAGAATAGCTGGGGTGAGCATGATTTGAGATTCTGGGTCTCTGTCTGGCTCTAGGAGACTGAAGGCACCTGTAATAGTTGTAGCCTCTGAGTGATCTAGCAAGAATTCAGGACCTGTTAACCAGTTGGTACCTGCAAAAATAGCTGTGGACACAGGCCTGGTTGCATGATCTGCTCGCTTAAGTTGAGATGGAACATAATGCCACTGTTCTGGTTTAGTGGATTTCCTGATTCTTTCTATGCGATTGCTAACATAAACATAGAAACGTCTTGTCTGATTGTATATGTAGCCTAGAACAACTTTACTGTCTGTGTAGAATTTAACAGCATCAATTTGAACTCGCACAAAATAAAGTCTGCAATTTCTACGGCTAGTACAGCTCCGCAAAGTTCAATCCTTGGGATAGTGTGCTCAGGCTTTGGTGCTAACTTAGCCTTGCCAAACAGAAAACCTACATGAGGTTGGCCACAAGTCTCTTACCTTGAGGTAGGCCACAACTGCTATGGTTTCAGTAGATGCATCTGAGAAAACATGGATCTCTCTCTCTCCTGGTTAGCAGCAAGAGAATTTGAAGTATAGCACCTAGGTATGTGAAGCTCTTCCAGGGCCTTTAAAGAATGCTTCAACGACTCCCACTTTGCTTGCATATCAATCAGTAAGGGAGTGTCCCAGTCCTTAACAGTCTCTGATAGCTGTCTTAGCAAGGATTTACCTTGTATGGTGATGGGTGCAACAAACCCCAGTGGGTCATACAGGTTGTTCACTATTGATAAGACACCACGTCTGGTAAATGGCTTGTCTGCCGTGGTAACCTGGAAGCCGAATGTGTCATGCAATAAATCCCATCTTAAGCCAAGGCTTCTCTGAATGGGTGGCTCATCTGTTCCCAAGTTTAAGTCTTTAAATCCTGTGGCATGGTCATCAGGCTGGAAGGCTTTCATTACAGCTGTACTGTTTGAAGCAATTTTGTGGAGTCTGAGATTAGCCTCAGAAAGCATGCCCTGTGTCCTTCTGAGCAAGTCGATAGTCTCTTCATCTGTTGGTAAAGATTTAAGGCCATCATCCACGTAGAAATCTCTCTCTACAAAGTGTTGAGCATCTGCACCATACTCACATTTACCTTCATGAGCAGTCCTTCTTACGCCATATGTAGCAACAGCAGGTGATGGACTATTACTGAAGACATGAACTTTCATGCGTTATTCCATTACTTCGCTGTTGATGTCATTGTTGCAGTGCCAGAGGAATCTGAGAAAGTTTCGGTGGTCCTCTCGTACAATAAAACAATGAAACATCTGCTGGATGTCGGCTGTGAATGCGACTGGCTCCCTTCTAAACCTCATAAGTACTCCTACCAGGTTGTTAGTTAGGTTAGGACTAGTGAGAAGAACATCATTGAGAGATGTACCTTGATATTTGGCACTTGAGTCGAATACCACCCTGATTTTTTTGGTTTGCGTGGGTGATACACGCCAAAGGAAGGTAGGTACCAGCATTCTTCCTGTTCTTGTAGTGGTGGGGCTGGTTCAGCGTGATCAGTGTCAAATATTTTCTTCATAAAGGCAATAAAATGTTCTTTCATTTCAGGCTTGCTTTTAAGAGTTCTCTGCAGTGAGGCAAATCTGGACATGGCTTGCTCAAAATTGTTTGGAAGTTTGATTCTTATAGAACGGAATGGCAAGGGTGCAACCCAACTATTAGAGTTGTTTTTAAAGAATTCAGTGTCCATAATTTTGATGAACTGAACTCTTTGTCCTCGATGGAAGGTGCAATTTTGTTGTCATCACTGTATTCCCAAAGTTGTCATCACAAGGGGTAAAGCTGGCCATAGACGTAAAGATTTTTGAAAGGTCCAATAGTTATCGTGAGACCACGATTGTCTAAAAACGATCGTTTAAATGCCTGATGTGTCCATCAACTAAAAAGAGCATTTCAGGCGATATTGCCAGCAAAACTGAAGGATCGCAGCCTGCTTGGCCCTGCAAACATAGGTAGATTGCATGGGGACCGATAAAGATTTTCTAACCTGGCCGATCAATCATCAGACCGATGTCGGACGAAAAATCGTAAGATGAACGATCATTTGTATCCCACTAACCGCACGATAATTTGACAGATTGGTCGGACTTCCCTACGATCGGTCGTTCTGCGGGGAAAGATCGTTGCGTCTATGGGGAGCTTAAGAGTGACAGTGGATGCTGGGATCATACACTTAGGATTCTCCCTTACCTCAAAATGATATGGGTATGTTCTGAAACGGGTTGCTTGACCACTTCTTAATACATGAGTTTTAAAGGAGTCAACTTCAGATAGCCTGTGCATTTTGTCTAGACAAACATCGCCCACTATTACCCAGCCTAGGTCAAGTCTTTGTGCATCGGGAGCATCATGAGGACCGTTGCACTGTTGCCGTACCTTATGGACCCTAAGAATGTCTCTCCCCAACAAGAGCAAGATCTCGGCATCCTTTTCAATGGCAGGAATCTGACTAGCTAGGTGCCTTAAGTGGGGTTGGTGGTATGCAGCTTCTGGCGTGGGAATATCATCCCTGTTATTAGGTATCTCATCACATTCAATGAGCGTAGGTAAAGGCAGATGGATGTTACTTTTATTTGAGGAGACAATGTACCCATTAGCTTTTCTGCCAAAAGTCTCTATACTACCAGCACAGGTATTGATGGTATATGGTTCTGCATCACTTTTGATGTTGAAAATCTCGAAGAACTGTGGCCTTGCTAGAGATCTCTTGCTCTGGTCATCAAGCATAGCATAAGTCTTTATTGCTTTCTCTGGTTGACCGTCAGGATATACCTGGACTAGTCATACCTTGGTACAGCACTTGGGACTATAGCCCTCTCCACAGACTTCAGTACATGAAGTTGAGATCTTTGTTGAAGCAGGAACACATCCTTGTTGTTCCCCACCATGATTTGAGGTGGGGTTTAGAGGCAGTGGACTGTCCGAAAGAGGTGAAACAAGTGTGAAGTCTGAGTTAAGTTATTCTGTGTCAAACACACAATCCATCTATAGATATTAATTTAAGAGCATTTTTATGATGATCAACTTTGTATTCATGGATGTGTTTTAATACCTGCATATTTATTATACATTTTATATATATTTAATATATATTTATTGTATATCTATTACACATTACATGATCATATTGAAAGGAGAGAAAATTGTCCCAATTTTTAACTTTGAATACACTGATGGGGACTTAGTGACTATATAAAACAGCAGAATTCCTATTTCTAAAGTAGAGGACTGTATTGTTGTCATGACAACATGTGGAAAATCAGCATGGGGTAGAAGAAAGCCCAGTTAAGAGGAGTAACCATGACAACATGTAAACAAAGAGTCGATCAAGCGGAAGAAGGAAGTCAGAACTACTGCAGCAATCTCTATAAACAGACATACTGTACGCAATTGTAATTTTCAAGCCCTTGAGTATGGGGTGCCGTTTGTCCCAAATACATGCTGTATACAAAACTAACCCTGAAACACAGAACGAATGTCTCTCATGGTATATAACTATTTGTGACTATATACACAGATAAAACATACACAAAAGACTTATTTCTATTAAAGAATGAGAACAAAATCTGGTTAGTGCACAAAAGGATGTCATATTTCAAACTCCATTCTGTACATTTTAACAATCAATCTGTCTCACAAATATATAAACTCAATGTAACAGACACACTTATATGCAAAGTTTCTTACAGAATGAATTATGTAAAAAATAACTTGGACAGACTATATAATAGTGTAAGTAACTAGTGCTGCCAAGATAGATTTGAATGACAAAATAGTTATTTGTGACAGAAAGCTAATTTTATAGTACAGGATTCATTCGTTCAACAAAATAAAAGTTTTGTTTCACAAAACAGATAAAATAACCATTCTATGAAGCAATACTGTCAGTCACTTTACTGAACCAATAAGAACAAAGCTTACTAGCCTGCTTGTGTGGCCATTTTGGTTAAGGGAATTCCTGCTGTTTTGCCATTGTCTTATGATTCCTGTTCCTGTTTCTCTCCTCTTTTCTAAGCTGAGAGGAAACATGAAGCAGCCACACCCAGCTGCCATGTTGTAATAAATGTAGTGTGCTTGTCTGACTGCTTTACCTGAACTAACACAGCACAATCATTGAATCCACTAGTAGCCAGTTTATTATCTTGCAGCCTAACTCTAACATTATTATAATAGGCCTAATATCCCTTCAATAGGGTTGCCACCTGGCTGGTACTTTACCAGCCTGGCCGGTATTTTTAAAGGTTGATCCCAATGTTATTAATAGGAAAAAAAGATAAATATATAGGAAGGCTGGTATTTTTTTCAAGAAAAGGTGGCAACCCTACCCTTCAACAATGTCACTTATACATTGTGTATATGATGTTAGGCTATAATGTCTCCTCCTAGCTCTAATCTTACACCAGTTATCTTTTAACCCAAAATTCCTGTGAAATGTAACTAATTTAAGGCAGCAGGACACTAAGGGGCAGATTTACTAAATTTGTGTGAAGGATTCAAATTTCGATTGAATTTTCAAAAAGATTCTAATTCGAATTTTTGAATACCCTTTTTGGGCACTTCCACCATAGAATTAAAAAAATTTGATCGATTCGAATGATTTGAATAAAAATCTATTCGATCATTCGACCATTCGATGGTGGAATTACTTGCCCTTTTTATTTGAATCCCTAGTTTGCCAGATTAAACCTACAGAATATAACCCTATGGGTTATTTCAGCATTTTTAGATCGAATAAAAAAAATTGTATTGAATGGTTAAAATTGTTCGAATCATTCGATTCGAACAATTTAATCGTTCAATCCAATTTTTTTTATTTGAACGTTCAATCAATCGAATTTCGCTAAAAACCCTTCATATTGGATATTTGAATTTGAAGGTTTAAAACTCGACCAAAATTTGGGTTAATTAACCCTCGAATTCGGCCAATAATAAATCTTCCCCTTAGTCTCTGGTCTAAAAATCCATTTGTTCTCTGCACATAAAAGATGTTTCTCAAGATCAACACCTCTCCAGCCACAGGTGACCTTTTCCAGGCCCCACAATTTTAAGAGATCATCCAGGCCATGTGTTTGTGAACAAAATGACCGGCTAAAAGAGATAGATGTCTCTCTACAGTCTTTTGTATTATCTCTATCATTCTGCAAACCCAGTAATCTAATCCCATAATATCTGATATCACTTGCATGTTCCAAAACTCAAATGCGGTGTTCTATACCGTATTGCCCCACATACATTAAGCTTCAGGCTCTTAAGGGGTGATATGATAACTATGTATAAATATATAGGTGGATTGTACAATAACCTCACTAATGCTTTATTTACCTGTAGCTCCTTCCAGTTGACAAGAGGGCACCCATTCTTATTAGAAGAAAGGAGGTCCCCTACAGTTCTGGAATTCTCTCCTTGAATCAGTCCTATTGGCAGGCACATTAGGAAGCTTTATTTACATGGCTTTTTAGCAAATGAGGGAATATAGGATTATGAAAGATAGTTCAAAGAACAAGTTTATCCAGGGACTTGTCCAATTGCCATCTTGATGTCAGGAAATATGTTTTACCACTCTGATGCAAATTGGAGATGCTTCAAATCTTTTTTCTGCCTTCCTCTGGACTAGCAGTTAGGCTGCTCATATATAGACTTAAAAGTTTGAACTTGATGGACTTGTTACCATGTAACTATGTAATTATTCGCCCTGCAATTACTAGTACTAGTGTGGGTGACTAATCTCTAAATGCTTTCCCACAAGCAATTCAATTTATTTCTGGTGAGAAAGCAGAGGAAATTAGTTGTCTGTGCTACAGAAGCTTAATCACGGGGTGAATAATCTCATCTGTCAGTGGCCTAAGAGTGCATTGCGTAAGTCCTAATAGGCTTAATATTGTCTCTTTAAAACAATATGCATTTAGACAAGATAAAATAGTTTAAACACATTATGAGATGATGTACTTCTTCTTGGAGGGACTTTATGCTTAATTAAAACAATGTAGTTAGCTATAAATATTTCAATTAGATAAAACTGCACAGTTTCCTTAAATCTGCAGATGAAAGTGTTGAATTGTGTTTTATACTAGCTTCTCAGAAGTTGTCATAAAATATAAAAAAAAGGAAATGACATGGCTTATGCAAAAATATTTAAAGTTCTCACAATTGCAGCATAACTTTTCTAGGGTTATAATTTAATTTAGCTTCTCACCATGTAAACATATATTGTTAACTGTTAACTGTAGCTTCAAAGAAATTTGACCAGAGGCTATAAGGTATACAGAAGATGGCCTGAATAGAAAATAATTAATAAAAATAAAATCTATCAATAAAATCATAGCCCAGATCAATAGTTTTTTTAAACTTGTTTTTTTATTAATTTTTATAGCATGTTATATAATTTTTGAGTCTTTTTGTGCAGTTATTAAACAGTAATCAGTGGTATTGTATTACATGCATTAAATACAAAATAAAAATCAAGTGAAGAAAAATTAAGACAAATTTAACAAATTTAACAGGTTTATATTGTTTACCTTAAGATGCCAAAAGCCTATTAGTGTGTTGACTCCTGGGGGTGATCGTGAAGTTATTCCAGTCCTTGCAAATGTATTTTGAATATATTGATTCATGTCTTGTAATAATGGGTTCTGTGTCATAACAGGTTGTATTTGTGAAGGTATGGGTAGTTAGGTATTTAAGTGGTGAGGGGAGATTGTTAATGTATGTGGTCCAAGTGAGAAAGAATTTCTTTGTTGCTTCCAGCAAGTCCATATGGAATATGTGATGCAATTTTTGTTTCAATAGTGTAACTGATGGGGTTTCTGTTGAGAGCCACTGATGAAGGATTGCCTTTCGAAACACTGCCGCCAAAATAGCTACCAAATTCTCCCCCCCCCATATTTAAATATGGGTAGTGTTGTATGGTACTAAACAAGGCCCAGTCTACAGTTGGTTACAGTCTATAGTTGGTTTGTTTACTAACTGCATCCAATAGGAGGTTATTTCCAGCCAAAAGGCATGACCAGAGCATGTGTAAAAGATCAGCTTTGGGAGTCAGACATTGAATACACCTGTCTGAGGGGAGATGTCCCATCCTAAACCATTTTTCAGGTGTTAGATATGAGTTATGGAGGATTTGTAGCGCCAATTCCTGATACCTGCTTGTTGGTAGTAATTGAGTTATATGTGGTGTTAGTGTTGTCCATTTAAACTGGGAAGGTCCTTCTGTATCTATATTTATGGTGGTTCTTAATATATGGTATATTTGAGCAGTTGAGCGTACTACAGTTTTCTCTTTCCACATGTTATCTATTACGTTGTCATTTCCAGTCTTTTTTAGGCTGTGGATAGTGTTTCTTGCAAAATGTAGTATTTGCATGCTAAGACTAATATGTAAATTTGTGAACAGAAATTCATCTTTTAGTTCTGTTGGGGAAAGCAAGTCCCAATTTCTTTTAATTAGGTTTTTTACACTATGTAGACCTTTATCTTGCCAGGGATGTAGAACTTGGTTTGCTAGGCCTATGGGGAATCCCTTGTTTCCTATCCATGTTAAATATGGTGATTGGTATGGGGATAATTGATCTTTTAATCTTATAGATTGCAAAGTTTTATAGGTATCTAGGAACAATGGATTGTTTTTTAATGATGATGGAATAGTTGAGGATGGTGAATGTAGGAGGTAATTTAACATAAGGCCTTGTAATACAGGGGTTATATTTTATGAATTACAATGTATAAATGTCTGTTTTAATATATATATTAGTTAATGGATTAGCCAGCACAGTAAATAGAAACCTACCAAGGATAAGGGGAGTCCAGTGTCCTTGTATGTGCCTTGCTGGGTAAGCAGTCATAGCCATTGTTTATTGTTATTTAGTAAACATAGGTATTGTAACTACCAGGCAGACAATAGCCTCATAAGCCCAATTTATTTGACTAAGAACTGGCTGAAGAGGCATAAAGTTCATAAAACAATGGCTGAGTATTTGCTGTTTCCTTGAAACAATTTTGGCTAAGTCAGCAGTTGGGGCTGGGGGTTTTGGGCATAAAAGCACAGCATTTGCCTTGGTTCAGGAGCTTCCCCTTGGACTCCTGAAAGAGTGCCGAGATTTTGGTATCATCGCTTGATTATCGGGAACCTGAGGTTTATGTACCCAAAGGCTGCGGAGCTCCCCGATTGTGTTGGTTGATTGATGCTGAACTGGCTATTCCTGTAACTACCATTCATACAAAGCTAAGTAAATGTTTTTAAATTCTACCTTCACTCTGTGTGTGTGTGTGTGTGTGTGTGTGTGTGTGTAAGTTATTGCTCACAAACAGTTTATGAAAAGGCTTAACTATTGATCCTGTATTGAATGTATTAATAATTGTATTGATAACCATTAATAAAATTATTGATTTTTATAAAGGTTCACCCCTTTATTAAATTTGGTGCTGTGAACAGGATTAACCCTTTTGGTACTGTGAAGTGTAGCAATAACTTATAGAAACTTTTATAAGTTGTAGAATTTATTTATAGTGTAACTTTGTATGGTAGGGTAGTGGCAGTATTATTGTGGCTTGCGCAGGGCAAATATACTGTTTTAAGGGTAGCAATAATGTTCTGCTGGTTAAAAAACAAGGTTAGAGGGGTAGATGATCAAAAGTGCACCCTTCCCACGTGGGCTAGTTCCGGACCCGGGTATTAAAAAAGAGGGGTACAGCAAGGTTAAAAATCAGCCGCAGGCAGATTTTCTTAAATTTGCTTCAGAGTGGAGTAGCAAAGGTTGAAAGTGATGGCATTCCTTCTGCTGATTTGTTTAAGCACTGGGAAAAACTGAAACAAAAGTTGAAGTTGAAATTAACCAAACCACAGAATGTGGCAACCTGCAACATAGAGGACCTTGTCACGCATTCCGTCCTGCTAATGAAGGGAAATAATACATCGCACATAGGGAAGAGGACTTAAAGAGATTAGATGATAGGAAGGCAGAATCTGATAGCTGTGTAATGTAACAGTTTTTTTGCACCTTTGACAAAACAGGATTGCAGCTATTTTCTGCTCCCTCCCATTTCAGTTTAAAAACAAAACAGAGATTGAGTAGTTCACCTCTACAGGATAAATAATAAAAATTTTAAATTTTGTTAGACTGTGGTGTATGTTAATTTGTTTTTTCTGTTTCAGGGTCTAAGAATCTGATCATTTTGAGTTATGATTTTTACATTTACAGGCATCAGGAGTTTTTTTTTATCAATTATTTCTGACAAATTTGTGTTTTGTTTTTAAAGATAACATATTTTTATGCAAGGCCTTTAAAGGGCAAGGAAAGTGTAAAATAGAATAAGGGTAGAAATGCTGTATTTTGTATACTAAACAGAAACATGAACTTATTGCACCACAAGCCTAATCAAACAAATTATTTATGCTTTCAAAGTTGGCCACAGGGGGCTGTCATCTTGTAACTTTGTTAAACATCTTTGTCTGACACTGGCACTGCACATGCTCAGTATGGTGATTGCAGTGTGATTGCTTTTGTTTGTTATATGAGCTTTGTGCTAATGAGAGGTGAAGTGTGTTTGGGACACAGATAGCACCACTGAGCTGCGTATATATGTTATTATATATCATTGTTTAGCTTAAACCTGCAAATTATGAAGTCAGTCTGGGAAACTCTCTGGTTATCTATAGTTATGATCTTGAGGGAAAAATGATAATCATAATCACCATGTGAACTCAAATAGCTATCCTTGATAATTAGTAATTAATGCATATCTGTAATGTAATTCTAATGTTAAGGGGGAAGGTTGGAAGACATAACTATATGATTGAAATGCATAATACTGGAATATACAGTAAATAAAATACAATTCTGCTGAAGGATATAGTACTTTACACAAAGTCACTGTTAGACATGATAGCATCATCCCAGGTTATTTGAATCCCCTGAGCAATACATGCCTTTAGGGTTGAAATTTGTGGCTACCAGTGATAGATTAATATTTTTGGAAAAAACATTGGAAGAATGTGTTGCTGAACTCTGCTGGACTGAATTCAGTTGCCATTGTTCTGTAAGGAGGCAGGTTTGGTAGATATGAAGTGCATGGTACAGTGAATAGTAAACATATTGCTTCAAGAAGAAGCATTGTTTAACTAGGTGAACTGTAAAGCCCATTATGTAACCTGCCCTTGGCTAAAGTGTATGAGCAGCTGTAAGCCTGTAATGATACTGCAGATACTGCTGGTCTACACGTAGATATAGATTTTGTCATGGGGCAGGAATAATTGCAGAAGTATTTTATGACTTGGGATGTAGTTAAGGTTTATTTAATCTTTTACTAAATGAAGTGTCCTTCAATCAGAATTACACAGTCTGGTTATGTAAATTATGTGTCCAGAATATTAATCATCTGGTTGAGGTTGCAGGGGTAACTGTCCGCTATGTAGTATATACATTGTGTGTGAGCAAATGAGCTATTTGTAGACTGTCAATAGTTATCAATACCAGGCAGAAAATAGCCTCATAAGCCTAATTTATTTGACTACGACCTGGCTGAAGAGGCATAAAATTCCTAAAACAATGGCTGAGTATTTGCAGTTGGGGCTGGGGGTTTTGGGCATAAAAGCACAGCATGTGCCTTGGTTCAGGAGCTTCCCCTTGGACTCAGAAAGAGTGCCGGGAATTTGGGATCATCGCTTGATTATCGGGAACCTGTGGTTTATGTACCCAAAGGCTACGGAGCTCCCGGATTGTGTTGGTTGATTGATGCTGAACTGGCTATTCCTGTAACTACCATTCATACAAAGCTAAGTAAATGTTTTTAAATTCTACCTTCACTTTGTGTGTGTGTGTAAGTTACTGCTCACAAACAGTTTATCAAAAGGCTTAATTATTGATCCTGTATTGAATGTATTAATAATTTTATTGATAACCATTAATAAAATTATTGATATTTATAAAGGTTCACCCCTTTATTACAGGCCTCCTGATTGGGATTGATCTAAATCTATGTTGGTGTACCAACTCCTGTTAAGAAGCCAATCACCTGCATATCGTAATAATGCTGCTTCATTATATTCCTTAATATATGGTAGATTTACTCCCCCTTATGTCTTTGGTTGTTGTAGTTTATGCATGCTGATTCTACGGCATTTCTTCTGCCAGATAAATGTTCAGAATATATGGTATATGCGTTTTAGGTCAGTTGGTTTAATATGGTATGGTAACATTTGTATTGAATACATTAGTTTTGGAAATAGGATCATTTTGATAAAGTAGATTCTTCCGAAAAATGTTAGGTTGATGTGCTTCCATTGTTGTGTGTCTTGCTGTATCTTATCTATAATTGATCTGATGTTCATTTTGTAGATGTCTTTGTGGTGTTTTGGTATTTTTATGCCTAGATATGTTATGTGATGTGTAGCTTTTTTCAAGGGGACATCCGTTGGCCAGTTTTGTAATGTAGTGTCTTCAGATTTCCAGGCATTAATTTGGAAACAGGCTATTTTTCCAAATCTGTGTATGATCCACAAAATGATTGGGAGTTCTGTTTGGGGTTTTCGTATAAAGAGTAGTATGTCATCCACAAAGGCTGTGACTTTTAGTTGTGTCTGATTTATTGGTATGTCTGACATGTGTGGGTTTTGTAAAAAATGTCTTAATAGAGGATCTATGGCTAGATTAAATTGTAATGGAGAAAGTGGGCAGCCTTGTTCCTCTAGTCTCAACCATAAATCTTTCCGAATGTAGTTCATTGACTGTGATAATTGTACTGGGATTGAGATACAAATTTTTTAAAAGATTGAACATTTGAATGCCAAAATGTTGGCATGATATTTTAACCATCGTCTAATGCATATGTGTGAGATCCGATCGAAGGCTTTGTCTGCATCTAGGCTTAATAACATTCCTTGTTTCCTTTTTTCCAGATTACAATGGTATACTGCCATGAGTATTTTATGGAGGGCTTGCACCGGTTTTCTATGTTTAAGGAAGTCTACTAGGTGTTCAGTAAGTATATTGGGAAGGATTAGTTGTAGTCTGTCTGCCTTTATTTTGGTCAAGATTTTTATATCTTGATTGAGTAAGGATATAGGTTGGTATGATGTGCAGTCTGTCAGGTCTTTACCTTCTTTAGGGATTAATATTATTCTTGCTACATTGGCTTTGTGCCATAATGGCGAGCCTTGTAAGATTTTGTTATAAAGATTAGTTAAGATAGGGGATAGTTCGGGTGCTAATAATTTATAATATTCTGTGGATAGGCCATCAGGTCCTGGTGTCTTGTTATTTTTTGTTCATTTGATTTGTTTTTAATACATCTTCATACTATTTTACAGGGGCATCAAGAAATTCCCTGTCCTGGACAGTTTTTGCAATCCAGCATCCTGTAAGAATTTAAGGCCATCAGCTGGGTCATCTGTTGGGGTGTCATATAGCGTTTTGAAGTGTGTTGTTAGGATGTTCTTTATCTGATCGGGTTTTTAGTCCACCCATGTGAGGTTTGTAATTTTTGTATGTAAGGTTTAGTTTTTTTCCTTGCTGCTATTTTGGCCAATAGTTTCCCTGATTTGTTCCCCCATTTATAAAATTTGTTTGTCATGTAGTTTAAAGAATTGTATGCTTTATCTGTTAATAAAGTATCTAAAAGTTGTTTTGTCTCGTATTTATTTTTAAAACTCCTGTGAGTTAGTAGTTTTGAAGGCTGTGTAGTATCTAGTCACATCTTTTTGTAATAGCGTGTATTTCTCAAGGAAAATTTTCTTCTTCCGAATCATATAACATAGTATATGTCCCCTCAGAATTGGTTTTCAAGCTGCCCAAAGTAGGTTGGGGATCTTCCCAATGCTCCTTGGCCCAATTTGATTTTAAAAATAAGGAGAACTCCTCATTGGTAGCTAGGTATGCTGGAAACGTCCAGTTGGTTGAACTTAGTTGAGGTTTAGGTAATTCTAATTGTATCATTATTATAGCATGGTCCGAGATATCTATAGGGTTAATTTTGTCTATGGCTAGATTAGGAAGCAGCATCTGCGAGGCAAAGATATAGTCTATTTTCTAGAGTGAGTCTCATGGACCCCTGAGTAAAAGATGTAATCTTTGGTGGTTGGTTATAGAAATGTATGGGTGTCTTGTATGCATAACATTTCACATAATGGGGCAAATTCACTAAATCGCGAAAATGCGCTAGCGACAGCTTCGCCGGCGCTCACCGCACTTCGTCAGGCGAATTTTCAAAAGCGCTACGCAAATTCACTAAGATGCAAATTTGCACTCAGGGCGACAAACGGTAGCGAAGTTGTGCTACCGTTACTTCGACAGGCAAGCACTTTTTGGGGGTTACCCTCCTTCACTCCCTACATTGCCTAACATATGGCAACTCACTTATACAGTGGGCAAATGTTTAGGGCAATAGGACAACTTTATTTTATTTATCAAAAGTTTCCTGGGCTTGTGTAGTGTAATGTAGTGGCTGTAACATACACCTCTATTATACATTTAGGTTTGCACCATATGCAAATTAGGCATCACTTGTGTAAATGCGCTTTGCCTGGTGAAGTAAAGGTAGCACAACTTCTCTACCGTTCGCTGTCCTGAGCACAAATTCACATTTTCATGAATTTGCGTAGCGCTGGTGAAAATTAGTAAAATAACGGCCAGGTGGCAACCCTAAGTGTCAGCGATCCCAAAACACAGAAGAGAACTGAGAGAGATTTGGCAGAGATGATCCATAGATTCTATGGTATGTATCTCTGAAAGCAAACATTTTAGGTAATAAAGATAAATGACAAAAACTTTTAACTAGCTTTATTGTCCCAAAGGTGAACAACCCCTTTAAGTATTGTTTCTTAGTTGTTGAAGTGTTGCAGTGATGTTTAAGTGACTTGGTTTTTTGTCCCAGTTTCTGATTGTAGGTCTTTGTAGTAGGCCATAGCTGCTTTTGGATCTTCGAAGAAGGTGATTGTGTTATTGCATTATGTAAAGTGCGACGAGCAGGAGCGTTGTGATGCCGCGATGTTGGTGCAGCAGTAGTGGTGCCTCAGTCCGGGTATGCGGCAATGGCGCCTCAGTCCGGATAGGAGACCTTGGTGCTGTGGTCTTTGCCTTCCAATATCCTCTGCATTTTCTGGATATTTCCACTCAGTATTGGTGGTGTTATGCAGCGCTAGTAGGTGTTTATCAGAGCTGTAGGCACAGAGCTCAGTAAAATACGGCCATCTTATAGGACTGCCCCCCAGAACCCAGAACAATAGTTTTTAACTGCCATGGTTATTGAACTTCATGTGAAAGCTGGAAAGGTCCATAAGGCAAATATTCTAAGACTAAAACCAACTATAACACACCCAAGACTTAAAGTGAACTATTTCTTTAAGACAACAAGATACAAGATAAATGTAAAAATAAATTCTTATTGCTGGTCGGGATGCACCCAACCCAATATTTTGGGATTCTGATGAACCCCTGAATCCTTCATCAAAGATTCAGCCAGGCTTGAGGATTTGCCCAAATCCTGTTGAAAGAGGTCAAATTCTGGGCAAATACCAAACCCAATCCTGGATTTGGTGCACCCCTAATTGCAGGCTTATGGTATTTAAAAAAAATTCTCATGACTCAGCACTTGCTATTACTTACCAATTTTATATAAACCTTCTTACAATCCTGATTTGTGTAAGCAGAATCTATTGGCTGAGGCAGTAGTCCACAAGCTGTTGTATTTCATGATATAATGTGAGGGAAACTATGAAACAGACCAAGTATGTGTGTGCATATCCATCATCCATGGCCACGTCATAATGCCAAGTCAAGTCAAGTGGATTTTATTGTCATTTCAGCATATACAGTAAATACTGTACATACTAGAAATGAAATAATGGGTACATCCAAGGTCTAGTTTGTGTATAGCCAAATGCAAGGCACAATTAACCATATTAATGCCATTCACAAAATCAAATTTTTTATGACTGTATTGGTCCCACCATTCACCTATTACCAATGAATGTATGAGACATACTTACTCATTGTGAATCCTTCAGATGACTATTTTTCCTGGAGTATCTGGAGTGTACTTACAGTTAGAGGCTTTATAACACTTAATACAAGATAGCATGTTTTATTTGAAGGGACCAGAGTCAGACATAAAAAATATAATTTTACAATATAACATGTTTTACCACACAAATGTTTCCCATTTTTTTAATTAAAACAAAATCAGCCTACTTTCCATCCACCAATTTACTGAATTTATAAATAATTCAGGTCGAAAAATCTGGTGCTGGAAAAAGTCTAGACAGAATCTTGTGTCAAATTGAATAACGTGAATAACGCTCCAACTACATAGTAAGTTAGGTTGAAAAAAGACACTTACATCAAGTTCAACCTTTTAACTTTTTAACCTGCCTTACCTGCTAGTTGATCCAGAGGAAGGCAAAAAAAAACAACTCATCTGAAGCCTCTCCAATTTGCCTCAGAGGGGGAAAAATTCCTTCCTGACTCCAAAAAGGTAATTGGACTAGTCCCTGGATCAACTTGTACTATGAGCTATCTCCAATAACCCTGTCTTCCCTCACTTGCTAAAAAGCCGTCCAAACCCTTCTTAAAAGATTATCTTCTTATCGTGAAAACCAAATTTCACAGATAGACAGATATGATGAAAATAATAAAATTAGTTTAGTAAAATTAGTTTATAAAATAAAATAAATATTACAGTAACTTAGGAGCCTTTCTCTGAGAGCCAGTTCAAGCAATTGCTGGGTGAGAGTGGCAACACCTGGCTGTGATGTCACAGATCCAGTAGCAATGTCCCACCCTCCCCTATTCTGTATGCAAAGCATCATTCCAACAACTTTCTGCCCTGAATTCTCCTTCTAAGGTTGTTCTCCATGTATGTGCAAACCTGCTTGTAGCAGTCAGCTCTGTGCACTCTGTTTCAAGATAAAATACAGGCAAAGGCAATCTGGAAATATTTGTAGACAGTAAAGTGCATGGCTTTAGTACGCATAGTAATTACAAAACACATAGTAATACAAAACACAGCCTTGGGAAACAAAACTCTCCACTTTTGTCAGGCAAATCAGACATCATTTATCCCATGTGGGGTTGATGCAGCTGGCCTTACATTTTGCGCATATACACACACATATACAGACATATATAAACACAAACACATACATACATATACAGACACACAAATATAGAGACTGATACACATCGACAGACGAACACACACACACACATATATATACAGACACACACACATATATATACAGACACACACACACATACATATATATTCAGACACACACACACATATATACAGACAGACACACAGACAGACACACACACACACACACATATATACAGACACATACAGTACACACATATATACACAGACACACACAGAGAAAGACACAGGCCCAGACTGACAATCAGTGGGTTCGGGCAAATACCAGATGGGCCTCTTACTTTAAAATATAAATGGACTGCTCACCTTTAATATGTAAATGAGCCACTCACTTAACAAATGTAAATGAGCTGTCCATAATAGCTAGCCACAGCTCAGCGGGTGCCTGCATTGTCATGGGAAAACATGACATCAGTTAATAGTGCTGCTCCAGCAGAATTCTGCATTGAAATCCATTTCTCAAAAGAGCAAACAGATTTTTTTATATTCAGTTTTGGAATCTGACATGGGGCTAGCTATTTTGTCTATTTCCCCAGCTGCCCCTGGTCATGTGACTTGTGCCAGCATTTTAGGAGGGAACTGCTTTCTGGCAGGCTGTTGTTTTTCCTTCTCAATGTTACTGAATAGTACGCAGTGGGACATGGGTTTTTACTATTGAGTTCTGTTCTTAAATCTACCAGGCAGCTGTTATCTTGTGTTAGGGAGCTGTTATCTGGTTACCTTCCCATTGTTCTGTTGTTAGGCTGCTGGGTGGGGGAAAGGGAGGGGGTGATATCACCCCAACTTGCAGTACAGCAGTAAAGAGTGATTGAAGTTTATCAGAGCACAAGTCACATGACTTGGGGCAGCTGGGAAATTGACAAAATGTCTAGACCCATGTCAGATTTCAAAATAAAATATTAAAAAATCTGTTTGCTCTTTTGAGAAATGGATTTCAGTGCAGAATTCTTCTGGAACAGCACTATTAACTGATGCATTTTTATTTTTTTTTTCCATGACAGGATCCCTTTAATTCAAGTATGCCATAGTTTTGCCCTGTGACACACATGGTAAATAGCTGGGGACATACAAAGGAAAATTTCGAATATAATGTAAATATAGGGTCACTAATCCAACAGATAGAACAGTTGTGATAGAAACAAGGGGGAGATATTTATTGCAAGGGCCAGTTCCAGCACATAGGGTGTATAATATTGCTGGGAATTATATTGTACTGTACTCTTAAAATATCTAATTATTAACAATAGTTCTCTTGTGGTTTTAAATATATTATGCTTTGCATGTGCATCAATACATGGGCTGCTTTGATACTTTTGCAAGGGCTGCTTTTTCCTCGCAGTCCGGCCCTGAAGGCCTGAACAGACACACACACACACACACACACAAAAAAAAACAGGCCTATCTCCCTCCTTGTGGAAAGTCAGTAGCATCAATCCCTCCATTCTCAGACACAGAAAGTTCCTGCCCCTCCCCAAAGACCCATGTAAGCATGGGTAGCTCAGCTCAGACCCAGCCCCTCCCTTCTAGAGGTGTGTCTACAGGCAGCTCTCCTTCTGCAACTCCTTCTGCAACTCCCCCTCCTTCACCCAGACTGTGTAAACAACTGATACTGCCTTTCCATGGCTATTTATTGAAAGCACTGACAATCAGAGAAAAATGCAAATTAACACTACCCCAACCTCAGAAGTGGCTAGAGGCAGTTAAGAGAGTTCTAGAGCAGAAGCAGCTGCCTGTGGTACTATGAAATCTTCAATATTTTAAAAACTATACAAAATTTCTAATGCATTATATTTAGAGATTTTCAAAACCTGATATGTCAATTCATTTATGTGATTATTGATTTCACAATAGATCCCCTTTAAAGCTAATGTATCAGCATCTCTCAGGGAGAGAATTCTACATCTTCACAGCTCTCACTGTAAAAAAGCCACTTCTGAATATTTAGGCGGAACCTCTTCTCTTATAATCGGAATGGGTGACCTTGTGTCAGCTGGAAAAACTTACCGGTAAATAAAGCATTAGAAAGATCATAATATGATCCCATTATATATTTATACATAGTTACGTATCATATCACCCCTTAAGAACCTTTTCTCCAGCGTGAACATCCCCAATTTGGCCAGTCTTTCCTCATAGCTAAGATTTCCCATACCTTTTACCAGCATAGTTACCCTTCTCTGTACCCTCTCTAATACAATAATGACCTGTTTGAGTGATGGAGACCACAACTGTATGGCATATGCTAGATGGGGCCTTACAAATGCTCTATAAAGTGGAAGAATGACACCCTCCTACAGTGACTCTATGCCCCTTTTAACCCTTTCACTGCCAGCCGATTAGGCTGATTTGGTACGTTTATTGCCAGACCATTATTCAATATTTTGTACTCTTTCACTTTAAGGGCCTTTCCTGGGGGGATCTTTTAGTTTACCCAGGAAAACAATATATGGTTTTTTTCAGGACAACCTTTCATGAGCTTTCAAAATATGCTAGAATGCTGGTGTAATTCCACTTCTGTAAAACAATTTAGGCTTCAAAGTGCCTAATAAAATACAAAAAAAAAATCATGTTTCACACAGTACAATCACATATATCAGAAGCATAATTTATTTTATGCACAAGAACACAGCTGATTTGTAAAGGTCTATGTCTCCTGAATGTGGCAATACCAAATATAAATAGTTTTATGGAGATTTCTCACGTAGTACACTACCAAATTTCCAAAGGACCGCTCCACAAAACGGCATACTTCTGATTTCAAGGCCAAACATTCCACTAACTGTAGGTTCACCCCAGAAAACCATATATATTTTCCCCCCGAATATAAATTGGGTATGCATGTCTTTCTACCCCAAAGTACCAAACCGCAAATCTATCCTAAATCTGGCAATTTTGGGAACATTTGGAAAAATCACCTCTAAACTTACACCCTGCAGCATCTTATATCAAACATACCATTAGTTATCAAGTCAAATGACCACAAATATGAAAGCCTGGGGCTGCTGAACAGTTTGATGTCCAATATGTATAGGTCTACCAAAGCATGTGGCATATATGGGCCACAAAAGGAAGACCCCCATTTGGTCTATAATGTCAGGTACTGCAAAATCAACACATTTACATCATTTTGGGGGGGGGGGG
>CM044431.1:92731470-92748281 GCA_024363595.1 Xenopus borealis
GAAGCGTCTGGATAGCTACACGAGGGATACTACACATGTGATCAATAAATTGAAAGGTTTTGGATGGGCAGAGGGCTATGGCTGGGCGACATTGGATGTCTCCTCGCTCTATTCCTCAATTCCCCATGATTTAGGATTAAAGGCAGTACAGTATCACTTGGATAAGTACAGTAGCTATTCGGTGAACCTAAAGAATTTTTTGCTTGAGGCAATTGGTTTTCTGCTGGAACATAATTATTTTGTATTTGATAAGGTCTTTTACTTACAAAAGTGTGGGACCGCTATGGGCGCAAAATTCGCACCCTCATATGCAAATTTATATATGGGATGGTGGGAGGAGACCCACACCCCGGAAAGTTTAAAGGGTCCTTTGAAACTGTATATGCGCTACATTGATGATTTGCTATGTGTGTGGCAGGGAGATGAGAACAGTTTCCTGGCTTTTGTACGGACAATAAATGACAACAGGTTAAATCTGAAATTCACAAGCGAATTTAGGCGAGACAAAATAGAATTTTTGGATATAGAATTATCAATAGTAGATAAGGGGATACACACAACTATTTATAGAAAGCCATGTAGTGGCAACACTTTGCTGCATGCTTCTTCCTGTCACCCAAAAAAACAGATTGATGGTATACCAAGAGGCCAGTTTTTGAGATTGAGGAGGAATTGTTCAACTGATATAGCTTTTTGTGAGCAGGCAGTGGATATGGAGAAGAGATTTTTGGATAGGGGCTATGGCCGTAAATGTGTGAACAGGGCTTATCATAGGGCCAGAACCATGGAAAGAGAGCAGTTGCTGGAGAGTAATGTTGATGTGAAAGACGATAGGAAAAAAAGGTTTGAGTTGGGGAAGATTCCATTTGTGACTAGATACAGCAGACAGTACTACAAGATACTAGATGTAGTCAAGAGATATTTGCCCATCCTGTATGCTGATGATGACTTCTACAAAATATTGGCTCCAGGAATAAGTAACATACCTAAACGTGCATTTAATTTGAAGGATTTGATAGCACCTAGTGTATATAGGGAGGACAGTAGGGAGGAGAATAAAGGAAAAATGGATTATCTTAGGCTAAAAGGTTGCTTTAAATGTGGTGGTCGGAGATGTGTAACTTGTCAACATCTACAAGTATCAAAGGAGTTTAAATCAACAGTAACGGGAGAAAGTTTCAAAATGAAGGAATATATTAATTGTAATACTTCTACAGTAATTGCCTAAAGCAATATACAGGATGTACGGGGAGGATGCTAAAGGAGCGTATACGGGAGCATCTGAGCCAAATTAAGAATCCAAAGGCGGTAGAAAAAAGCAATATAACTAGGCACTTTGCGCATTGCAGTTCGAGCAATGCAAAGTTTTTCTCTGTACAGGGCATTGAGAAAGTCAGGCTAGGCAGTAGGGGAGGTGATCTGATGAATCTTTTAAGAAAAAGGGAGCTGTTTTGGATTTTTTATTTACACACTCGATTACCACAGGGTTTAAACTATGAATTTGACGTTACATGCTTTACTTAATTTGTGATTTGGCAGTGATAAGGTTAAAACAGGCTCTAATATGGCAGGGTTAGGGTTAAAACATGTGGAATTACACTTATATGTGATGTATTTAAAACACATTTCAAAGTTTAAAATGTATTGCTATTTCAACTGAATGAAACAAAAGCACTTTGTATTATGTAAGAATACTGATTATGTATATGTAAAGAAACTATTTATGAATGAATTAAGACCTACAGTAATTGATCTATTAGGCTGCATCACTAATAGAATGTGATGTGGCAATTTATGATTGGTTTTAGTCTCAGAGGGAGGGACCTCTGTGGGTTTAAATATTGGAGTTGTTTGTGCAATGATTCAAGCCTATGATTAAGTACCAGGGGGTACGAAACGCGTAAGGCCAAGGATCAAGGGGTCTGTATATGAATTTTTTTACTGATTTATATGATGAATAAATATTGAAATTTTTTAAACTTTCTAAAATGGGACTCTTTGGAGCTTAATCTTTTTGAAATCTATCCTTCATAAAGCCATGCTGATTGCTGCTCATAATGCCATTCAGTAGGACAAAATTTTGAATGTGATCCCTTAACAAGCCTTCTAATAATTTGCCGACCACAGATGTCAAACTTACTGGCCTATAATTGCCAGGTTGAGATCGTAATCACTTTTTAATTATTGGGATGACATCAGCTCTATAAAACAATCTGTACATCACATTGTACAGCTTATATGTAAAACCCTGTTACATAGAGATGGACTTTTCATGAAAACTGTATGTGCAACTGGATAATTCATTATAGAAAGACATTACAGTCTGCCCTCTATCTTCTATGAGGCACTGTGCTCACACACAAGGGCAGATGTGGTCTTTTACGCCATACTCATACAATACTTCATACCATACTTCTTCCTGATAGAATTTGCATTTTTCCCTGTGAAGAGATCAGTGATTGACCCACAGAAAATCATAATCACAACAATAATACAACATACAATTATATGTATGTATATACGCAATTATGTGTCTATATATGTACATATATATACATATCTATAACAAACAATGGAAAGTTGTACTCACCACTAATTTTAAAACCATTAGGCAAGGGTGCAATGAGGCTGTGACCACAAAATACATACAGACAAACACAAGAGGTCCTCTGCACTCAACCCATTATCGATATATTGAAGACATTGAGACATTTTGTGCATACGGCTACCAAAAAAATGCCTTGCCCTTTAAACAAAACAGGGTTGTTTGTCCATATATTGCAATATATTTAAGCTGGCCAACTGCATCAAAGTCATCCCATATCTGGCCAGTCCTACTCTCAAATTGCATCTGATTCATTCCCATGGCCTTTCTCAGTGAAGTGAGCCGAAACTGCTTGATCTAGCTTTTTGAGCTTAATTGCTGACTTATGTTCTCTAATCCTTTCCCAAGCCATCCTAGTAGTCTGTCCCACATATAAAAGACCGCAAGGGCACTTAATCACATATATCACAAAAGAAGATGTACAACTGTAAAAACCCTTTATTTTTATAGGGGTGCCCTTACGTGGATGGTATACGATGTCTCCTTTAAGGCAATTGGAGCAACAACTACAGGAAAGACAAGGAAATGATCCATTCTTCCTAGAACGTAGTAGTTGTTGCTTCTTCCAATTACTACCTACATCCGAGCTAACCAACATACTTCCAATTGTCTTATTTCTTTTATACGATATTAATGGGGGATACCTAAATATTTCCATATTTGGAATTCCATTTTTTAACAATCCCCAGTGGTTACGAATAATCTTTGAGATCTCCCCACTTATTGTCGTATACCTGGATACAAATGGAATTCTTTTTGTCCTATTTGTTGACCTTTCATTATTATGATTCGTTACCAGGGCCCTTTGTTTTTCCTAAAGGGGTATAGGGTATCCTATCCTCGTTGTATACATTTTTCCTCCATTATATCCAATTGTTTTGCTTTTCTTGTATCATTGGATACTATTCTATCCACCCTTAAAAATTGAGACTTAGGTAAAGATTTCCTAGTTTGTATTGGGTGGAAAGAGTCGAAGTGCAATAGTGTATTTCTGTCTGTTATTTTTACAAACAGATCCGTAATTAGATGTTCCTCTTCCCTAATAACCAATGTATCCAGAAAAGCAATTTGATGATTATCAGTGTGGAGTGTAAATTTAATATGAGGCAAGGCCAAATTAATACTTTAAAAAAAAGTTTGTAGGGTCCCCTGTGGCCCCGTCCATATTGCAAACACATTGTCGATATATCTCAACCATATTTTACAGTATTGCCGAAATCCTCATTGCTGAAAAACCCATTGCCGTCCCCTGTATCTGTAAGTAAAAATTATCTTGAAACAAGAAGTATGTTGGTCAGCTCGGATGTAGGTAGTAATTTGAAGAAGCAACAACTACTACGTTCTAGGAAGAATGGATCATTCCATTGTCTTTCCTGTAGTTGTTGCTCCAATTGCCTTAAAGGAGACATAGTATACCATCCACGTAAGGGCACCCATATAAAAATAAAGGGTTTTTACACTTGTACATCTTCATTTGTGATATATGTGATTAAGTGACCTTGTGGTCTTTTATACATGTATGTGGGACAGACTACTAGGATGGCTCAGGAAAGGATTAGAGAACATAAGTCAGCAATTATGCTCAAAAAGCTAGATCAAGCAGTTTTGGCTCACTTCACTGAGAAAGGCCATGGGGTTCAACAATTTGAAGATTTCAAATTATAGATAATGTACCCATGTTACATCGTGGAAGCGAAAGAGTTAAAGAACTTCTGACCAAGGAAGCAAGATGGATTCGGACAGTGGAAACTTTGGAACCCCATGGCTTTAATCGGGAGTACGATTTAAACCCTATTTTTAGATAGCCTCACGATGTGGTGAAGGCAATATCTTTTTAATAGTTTTTAACTGTACTGTCATCTAATCTCTTACAGATTATGGATGGGTCTAGACAGACTGCCAGGAAAGATACTTATGAAAAACAGCTCATGTTAGACAAATGATCACAAGGATAGTCAGACAACAATTAGATAAGTGACACAGTTGTTTTGTTGCAACATTGTATGTTTTATTTATGGATCTGTTGCAATATTATACAAGAAAGCCACTAGATGGCACTGTTTATGAATGGTATAAAATGCAACTTTGTAACACAACCAGTAGCTTGATTAAACGCCAAGATTAGGCCGGAAATGTTGCATGTTTTGGATCAGAAGCCAAACGTTACAATAAAGGCTTTTTAATTGAAACTTCTCAAGTAGCAATGCTGTGTCATATTTCGAATGCAGTTTATGGAAGTGGAGAATGGACCACGAGACACGAGCACTAGCGACCATTTGAAAGCATTGACGGGTGAGTGCTGACTGAACTAAAACTTGATACACTTTCCATCGTAAAAGGTCACAGAGCCAACAAGATTTTACAAAAAGCCCAAAAACATCTACTGAATGAATGGGTCAGAAAGACCAATTTTACCATTGAGGCCCATGAGCAGGACAATGAACATCTGAAACAGAGTCTGGCAAAACAACTACCTGATGTAACTCTGGATAAGGTATTTGTTTTTGTTGAACATGCTCAGATGGCCCAGCATACAGTATAAAGAGCAAGGAGAGACAAATTAACAAATTTACAAAAGAGAGACAGAAGAGCTAACTGTAGGCAGAAAAATGAGATTCCAAAGAACACCAGAGACACGTGGGTTAAGAACCAGAAAGGGCACTAACTCAGCCAGAAAAGGATGTGCTAAGGGGTTGAACTTTCCAGTGACAACCTCAATCCCAGTAGTTGAACTCATCACAGCCACAGAACTGAATAACTCTGACTAAAAGTGTCAGCTGCCTTGTCAAGTGTCAAAACACCTCCCTCTAATCTTACTACACAAGAGAGGAGAGCTCTCATTTCTCTGAGTAAGGACCTGAACATCACTATCCTGCCAGCAGATAAAGGGTGATGCACAGTTGTGCTCAACACAACTGACTATCACTGCAAGATAACTACACCACTACTGTTTCAAAAAAAGGTTGTTTACAACAACTTGTAAAGGTGAAAGCTATCGATCGAATTTTATACTGCCGTTTGTACCCCAGAGAAGCCACACCATGCTTCTATAGACTCCCCAAGATACACAAAGGAGGAGCCCCACTAAGGCCCATTGTCAGTAGTGATGGGCGAAACGGGCGCGTTTCGCTTCGCCGAAAAATTCGCGAATTTTTCGCGATTCGCAAAACGAGTTGCGCGTCGTTTTTGCCGCGCGTCGCGTCGTTTTTGCCGCGCGCCGCGGCGTTTTTGACGTGTCGCGTCATTTTTGGCGCGTCGCGTCAAAAACGACGCGCGACTCGTTTTTGCGCGGCAAATTTTTTTTTGGGCGAATTTTTTTGGCAGTTTCGCGAATTTATTCGCCAGCGGCGAATCGCGGGAATTCGCCGCGAATTCACCCCTGGCGAATAAATTCGCCCATCACTAATTGTCAGCAGCATAAATTCAGTGACATACAGCATTACAAAATTCTTGGCTAACATCTTAGCCCCATTGGTAGGCAATACAGAGCATCATATCCAGAATGCCAAGGATTTTGTAACCTCGATTCATGGCGTTACACTAGAGGCAGAAGAAACAATGGTATCATATGATGTCACAACTTTGTTTACATGTATACCTACGACAGAGGCAATTGAGACTGTAAGAAATCGACTGCAGAAAGATAACACCCTTAGCAATACAATGACGCTCAATCCAAACCAAGTATGTTTGTTGCTAGATTTGTGCATTAACACCACATACTTCAAGTACAAGGACCTTTTCTTTAGACAGAAACATGGCTGTGCAATGGGTTCTCCAGTCTCTCCCATTGTAGCTAACTTGTACATGGAGGAAGTGGAAAGGAGGGCTTTACTTACTTTCTAGGGAACTACACCAAGTCACTGGTTCAGATATGTGGATGACACTTGGGTTAAAATCAGATCCAATGAAGTGTTGTCCTTTACAGAACACATTAATTCAGTGCACAATAACATCAAGTTCCCAAGGGAAGATGTCCACTGGAACAAACTTGCTTTTTTGGACTATTTGATATGCATCCAAAAGGGGGGTAACTTAAAAACAGAAGTATACAGGAAACCTACTCATATGGATCAATATCTGTTGTTCGATTCCAACCATCCTCTGGAACACAAACTGGGTGTCATTAGAACTCTGCACCACAGGGTGGAATATTTGGCAACTGATACAGAGTCCAAGGACAAGGAGCATAAAATCTCAGAGGAGCTTTGATAACGTGTGGCTACCCAGACTGGGCCTTTGTCAAAATGCAGCAACCAAGCCCAACAGGAACATCAAAAGAAATAACCGCCCAGAGACACATAGTAGGTGGAACATAGTCATTACAAATTTGTAACCAAAGTGTGTTCGGTATGTTAAATATCGAAAAGAGCTTACCGCTCTACGCGGTGGGCCTGGATGTAGACGCCACAGACCTTCAGCATGGGGAGCAATCCAGAAAACTTGCAAAGAGGAATGGTGAATGACTGGCTTGTGCCAGCCTCTTTACAAGTTTTCTGAAACAAAGTCATTCCATATGTAGCTGGAGTGTCAGAGAAACTCAGGAAGATTTTCAAAAAAACACCACATCCCTGGTACACCTAAAGGATCCAACTCCTAAAGGAAAACAAAGTAATGTGGTATACATAGTCCAGTGAAGTGATGAGTGCACTGATCTACTATACATTGAGGAGACAAAACAACTGCTCACTAAGCGAATGGATCAGCATAGGAGGGTGAACTCTACAGGACAAAACTTGGCTGCCTTTCTACACCTCAAAGACAAGGGACACTCATTTAAGATAGCAATGTCCAAATTTTGGATAAAGAAGACCACTGGTTTGAAAGAGGTGTGAAAGAGGTGATTTATGTTAAGGTGGAGAAACCATCCCTGAACAGAGGATGGGGCCTTCAACACCACCTGTCTGCTACATACAATGCTGTTCTAACATCTGTACCCTGGCGGTTTAAGAACTCTTCACAGTTTAAGAACTCTTCACACATCCATTCATGCAACCCTCACAAGTAACACCTGTGTCTAGGAGTTGCATGACACATTGGTAATCCTATCATAGTAACTACACAGAATGAACACCTCTGTGAATTTCAGATGTCGCCTCTTTGAAGAGTTACAATGTGCCGTTGTGATTGGATTGTTTGAAGAGTCTATACGACGAAAACTCCCCTACAACAGTCAGTTGAACTGAAGAAGCTGCTTGGATGAGCAGTGAAAAGTCTTCATTACAATTTCTCAGCAAGTCCAGATGTTTTGAATTACTTACGTTAGATACAGTATACCATGACCTGGATGAATGAGAATCTTCATAGTCACAAGTTTGGGAGTTTTACTTTGAAAGCAGCAAGTAAGCTGCAGGTAAAACTTTGTAAATGTATAATAAAGCAATAGAATTCTTAATGAATCAGATGTAATTTGAGAGTAGGACTGGCCAGATATGGGATTACTTTGACGTAGTTGGCCAGCTTAAATATATTGCAATATATGGACAAACAATCCCTGTTTTGTTTAAAGGACCAGTAACACCAAAAAATTAAAGTGTTTTAAAGTAATGCAAATATCATGTAGTGTTGCCCTGCACTGGTAAATCTGATCTGTTTGCTTCAGAAGCACTACTACAGTTCACATAAACAAGCTGCTGAGTTGCACTGGCGGAAATTGAAAAACGGCTATATGGCACAGGATAGATGATGGATAACAGAGGACATTATGTTCTGCATAGCTTATCTGCTATCTGCTGTGTAACTTGAGCCTTTTCTCCTTTGAATAGCTGCCCCCATTGCTACACAGCAGATTATTTATATAAACAATAGTAGTGATTCTGAAGCAAACACAGAAGTTTTACCAGTGCAGGGCAACACTGCATTATATTTTTATTACTTTAATAAAACTATTTCATTTTTTGATGTTACTGGTCCCCACCAAAAAAGGTCTGCACTCTCAGTTCTTAAATAAAAAATGTTTTATTAACTACAGGACTAACGTTTTGGCCTCTCCTAGGCCTTTTCACGCAAAGGCATTCATTTTCACATTGCAGATATTTTTCCTTTAACAACTTCTATTAAAATCTGTTACTTCCTACTGTTTGATTAAATCCTTTGTGAATCATAGCCCATGGATTATCTATGCAAGCTGCCATATTAGGGACATTCTTTTTTGTGTTTTGCTGTATACACATTGTTTTTAAGACCAGCTGATTCACAAAACATTCTGCACAGTTCCATTTATAAATAGCATTGTTTTCCTTTATAACCCTTTGCTCTGTTGTTTTCCATTTAACATAACCTTCTGTCAGTTAAGGCTGTCACAAAAAGTCAGCAAGATGCTCATGGTGTTTGACTTTATTAACGCAGATGCCAAATCAAATGCACTAACGCTGCTTCCTGAGATGTCTATATTTCATTTAAACTTAGATAAAGCAAAGAAACTGGAATATTGTCTCATCATGCATTCTAAATCAGGCAGGGTAGAAAATAATGGGGAGTTAATCAGATCACTGAAACTCTAATTCACTTGGTATTGATCGGGCAGATTCCTAATGGGACGGCAGACCAATTTCAAATTACAGTAAGCTAGCTTGTCCTGGAATACCAATGACCTGCTGTGAAGCTCAGCTCAGCAGATGAAGAAGTGCTGTCTATTTCCAAGTGGGGAACATTTAACACAGGACATATTGGATGTATAATATTATGACTGATAAAAGGGACAGATTCTACAAGAACAGCACAATCTTCCCTGTATAAAAGCGAGCAAAAAAGCAATGAACCATAAAATAGGGAAGTCCTTCATACAATAAAAAATAATAAAAACTGAAGTGAAGGCTAATGGAAGGTAAAGCAATTAAAGCAGGCTTTTAATTATATTAATCAGAGACTTTGTTTGAACTTGACATGTTTGAAGATATTAACTCTTTCATTGGACTTTTCAGAACTTTTCATCAGACATACTAATTTAATTGAAATATAATGGACTAAATGAGAAACAAAGAAAAGGGTAAATTACAGAACAACAGTTTATGTGCAGATGTTGTAACTGCTCTCATAAATTCCCTTGTGTATCTTTGACGATTGATAGAATTACATGTAAGGGTCATTGGGTAGTTTATGAATTTTTTACCCAGAAATCCAGTGTAATTGTGGACACATTCTGTGTTATACCTGGTGTTGTGTTTGGTAGCCGAGGATAAGGAGAGTATAACAGGGCTTTATTAGCAGGTCATGCAGCCCTTACATAACAGCATTAAGACTTACTTTCACTTTCAAGTTATACAGAAAGTCCTATGTATGCACAGTGCCACCTGCAGGCCATTTGTATAAACACCACATTTGTATAAATACATACCCCTATAGTAGGAAAGCATTTGGACAAATATATAAACAGTAACAATTAAACTGTATGTATCTTAAAGCAATATATACATTATTTACATGACATAGTCCTTGGTCCATGCAGGTAGTTTCCTGATTCTCTCAGTATGCCTTATAGGTTCACTTTCCTCTGCCCTATTGCAGTTGGCATCAGGAGTAGGGAAATGTCCTTCATCAAATGGAACATCGCCAAAGTCATATCTAGCAGGAGCAAGACGACTTGCATTCCATATGCGTCCATCAGACAGTTCATATGTGTATGGTCCTCGCTGGTGTCTCACTTCAAGTGGTGTAGTAAATTTAGATTGTCCTTGTTTCAGTATTCCTGGTTTCTTAATTCTGACTAAAGATCCAGGCTGAAAGTGCACTTCTCTTGCACCACGTTTTCTGTCAGTATAAGCCTTGCATTTGGCTTGGTGATGTTTCACAATGTCAGCAGTAGAGGATTTTGTAGGAATAGTCTTTGGTGGAAGTTTGACGTCTGCAACATGTAACATGCGCATCTGTCTGCCATGTAATAATTCAGCTGGAGATGATTGGGTTGTTGCATGGCATGTTGCTCTGTAGTTATGCAGGAACTGTGTTGTAAATACTTTCCAAGATTTCCCAGTAAGGTTTGCTGTCTGTAGTGCTTCTTTCAGACTTCTATTGAATTGCTCAATTTCTCTATTTGCTTGCGGGTAATACACTGAAGATTTCCTATGCATAATATTCCTCTCTCTCAGAAAGGATTCAAACTCATATGAGACAAACTGTGGTCCGTTGTCTGATATTAACTCTTTTGGATTTCCTTCTCTGCTGAAGCTAGTGTTGGACTGTTCACAATTAACTGCTTCACTATGTCAAAGCTATGTTGAGCAGTCTCTGACCAAACCAGACTTGAAGTTCCACGTAGTAGTGCTCGAAGTGGCTCCACAACTGAAGCATAGTTGGGAATAAACTTAGAATACCATGATGTAAGACCTAAGAAAGCTCGTAAAGTCTGGAAATCAGTTGGAGTAGGTGCTTGTGTAACTGCGTTGACATGGTCAGGGTCAGGCAGTAATCCATCTTGTGAAATTATGTGACCCAGAAATGACAGCTGAGTTTGTCTGAAGTGGCATTTGGAAAGGTTCAGTTTGAGTCCTGCAGAATCAATGCATTTAAGAACCCTGTCCAGGTACTTGTCAAGGAGATCCATAGTTGGAGCATAGACAATTATATCATCCAAGTAGCATTGTACACCAGGTATGTCATGGAGTATAGAAGACATCAGTCTTTGAAAACAACTCGGTGCTGAAGCCAGTCCATAAGGTACACGCTTGAACCGAAACAAACCATCATGCATTATAAATGCAGTGAGGTCTCGGCTTTCTTCATGCAGTAATACTTGATGATAAGCACTCTGAAGATCCAGGGTTGAAAAGAATTTTGCTCCTCGGAGTTCTGAAAATATTTCCTCTATGTGTGGCAAGGGATGATTATCAATAACTACTGCTTTATTAGGTTCACGGAGATCAACACACAATCGAATACCTCCAGTTTTCTTCTTTGTTACAACAATTGGTGATACCCATTCAGAGGATTCTGATTTTTCAATCACATGTTGCTCTACCAGTTTCTTTAGTTCCTGTGAGACAGTCTCCCTTATAGAGTAGCGCAATCGCCTCAATTTCTGGCGTACAGGTTTTACATCTGGTCTCAACTTAACTTTGTGTACAAAGTTCTTTGCACAGCCCAGTGATGTGTTGCTTTGTGGTGAAATTGTAGACACTGGGTGTGTGGCAGGTACTGATGCTGTAGTAATGAGACCATCAACTAATTGTAGGTTTAATGCAGCAAATAGATCCCTTCCAAGTATAGCAGTACCTTTATTCACAATGTAAAAGTCACATTTTGCAGTATTTGATTTAAATTGTACAGTCACTGGCAAGCAACCAAGCACAGGGATTGGATCCTTTAAGTAACTGACCAGTCTCAGGGCAGGTGCACCAAGCGTATCTTTTGCAAAGTATTTCAAGAAAATATCCTTTGGTAGTATAGAAACAGCTGAACCTGTATCAAGCATCAGGTTAATGGAGTGTCCCTTGTCAGCAGAAGCAGTACTGACATTGACAGTGCATATAAACTTGTCTGGAAGAAATGTACACAGGGTACACATCACATCACACCCCCTTCCCAGAATTGGTGTTACCAGGTTTGCCCATTGTTGGGTAAAGCCCTGTAACACCAGAAATGGATGAGCCTTAATCCTCCTGTTGAGACAAGCCATCGGCATTGCCATGTTGTTTGCCACTGCTGTGTTTTATGGAGGAGGAATACTACTGTAGAATCAGACTCCAACAAAGTAGTTTCCCATTATCCCCTGAAGCTAGCTGTAGCCAACTGAGGGGGTAATGGTCGGTCATCACTGTGAAGTCTCTGCCATACAGATAATGTTGTAATTTTTTTAGGGCCCATACTATAGCAAGGCATTCCTTCTCCACTGTTGCATAGGCTATTTCTCTTGGTAATAACTTCTGACTCAAGTAGATTATAGGGTGTTCCTTTCCATGGTTGTCCACTAGAGATAACACAGCTCCTATTCCATAAGTGGACACATCCGTCTGAACTATAAAACGTTTTGTAAAATCAGGAGTAGCAAGGACTGGGGTGATTTCAGGGTGTTCATTGCTGCTTCACATTGAGGAGTCCAAAATATAATCTTCCCTCTCTTCTGACTGGTTAGATCTGTAAGGGGTAGTAATTTGCAGTCACTAAGAATGCTTGTACCTGCTTCTGGGTACGGGAAATGGGCCATTTGGTAATAGCCTCTACTTTAGCAGGATCTGGACGCAGTCGCCCCCCACCCACAAATGTCCTAGATAGGGCACCTCCACCACTGCAAACTGGCACTTGTCTGGCCGTAATGTAAGACCAGCCTTTTGGATCGTAACTAAAACTTGTTGTAAGTGTTTAAGATGTTCCTCCCAAATGTTACTGTAAACAGCAATATCATCCAAGTAAGTGGCAGGTTTTTTCTTCATGCCAAATAGCATTACATTAAATTGGAACAACCCATATGGGGTTATAAAGGTGAATTTAGCTTGTGCCTCAGGGGTCAAAGGTATTTGCCAGTAACCCCGACTGTGATCTAGTGTGTTTAGGATGCGGACTCCCCCAAGGCGATCCAGAAGCTCATCCATCCTGGGCATTGGGAAGGCATCAGTCATTGTGATAGAATTAAGTTTCCTGTAATCCATGCAGGATCTAATACTCCCATCTTTTTTTTGGAACCAACACTACGGGGGCAGCCCATGGGCTGTGTGTGGGAACTATAACCCCCATTTCCAACATTTCATCAAGCTCTTTGCGAATAGTAACCCGCACTGATTCGGGTATACGATAGGCCTGGCAATGGATCGGAGGATGATTTCCTGTCAGGACCCGGTATTCCATAAAATTGGTGTAGCCTGGGTTGGTTGAGAAGAGGCATCTGTATCTTTGCAAGAGTTCATGAAGTTGCTCCGGTTGAGAGGTGGATAGTTGCTTCCCCAATGTAACTTGTTGGAGAGATGATGTTTGTGGATCAGGAAGTAAATCAGAAATGCTGAACTCCTCGGAATTCTCAAAAGGTAGGCTGTAAATGGCTGAAACCATTCTACCTCTATTATAGTAGGGTTTCCTATTATTAATATGTACAATTTTGCATTGCTGGAGGGCATCTTGTTGGGAAACCACGTAAGTTGTGTCATTAAGCCAACAGGTTACTTCATAAGGGCCATCCCATACAGCTTGCAGTTTGTCTTTACGAGATGGTAGGAGAAGGAGAACTTGATCACCTTCTAGGAATAGTCTTTCATGGGCATTACGGTCATACCAAGCTTTCTGGCATTGTTGAGCTGTGAAGAGATTTTGATGAGCCAGACGGGTCATCTGATCCAGTTTTTCTCAGAATTTAAGCACATATGATATAACTGGCTTACCAGTTCCTTGATTTTCCCCTTCCCAGTATTCCCTTAGCAGGTCCAGGGGACCATGGACTCGACGCCCAAACAGCAGTTCGAAAGGTGAAAACCCAGTAGACTTCTGTGGAACTTCCCTATATGCATACAAAAGGTGTGGCAAGTAACATTACCAGTCTTTTTCACCAGATTCCACAAAAGTCTTAAGCATAGTTTTCAGAGTTCCATTAAACCTTTCACAAAGCCCATTGGTTTGGGGATGATGTGGGGTGGAATGGATAGCTTTTACTCCACACTTCTGCCATAAGCATTGGAGGATCTGGTACATAAACTGAGGGCCTTGGTCAGATAATATCTCACTTGGGAATCCACCTCTGGAAAAAACCTGGATAAGGGCATCAGCAACTGACAGAGCATCAGTTAGCCTGAATGCAATGGCTTCTGGGTAATGGGTGGCATAATCCACTACAGTTAATATAAATTGTTTTCCTGTTTGACTGGGCTTTATTAATGGCCCAATCAAATCTACAGCCACCCGCTGAAATGGCTCTTCTATGATAGGAAAGGGTTTATGTTGCTTTTCTCCAGCTCTCCCGATTCTTTGGCAACTGTCACAGGAACGACAGAAGTGTGCTACATCCTGGGAAATGGCTGGCCAATAAAAAATTCTTTGTTAATCTGTGTCTTGTTCATTTCACTCCTTGGTGTCCTGCTAGGGGAATTTCATGTGCTAAACGCAATAATTCCTGGCGATAAGGTTGAGGTACTACTAACTGAGTGCCAGCCCATGGTCGTCCAGGAGGTGCCCTGGTGACCCTATAATTACAGTCCTGCTCCAATACAATCCTGTCACCCCTGTGATCATCTAGTTTCCCAACCCTTTTTCTGATAGCAAGCAGTGTTGGGTCAGACTTTTTTGAGCATCTCCAAAAGCAGCCAGTTTTTTGTCATCTAAAGGGGTACAGAAGTCTATCAAGTTATTGTCTGTTCTGATGTGTTGCTGGATGACATTCCTGAAGTTGTTGGGGAAATAAATTGCACATCTCCTTGGGTGAGACTGCAGCAAATATCTCCAACATCATTGCCCATTAATACTGGAGCAGGGAGATGATCAAGGATCCCAACTGTATGCTGTATAGGTCCATTACCCACATCCAAACTGATTTGAGCCACTGGAATCTCTATCTTAGTACTGCCAGGTAAAAAAATATGAGCAGACTGTCCTGGGAGAACATCAGAGGCAGAGAGCATGTGGGGTTCTAGAAATCCTTCTGCCGGGTTATAATTGAGCATTAGTGATGGGCGAATCTATCCAATTTCGAAAATTGGCGAAATGAGTTGCGTCACATTTTCGACTTTTTTTTTTACGCCAGTGAATTTTCGCTGTTGTTTCGCAAATGTATTTGTCAGTGGTGAATCGCAGGAATTCGCCACTATTTCGCTCCTGGCGAATAAATTCACCCATCAGCATTACCAGGATGATTTGCTTGGGGCGAGAAATTTGGTCATTCCAGTGGACTCCCAGAATTACATACTCCAATGGCTTGGGTACAGGTGTCCCATGGGTGTATTGCTGTACTGCTTGAATGGCCTGTTGTTGAGCAGCAGTTATTTCCTGTCTCAGAACAGTTACTGGATGTGCTACTGCATTATTGGAGGATCTGGGTGGTTTTGCAATACGGTGAGTACTGGAACCACAACGAAAACAGCTCCTGTTAAATGCATGATGTGGTTGTGGCACTGGCCAGACAGGGCATGGAGTTGAAGAACTTGCCTGTGCTTTTGTTCTTGAATGAGAAGATGAGAGAGCTGTGGGAGATATATAACTTCGCCCACGGCGGACTTGGGCCCGTCCTTCCAAGCACTTGTGTGCCAGCCGAGCAGCTTCCTCCAAAGTTTTCAGAGAATGATCCCATATCCATCCCCGGATTTCCGGTGAACATTTTTCCATGAACTTGCTTTAGTAGACACAATTGGCGAAGATGCTGTATTGTCTGAACCTGGCTTGTGTTAATCCATTGGTCGAAGGCTCTCTGCAATCGGTTCCCAAAATCCCAGTATGTATCAGAGGATATTTTATTTAGAGTGCAAAATGGCTGTTGATATGTTTCTGGAGAGATGGCATAATGATTCAACAATACACGTTTTACTTCCTCATAATAAGTGTGCTGGAGATGTGGGATCTCTCTATAGATATCACTCGTTGTCCCTTCCAATTTACCAGCAAGTATCTTAGTCCATTCTGCCTTAGGCACAGTGTAATACTCGCACAAAATCTCAAATATGTGTAGGTACTTGTCTATTCCTTCCCAGTAGCTATCAAAAGAGGGAAAGACAGCATAGGTGAGCTTGACCACAGGTTTGAAATACTGAGTATTCGAATGCTGCAGTTGTTCTGTGTTCACAGTGGAAAGGGGAACTCTCTTCATCTGTTCTTCCTGAATAGTCAATTCAAGCAGCTTAAGACATTCTGAACCAGAGATCAGATCCCAGAGCTGTAAGCCTTGACTGATACTTCATCATATTGGGGTCATTCTCCACTTGACTCACTGCTGCCCCATGCATTGGCAGCTCATCCTCTGGTTCAGTAATAGTACATAGTTACAAAGTTAGTTAGTTAAATTGGGTTGAAAAAAGACAAAGTCCATCAAGTTCAAACCCTCGAAATTAAAACCCAGCATACACACACACCCCTACACTCTTTCACACAAACCATATATGCCCATAGCTTTACTAACTGTAGAGTTTAGTATCAAAAATAGCCTTTGATATTATGTCTGTCCAAAAAACCACCCAAGCCCCTTTTGAAAGCATTAACAGAATGAGCCATCACAACATCACTGGGCAGTGCATTGCACAACCTGTCCTCACTGTGAAGAATCACCTACGCTGCTTCAAATGAAAGTCCTTTTCTTCTAGTC
>CM044431.1:92792428-92828884 GCA_024363595.1 Xenopus borealis
ACATGGAGTTTGTCTAGGAAAGGAAGATCACGGTAAGTATGAAATAATCTTCCTTTATCACACACCATGTATTTATAGGTGATATTTGAAATTATTAAATCGTGCAAAGTATTCGTATCTTATTTGCACCGTGCTTCTCAGTGATATATCGTCCCAAAAACAAAATCAAATCCAAACTCCACAACAGTTTTAATCCACTAAAAGACCCGCTGCTCCAATAGCAATCAAACTTACTGCACTATATAGTGCTTTTTCTCTTTTTTTCCCTTTTTCTTTTTTCCTTTTTTCCTGGATTTCCCCGTTGCCCAAGGCGCTGATCCAAAACTTGAGCATTTTTGGAATCCTAACAATAGAACAATGTGAAGGTAACCGGATAACAGCTCCCTAACACAAGATAACAGCTGCCTGGTAGATCTAAGAACAGCACTCAAAAGTAAAAACCCATGTCCCACTGTGTACTATTCAGTTATATTAAGAAGGAAAAACAACAGCCTGCCAGAAAGCAGTTCCCTCCTAAAGAGCTGGCACAAGTCCCATGACTGGGGCAGCTGGGAAATTGACAAAATTGCTAATTCCATGTCAGATTTCAAAACTGAATATAAAAAAATCTGTTTGCTCTTTTGAGAAATGGATTTCAGTGTAGAAGTCTACTGGAGCAGCACTATTAAATGATGTGTTTTGAAAAAAACATGTTTTCCCATAACAGTTTCCTTTTAAAGATAAAAGTCCTTATTTCCACATCAAGGGTGACGGCAACATTTAAAGCCTTGTCTGGTTCTTTAGAGCATCAAGCTCATGCCCCTTCCACTCCAACCATGTTCCATCAAGACCATGCTCTGTCCCAACCTGATCATGCCCCATGCCTTCAAGTCCATGCAACCTGCTCCAAATCAAGCTGGGGTATAAATACTGATGACTCCAGACAAATACAGCAATCACAATTTTACAGTAATCTCCTCAGAGGATAACAGTCAATTTTGTATTAAGGCTAAACCACCTATTGTGGAAGCTGGAGATAAATATCAATAATTTATATGTAAGTGCAAAAGTAATAAGGACTAATTACAATTTTTGTATTCATCTACTAGAGATTAGTTTAAAGGGGTGGTTCACCTTTACGGTAACTTTTATTATGTTATAGAATGGCCAATTCTAAGCAACTTTTCAAATGTTTTTTTTTATTTATTTGTTAGTTTTATAGTTATTCGTCCCCTTCTAAAAAAAACAAATGCTCTGTAAGGCTACAAATGTATTGTTATTGCTACTTTTTATTGCTGATCCTTCTATTCAGACTCTCTCCTATTCACATTCCAGTCTCTTATTCAAATCAGTGCATGGTTGCTAGGGTAATTTGGGCCCTAGTTACAAGACTGCTTAAAATGCAAATTGAAGAGCTGCTGAATAAAAAGTGAAATAACTCAAAAACCGTAAATAATAAAAAATGAAAACAAATTGCAAATTATCTCAGAATGTCGCTCTCTACATCATACTGAAAGTTATCTCAAAGGTGAACAACCCCTTTAATAGAACTAATAACTGCTCTCTAAATAGGTATAATAATAATATATTATTAAGGAATTGTAGGGATTTCCAAAACTGAGTCTAACAGTCAGGGTGGCCATTAGAAATCACGGGGCCCTACACAACAACATTTTGGGGCCCCCTGGTCCCGCCCACCCTGGCAACAAAGCCCCACCCCTGATTCCGCCAACTACATATCAAAGTTAAAAGACCACACAGATATCAGAGCTAAAAAAGCAACCCCACACACACATATTGATGGTCAGGGCTCCCTTAGTTTAAAAAAAACATTGGCACTAGGCCCTTACAAGTAAAAATAATTGGAGCCTGAAAAAATAATAATTAAAAAAAAAACCTTGTCACCAGGGCCCCATTACAAGTTAAAAAAAAACAGGACCCCATAAAATATTTTAAAAAAAATTGGTGTCAGGGGCCTGTAGAGTATTAAAATAAAAAATTGGTGGCCAGGGGATAAAAAAAACCCACATTGGTGTCAGTAGCATTGAACTTGTGGCTTCACGACTTCAGTTTTGTGACTTCGGGTATTTTCGCCGCTTCAGGACTTGTGTCGGCTTTTTTCGTGACTTCGGGTATTCCGCTGATTCAGGACTGTTCGGCACTTCATATACGATGCTTAGTTCCCCTTTAAAAAGTGTGATTTCATATATTAGGCTTAGTTCCCCTTTAAAAGTGTGATCTCTTATATTAGGCTTAGTTCGCCTTTAAAAAGTTTTATCTCATATATTATGCTTAGTTCCCCTTTAAAAAGTGGTATGTTATTTATTAAGCTTAGTTCCCCTTTAAAAAGTGTGATTTCATATATCAGGCTTAGTTCCCCTTTAAAAAGTGTGATCTCCTATATTAGGCTTAGTTCCCCTTTAAAAAGTGTGATCTCATATATTAAGCTTAGTTCCCCTTTAAAAAATGGTATGTCATTTATTAAGCTTAGTTCCCCTTTAAAAAGTGTGATTTCATATATTAAAGGGCAAGGAAAGTCTAAAATAGAATAAGGCTAGAAATGCTGTATTTTGTATACTAAATATAAACATGAACTTACTGCACCACAAGCCTAATCAAACAAATGATTTATGCTTTCAAAGTTGGCCACAGGGGGCTGTCATCTTGTAACTTTGTTAGACATCTCTGCAATATCAAGACTCGCACATGCTCAGTGTGGTCTGGGGTTGTCATAAATGATTAAAAAACAAAGCTGCTTGAGTTCTGCATGGCTGGTAAGTAAGGTAGGGGCTCCCCCTGCTGTTCATAAGTATGATTGTTTCCCTGCCAGAAGCACTAAATGGAGATTTTCACTGCATACAGTCAGGTTTCTTATAAAAACAGTACACATTTTTTGATTAAAGTATATTGGAGATATATTTCTTTTTCATTAAAGAAAGTAAAAATGGGATTTTATTTATTTGCCTTTCCTTGCCCTTTAAACTTAGTTCCCCTTTAAAAAATGGTATGTCATTTATTAAGCTTGGTTCCCCTTTAAAAAGTGTGATTTCATATATTAAGCTTAGTTCCCCTTTAAAAAGAATGATCTCATATATTAGGCTTAGTTCCCCTTTAAAAAGTGGTATGCCATTTATTAAGCTTAGTTCCCCTTTAAAAAGTGTGATTTCATTTATTAGGCTTAGTTCCCCTTTAAAAAGTGTGATCGCATATATTAGGCTTAGTTCCCCTTTAAAAAGTGTGATCTCATTACGTGAACATGCTTTGCCACACTTTTGTGTTTTTATGAGCTCTTTCAAGATTTCCTTGATCCTCTGTTGCTGAGTTACCCACTACATAGTAACATAGTAAGTTAGATTAAAAAAAGACTTGTCCATCAAGTTTAACCTTTTAAGCCTATATAAAACCTGCTTAACTGATAGATGATCCAGAGAGAGGCAAACAAACCCATATTTGCTTCAGAGGGTCAAAAAACTTCCTTCCTGACTCCCAGATAGCAATCGGACCAGTCTGTGGATCAATTTGTGCTATCAGGTATCTTTCATAACCTCATTTACTATAAAGTCATACAACCCCTTCTTAAGCTACATGCATCAGCCAGTATGACTGATTATGGGAGAGAATTCTACATCTTTACACCTCTCACTGTAAAAAACCTGTTTTGAATATTTAAACAGAACCTCCTTTCTTCTAGTTGGAATGGGTACCCTCTTGTCAGCTTGAAGGACCTACTGGCAAATAAAGCATTACAGTGATGGGTGAATCTGGGGCCGAATTTTTCATGAATTTCTCAGGAAATTCGCGAAACGGGCGAAAATTTGCAAAACGCTGCAGCAATTGACGGCGTTGAAAAAAACTGACGATGGCATCCGTTCTTTCAACGCCAAAAATGGGCGCCGCCGTCCAAAATGAATTTTCACCAGGCAAATTTTTGCTAATTACAGAGGTTATTGTATGCTCACCTTATATATGTAAATATAGTTATCATATCCCCCCTTAAGCACCTCTTCTCCAGTGTGAATAACCCCAACTTGGTCAGTCTTCTCTCATAGCTGAGATTTTCCATACCTTTTACCAGCTTAGTTGCCCTTCTCTTAATCCTCTCTAATTCAATAATGTCCAATTTGAGCACTGAAGACCAGGGCAGGGCCAAGGGGTAGGCAGAGTAGGCATGTGCCTAGGGTGCAAAGCTGGGGGGGCACAGACGCCTTCTCTGCCTCCTACCCCCTAGTCCGGTCACATCTCTGCACTCTGGCTGGCGCCTGATTTGCTGGCACATGTCTGTTTCTTTCACAGGCGTGCACGTCCTTTCCTTGTGCAGGTGCATGCGTCCTTTTTTCTGCATATGCCTATTGGCCTCCTGGCTGTGCCCGGCCCTGCTAGAGACCAAAACTACACGGCATATTCAAGATGGGACTTTACCAGTGCTCTGTACAGTGGAAGAATAACTCCCTTCACCCGCAAATCTATACCCTTTTAACCCTTTCCCTGCCAGCCATTTTGTCCTAGATGCAAACATCTACTGCCAAGCAGTTTTTAGACATTTTGTTCATTTTGTTTCATTTTAAGGGTCTTTCCTGGGGCTGTCTTTTAATTTACCCAGGAAAACAATATATTGGTTTTTTTTCTACTTCTGTAAAAAAATATAGGCTTCTAAGTGTCTAATAAAATTAAAAAAATCATGTTTCACTAAGAACGGCATACTACTCATTTCAAGGCCAAAAACTCGACTAATAGTAGGTTTACCCTACCCATTATTAGAAAGAACAGAGTCTAGTGAATCAAAAATGGGTACATATATCTATGTACTCCAAACTACCAAGTTACAATTGTTTCATAAATTTGTAAAGTTTTATAGAAATTGGTGATTTTTAAAAATAAATTCCCTCAAAGTTTCCACTCTACAGCTTTATATCTCTCACACATCATTAGATATCAATGTAAAACACCCCAAATATGGTTTGATGCCCAAAATGTATAGGTTTACCTAAGCATGTGGTATATAGGGGCCCCAAAATGTAGACACCCCATTTGAGCTATCAGTCCTGTAATTCCAGATACTGCAAAATCAACACATTTACATAATTTGGGGGGGGCAAAGTTAGAAAAAAGTACATTCACCCCAAAAAACTATATATTTTTGGAAAGTACACACTCTCTTGAATCCAAATTGGGTATGCATTAGTGATGGGCGAATTTATTCGCCAGGGGCGAATTCGCGGCGAATTCCCGCGATTCGCCGCTGGCGAATAAATACGCGAAACGGGCAAAAAAATTCGCCAACAAAAATGTGCCGCGCAAAAACGAGTCGCGCGTCATTTTTGATGAGACGCGACGAAAACGACGCGACACGTCGGAAATGACACGACGCGGGTCAAAAACGGCGTGACGCGCAACTCGTTTCGCGAATCAGCGAAAAATTCTCGTATTTCTCTGGAAATTCGCGAATTTTTCGGCGAAGCGAAACTCGCCCGTTTCGCCCATCACTAGTATGCATGTAAAGACATATATTTAAACCATATATTTCTGGAAAGTACACATTTCCCCAAATCCAAATTGGGTATGCATGTCTTTCTACTCCAAAGCACCAAGCCGCAAACCTTTCCTTAATTTGGCGATTTCGGTGACATTTCTAAAAATCACCTCAAAATATCAGTCGCCTGTGAAGCAGAAGACAGAAGCAAGCGGAAAATGGTAAGTGCAGCAAATGCTGCTTTTTGCTCCTAATTATAGGAGTATGTTATAGACACCCTAATATAAGAAAGGAGGAGGAGGCTAAGCTAATGATGCAAATAGAAAAGGCTAGTTTTGGGAAAGCAATGATAATGTGTGATTTTAATTAGCCAGATACTGATTGAAGCAACAGTACAGCCAGGATGGTTAACTTGAACAATTTTACAGCACAAGTTGTTGAAGAGCCAACCAGAAAATAACAGCAAATATGCAAGTGTGTAATAGTGACCATAATGGGATAACAATTAGAGTTCAGTGTAAAAAATAAAAGCTTGGTAAATAGTCTGTACAAAATAAAAAATGTTTCTAATATGGTTAGCCAAACATTTAATGTATAAAGGCTGGAGTGACTGGATGTCTAACATAATTGCCAGAACACAGCTTCCTGCTTTGCAGCTCTATATTTTTGGCTAACTAACTATATTAAAGACATTTTTTATTGTGCACTGCCTATCTATTTACACTGTTTTCATTTTTACACCAAACTGTTCCTTTAATGTTTATTATACACTGGAGCAACAAAAGCCCTGAATTTCAGAAAAACTCCTTGAAGCTCCTTATGTGCTGCCCTTCAGAGCATATATTGGGGCATTATGTTTTCTGCTAACAACACAACAGAAATGGTTGTCATTTAAAAGTTTATTAAATGATTACTGTTCTCAAATAATTCTCTTAAGAAGTAAATATTGAAGCACCAAGAACCACCATATGTGGCTTAATATGGAAGTACAGAAGTTAATGAAAAAGAAAAGAAAGACATTTAAAAACTACAAATCTGTGGGTAAAGAAGCTGTATTTAATGAATATGAACACTATCATAAATAAAACAGAGCAATCCAGAAGGCAAAGATAGAAAATGAGGAGTGCATTACGGCAAAGGCTAAGACTAACCCCAAAATTTTTTTTAAGTATATTAATAGTAAAAAGATGCGGGTTGAGAGTGTTGCTCCTTTAAATAATGGTACCAGTATGGTTGTAACAGATACAGGAAGGCCAGATGTGCTAAATCAGTTATTTTCTTCAGTGTATACAAAAGAGGAGTCAGAATTCCCAGGCTCACTTCATAGCAGCACTGTTGGCTCAACTTAATCTAGTCAGTGGATAATTTCAAATGGGTTTTTTGCCTTCCTCTGCATCAAGTAGCAGTTAGGCAGGTTACATACATACACTTAAAAGGTTAAAACTACATACTTAAAAACTTGTCAGAAGAGGCAGCTGCCTAGGGAGCAATAATAGGGGGGGGCAGCTACCACTAAAATTTCTTCTGCCTCCCTCTAGTCCACACCGCTCAAGATTACTTGCCTTTCTTGCTCCCCTCTGTCACTGTCCATCCCTCACTCCCCTCCATCACTGTCCCTCCCCTCCATTGCTTTCCCCTCCCCTTTTTAGCTCAACCCTCCCTCCATCGCTCACGCATGTGCACACAGATGCGCGTGGGGTGGGGCTTGCTGGCCGGGTTGCCTAGGATGCCCGGCTGGCCTGGCCCGGCCCTGGACATATGTCTTTTTTACCCTAACTGGTTATGTTACTATGTATTTATCAACATTGAATCTCTGGGTGGCCACCTTGCCACCCAGATGGCCAGTTTGCTAAGATCCTGCTGCAAGGATCACTTGTATTTCGATGGTTTGTGTGACATTTTCTTCATGTACAAAACTAGCATTTTTCTGGCTATTTTGAAAAAGATGTAGAGCACAAAATCATCCTGCATCATTATTTATATCAAAATCATCATTATTTTAGAATTACATATTAAAAGCATTAGCGTTGTTAGCCCAGTCTTTACTCTCTAATCACCTCTTGTATTTTTTAATATCGTAAATTATAGAAGTGTAACTTTTTTTAACTATTAAATGGAAAAAAACAAGGTTTCAGTTATGAACTAGTGATAGTTTAATATGACTTGCTTTTGGATAAAATTATGAATGAACTAATATATTTCAACATATATTTCAACAAAATATTTCTCTTCTCTAAAATGAAATTTTTCAAATAGCTTTTTAGGTCTTCTTAAGAGAAACAGTAAAAAAGTATATTTCAATTACATATATTTAATATCACTACAGATGTTTAAATTACTAAAGATGCATAGCATACAATGGAGTTATAAATCTTCAGTTTTAGTAATCGATATATGTCTTGTTCTTGTATTTCCAGTAAATAATGAAGTTAAAATAATTTATAGCAGTCTACAAAGAGCTGTCATCTTGTCCACTCTTTGTGTCTATGTATCTACTCAGATAATACTTCTGTTTTAAAAAAAGGCATATCAAAATGTCAAGCATTAAGGTTAATTCTATGCATTTTTCATACTTAAGATGGATTATGAAGTTTGTGGATGTTATAATTCTGGGACAAGAATTCACAAGATGAGCACTTAAATGAAAATGCAATTTAGCATTTTGATTTGAATCCTTGCTATAATATTCTTTAAAACATATTAAGGGTCATTAGAAAAGCAGTATGAAAAGTACAAAACGCACTCCAGCGTGCCTTACTCTCATCTGACTTTAAATTTAAATGGTTACAACCTTTTTAGGTTATGGACACACAGGGGAAAATTCACTAAGATGTGCAAATTCGCTAGCGGTGGCTTCGTTAGCGTTCGCCGCACTTCGCCAGGCGAATTTTCGCCAGCACTATGCAAATTCACTAAAGTGCGAAGTTACTCTCAGGTCGGCGAACGGTAGCGTAGTTGCGCTAGTGTTACTTCGCCAGGCAAAGCGCAGTTACGCTAGCGATGCCTAATTTGCATACAGCGGGAACTTTAACATATAATAGAAGTATATGTTACAGCCACTACATTCCACTACACAAGCCAGGAAACCTTTAATAAATTAAATAAAGTAGTCCTATTGCCCTACATGTGCCCCCTATATAGTTGTGTTGCCATATGTTAGCAAATGTAGGGGGTAAGGAGGGTAACCCCCCCAAAAAAATCGATCTTTTTCAGACTATCACCCTCCATTGGTAAAACATGCCAGCGTTTTTTTGGGACTTAGAAAAATTTTACCATTTTTTTTTTCAAACTCCTATCTATTGTATTGAACTTCGCCTGGTCTGATCAGATGAAGTAAAGTCTAACGTAAGTGGTAACGTTCAGGAAAATGTTGATCTTAGTGAATTTGCGTAATTACGATCCTTCGTCAGTGCGCAACTTCCCCTGGCGTAAGGGTGCAAAGTTGCGCAAGTCTTCGAAGTCGCTTCGAGTCGGTGTTAGTGAATTTGCGAAGTTACGAAATGACGTCACGCTGGCGAATTAGCGCTAGCGTTAGACGCTTTGCGATTTAGTGAATTTGGGCCACAGGCTGCTTTTAGAGGCTGTTTTCAGCCTGCATATTTGGGCTGATCTCAGCCTGTCTGTGACTGCATGTCAGATTCAAATCAATGGAGCAGGGGCACTGAGCAGGCTGAAAACAGCCTGTGTGTCCACAGCCTTAAAAGTAACAGAGAATTAAAAAGGGTCGAGGAGTTTGCCTTTATGTAAAACAAAAATTACAGCCATGCAGTGTGGAATCTCTTTGGCTAGAGATTTTGGCTTGGCAAAAGGTTACAAAGAAAACTATTAATTATACAAACCACCCAGTATATGTAAGTAGATTTCAGTCCAGCTACTATAACAAATAGAGGCAGCTTCAAAACTAGGTCAAGTTGTTAAGGGTGACTTCAGTTATTCAAATATTGACTGGAGTAATGGAATTGGCAAGTCACAAGAAGCTAACAGGTTGGTTAAAATGCTAAATGAAAACTTTAATTTCTGGTAGATCAAAAACCTACTAGGAAAGATTCTCTTTTAGGGCTGGTAATACTTAAACTTACCCAAATTATTTCTAGCATTTGCGTGGGTGAGCATTCAAGGAAAAGTGACCGAAACAAGGTGTCCTGTGAGATTATTTTTCAAGGACAACTCTATAACGGAATAACTAAAACAAAATTTTAGATGTGCAATCTTTGCGCCAGAAGTAATGAGCGAATCTGTCCCACAACTGTTGCGAAACTGTGAAATGTAAAAAAACTTGTGAAACGCATTGAAGTCAGTGAGCATCAACTTTTTTTATACATGCAATTTTTTATGCATGCAACAGTTTTTGAAGCAGTGGAGGATAATTGTGAGTTGTAGTTCAACAAGATAAAGAAGGATTTTCCAGAAGTTGGAGCCGGGGTTTTAAAACAGTGGAGTATGCAGAGTATTTAATTACATATACCAGTGCTATATTTAATTATCCTCCACTGCTTCAAAAATTCCAGCTTTAATTCCTGGGAAATAATTTTTCTGTCTTGTTAAACTCACAGCTATCCTTTATTGCTTTAAAGGTTTTGAAGGTGTGCAGTCTCTACCAATATAATACCCTTCCCCCATCCATCATAGGAATTTTTCTGTATTATTACTATTTGCCATTGTAAGGGAATCTCAGCAAAGCTTTAACTGGGAAAGACTTTTCACAGTGTTAGACACAGAAGGAAAATGGAATATCTTTAAGATGCTGCTTAATAAATATTCATCAGTATATTACCCTTGTTAGTGTAGCCCTGCAGGTTTCCATGCAAATAAGTTTGTTACCTTGTTTTGTGCATTAATAGTCAATGTTTTTCAGAGAGCTGTAGCAGTGTAAACAATGTCAATCAGGAGACTACAGATCCCAGAAGGCCGTGCTCTGTAGAGGAATTGGGAGGATAAAAAGAAAATCCTCTAGATGGTGGAGGAGAGGAGGAAATGGCCTGTGGAGAAAGGTGGCTGAGAGCTGCTGGAGATTTATGTGAAAGACCACTGTGTGTATGCTGTAAGGGAAACAGCAGAGATCCCCCTGCACAGTTTGGGAAGCAGATTGAAATCCAGCCAGAGCCATTCCAAGCCTCCAGTACATCAATGATAGTTTGGAAGTGAGACCTGCGGCCTGCAAGCAAGTTTATTATTACCAGACTTTCCTGCTTCACATCTCAGTAGTAAGTGTGCAGCAGTGCAGAGAAACAGGTAACCATTTCTGTAAAAGCAACACAGGGATTGACTGTACAGTATAGTTCTCCTTAGACAGACATACCTCCCAACCCTGTATTTTGGAGGGACAGTCCCTCTTTTGACAGTTTATTAATCTGTACTTAAAGTCCCTATTTTCTCTGCAATGAACAGCCAGAAAAAGAAATAAAGTTAATTGGCTTTTGGCAGAGATTCCAGAACAGCTAACAGGTGCAAATAAGATACTTTGTAAAACTTCTGAGATAAGAAAATAAGTAATTGTAACAGGAAAAATATTTTCAAACTTTCATAATCTGCCAAATTTTGTAAAATTAATATGGTAATTGGTATACATCCACGGGTTCTAAGAGAGCTTAGTTCAGTTTTAGACCATCCCCTATTTCTGATTTTCTCAGATTCACTTTCATCTGGTATGGTGCCTATGGATTGGAGGAAAGCTGATGTCATCCCAATATTTAAAAAGGGATTACGATCTCAGCCTGGCAATTATAGGCCAGTAAGTTTGACATCTGTGGTGGGCAAATTATTTGAAGGCTTGTTAAGGGATCACATTCAAAATTTTGTCCTAGGGAATGGCATTATGAGCAGCAATCAGCATGGCTTTATGAAGGATAGGTCATGCCAGACAAATTTGATTGCTTTTTATGAAGAGGTAAGTAAGATGCTGGACAGTGGGGGGGCAGTAGATGTGATATATTTGGATTTTGCCAAAGCGTTTGATACCGTGCCCCACAAACGACTGCTTTCTAAACTAAGGTCTGTTGGGCTTAATGAAGTCGTTTGCACATGGATAGGGAACTGGTTACAGGATCGGGTACAGAGGGTGGTTGTTAATGGTACATTCTCTACTTGGAGTAAGGTTCTTAGTGGGGTCCCTCAGGGCTCGGTGTTGGGTCCACTTTTATTTAACTTGTTCATTAATGACTTAGGGGAGGGTGTTGTAAGTAATGTATCTGTGTTTGCGGATGACACAAAACTATCCAGCCCAATTAATTCCATCCAGGATGTGGCATCCTTGCAACAGGATCTTGACAAACTGGCAATCTGGGCAGCTAAGTGGCAAATGAGATTCAATATTGATAAATGTAAAGTCATGCACCTGGGATGTAAGAATATTCAAGCCACTTATACCCTTAATGGGACTGCACTAGGCAAATCCATTATGGAAAAGGACCTTGGAGTCCTTGTAGATGATAAACTTGGCTGTAGCAAGCAATGCCAGTCAGCAGCATCAAGGGCCAATAAGGTCTTGAGCTGCATTAAAAGGGGCATAGAGTCACGGGAGGAGGGGGTCATTCTTCCACTTTATAGAGCACTTGTAAGGCCACATTTAGAATATGCCGTACAGTTTTGGTCTCCCTCACTCAAACAGGACATTATTGCATTAGAGAGGGTACAAAGAAGGGCAACTAAGCTGGTAAAAGGTATTGAAAATCTTAGCTATGAGGAAAGACTGGCCAAATTGGGGATGTTCACGCTGGAGAAGAGGCGCTTAAGGGGTGATATGATAACTATGTATAAATATATAAGGGGGTCATATAATAATCTCTCTAATGTTTTATTCACAAGTAGGTCTTTCCAGATGACACGAGGTCACCCATTCCGTTTAGAAGAAAAGAGGTTTCGCTTAAATATTCGGAAGGGGTTTTTTACAGTGAGAGCTGTGAAGATGTGGAATTCTCTCCCTGAAACTGTTGTACTGGCTGATACATTAGATAGCTTTACGAAGGGGTTGGATGGCTTTTTAGCAAGTGAGGGAATACAGGGTTATGGAAGATAGCTCATTATACAAGTTGATCCAGGGACTAGTCCGATTGCCTTTTTGGAGTCAGGAAGGAATTTTTTCCCCCTCTGAGGCAAATTGGAGAGGCTTAGGATGGGGTTTTTGCCTTCCTCTGGATCAACTAGCAGTTAGGCAGTTAAAATTAAAATTAAAAAAAAAAAAGGTTGAACTTGATGGACGCGAGTCTTTTTTCAGCCTAACTTACTATGTTACTATGTAATCCGGAGGTATGGCCACAAAAATGGGCATGGTCACAAAAATTAGCTGCGCTACTTGCGAAAAAAAAAAATTGTCCCTCTTTTTACTTCCAAAATGTTGGGAGGTATGAGACTCTGCAGACGGAACATTCTGTGCTATTTGCTACAGGACACTCATTGCACCAAGCCACTGTGGGATTATTATTGCTGACCAATACAAAGTGGAGTACAGAGTCAAGGATTACTACATTTAAAGTAACAGTACACATTTTAATCTAATATACAAAGCTCAGTGATCCTGGGAGTAAAGTTTTCTTTAAGGGCCCCAACGCTGCCGGCTTTTAGGACCTTAGGGGAGCTCCCAAATATCCATATATTACATGTTAAATGCTTAGTTACATTTATTGCTATAATCAAATACTAGTGTGGATTTAACTGATATAAAGCGTATTGCATTTATTTTTGACCATCTTTATTTCTGCATTTAATTACCAATTCATTTCAGCCCAGTTCCAGTATAATAAATCTGGGTTCACTTTCAGCTTGTGTTGGTATTTACTGGGAATCTTTGGGGTGTCACCACAGTCATTACACTACTACATCAAGTCATACCCTTGGGTAGGTTACATCTTGGGGGCTTGTCCGGGATACAGAAGCTACGCCCACATTTCCTGTAAGACTAACAGCCAGAGAAGAGATCAGATATGAATCCTCAAATTGTTGCAGAGTGGTGTCAAACCCTAAACACAAACCCAGACCATTGTTTTGCACTGCTGCTTCCCAAAGAAGATATGACTACTAGACAGATATATAATTTAATGGATGTTTAGTCGATGTTTAATAAGAGGCATGAAGAGAGATGATGCCACTGCTACAACAAATGTGTTGCTGGAGTGGGACTGCCAAGTCCTAAATCTTGATGCACCATCAACAATAGAGTTTGGTAAGGAGGGTCACAAAGCTCAAGTAGATTTTTCCCCTGGAGAGTCACTGGGAGGGAAGCCTCGGGTATCTACTGTACCTGGGCCACCTTCAGCTGTGTCTTCAACTATCAGACCAGATTTTATTACTGCTTTAGGCAACCTTATTGAATGAGAAATGCTCCAAGAGCAGCCTCCTCTATACTGGTATTGTTTATCGTAAGTTGCAATTCTTCTCTGGAGCCCAGCCTGTTCCTACAGGTGAGGATGAGTATGAGAATATCTGAGAGCTTGAGAGGAGCTGCTGCAGATACTGTGCGGAATCTGAAGCAAAGTAAACAAGACTGCACTGCCTATGACTATCTAGAAGCTTTGCAAGATGTGTGTGGCAGGACTCAAAAATGCAGCTGATCTACTTTACCATTTTGAGCATACTTATCAGAAACATGGGGAGAAACTGTCAGACTAAATGCTCCACCAGATATTGTTAAAGAAGGGATTAGATCCAAAACTGGTGGACAAAGTAAGAGTAAAGCAGATTTTTCAAGGGGCTCAACCCCTTGATCCCATTATGCTGAAGTTGAGAATGAAAAAGGTGGGGAGGAAGAAGTCATGTATAGTGATGGGCGAATCTCCCGCGTTTCGCCGAAAAATTCGCGAATTTCCAGAGAAATTCGCGAATTGGCAAAAACATTCGCGAAACGAGTCGTGCGTCGTTTTTTGACGCGCGTCGCGTCAATCGCGTCGCGTCGTTTTCGGCGCGTCGCATCAAAAACGACATCGTTGAAGTGTTCCAAGAAAACCCTCACTATTGCTAAGAGGTGTGAGGAGGCAACTAAGATGAAAGAGAGCAAATACCACCCACAACCTCCAATTCCTTCTCATCAGACTTCAAGATGAAACAGTTCCCCTAAAGGCCACATGAATGGTGCAAAAGGATTCTTGCAGAAGCAAAGGAAACACCCTGCTGTGAGCTGTCATCAAGGCAAATTAAACAGAGGAGAACTGATGCAGAAGCTAGCACTTCCTAATGGCTTAATCTTGCCAACATCAGTTGTACCTGTTCAAATTGAAGGTATTTACTCTGAAGCGCTCCTGGATACAGGAGCTCAGGTGATTTTATTGTATCGAGATTTCTATGAGAAATGCCTCTTGCACATACCATTGGAGAAGTTAAAAAGAATGGAGATCTGGAGACCAAACTTCCCTATGATGGATACATCAATATCAAGCTAGAGTTTTCTCCTGCTATTGCAGGAACTGATGAACCATTTGAGACATTGGCAATGGTATGCCCCAGACCACCAGAAGCTCAGGAGAACTCTGTGGTGGTGGGTACAAATACTGACCTGATAAAACGAATGTTAGCTCCTCAACTGGAATTGAAAGAGAAACAGAGACATCTAATTCACCCCTTACTACAGCCAGTGCTAACTTCCCTGGTGCAACAGAAAGAGGAATAGGAAATGTGTGGTATCTACAGAAAAAAGATTGTGTAATATTACCAGGTAAAATCACCTGCATGAGAGCCAGGGTGAAGATGTGCTGGGAAGATTCTGGACATCATTTAATGCTTGAAAGTGGCCCAGAATTAGGCTTACTTTCTGGAGTAGAGCTGGTTCCTGAGGTATTGCCAGCTAATTGCTTAAAGAACAATTGTGGCACTGTGACAGTCGGGATGAAGAATACCACCAAAGAGCCTGTGGTCCTTCACTCACACTCACTCTTAGGAAAAGTCTATTTGGCCAACCCTTTGCCTGTAGCCACTCAGCGCAGATACCACAGAGTCAGCTGAAGCATTTGAATTTAGTAAACCTCTCATTCCACCTGAGTGAAGCATCGCTTACAAAAACATTTAAAGAATCATAGTACTCTTTTCTCCAGAGATTACTTCAATATGGGATGCTCCACCAGCACAAAACAAAAAATCCGTCTTAAAGAAGATAAACCTTTTCGGGAGAGATCTCGTCGCATTGCCCCAGGTGACCTAGAGGATCTCCGGAAGCATCTGGAGGAACTCCAAACTGCTGGTACAATCCAGGAGTCCAGAAGCACCTATGCATCCCCAATGGTGGTAGTGTGCGATAAGAACGGTTCGATTAGAATATGCGTGGATTACTGAACTTTGAATCAAAGAACTGTTCCAGACCAATATACCACCCCTAGGATTGAGGATGCTCTTAGCTACTTGATTGAGAGCAAATGGTTCAGTGTGTTGGACCTAAGAAGTGGGTACTATCAGATACCAATGCACCCAGAGGACAAGGAAAAGACTGCTTTTATATGCCCTCTGGGTTTCTATGAATTTAATAGAATGCCCCAAGACCTCTGTGGAGGCCCTGCTACATTTCAATGACTTATGGAGCGCACTGTGGGTGACATGCACCTGTTAGAAGTACTGGTGTACCTAGATGATCCTGGCTAGGAGGCCCAGAGGTCAAGGTTGGATCAAAGAGTCCATAGAAGACAAACGGACTGAAGAATGTGATAAAGCCTTCAACCAGCTAAAGTACTGCCTTACTCATGCACCTGTGCTGGCTTATGCTGATGCAACAATGCCCTACACACTCCACATACAGATGAAGCAACTTTGGATTGTGTGTTTGACACAGAATAACTTAACTCAGACATCCCATTTTTCCCCACTTAACACAGAATATTGTGTCACAGCATCCCATCCCATTAAAGCGTTCACCATTGAAAACAATGGTGCTTTGGTATGCTAATGAAAAGGTTAAATGCATTAAATGAGTTAAGATAACTTTAGATAACACAGTTTCTTCAATTAACCCTGAGTCACAACACATTTAACACACAAAACCAAGTGGCTGCATCTGTAGATGCCAGTAGGGAAGGACTTGGAGGTATCTTGTACCAAGAATATAATAAGGAGTTAAGGTCAGTAGCCTTCATCAGCCGAAGTCTGTCACCATCTGAGAGGAACTACCCTGCTCATAAGCTAGAATTCCTTGCTTTTAAATGGGCAGTGGTGGATAAGCTACATGAGAACTTGTATGGAGCAGAATTTAAAGTGCAGACAGATAACAATCCATTAACCTATATTCTGACCACAGCAAAACTGGATGCTACCGGCCACAGATGGTTGGCTGCACTGGCACACTACAAATTTAGTCTGCGCTATCGGCCTGGTCGGGGCAATAGGGATGCAGATGGGCTGTCCAGGAGACCACATGAAAATCTGCATCCAGATGATGAATGGATTGAAATTCCAGTGCCTGGGGTAAGAACTATGTGCCAAGGGATCACTGGGAGGTTTCAAGGTGGAGGCTTTGCAGAGTATTGGCATGGACATCAAAGGCATTCCAGAGCTATACTGCAATGTTATTTCTGTTGAGACATCAGCTATACCAGCTCTTAGCAAAGGATACATAAAGAGAGATCAAAGGGAGGACCCCCTATGTCAAGTTGTACTGGACGCTCTGAGGAAAAGACCAGTGCAGATACTCAGAACTGATTCTCATACCCTAGCAAGATTACTCCTGAAAGAGTAGGATCGGCTTCAACTTTGAGATGGTTTAGTATATAGAAGAGCACCAAGTGCTGCAGGCACTGAGAAATGGCAATTAATCCTACCACAAAAACACAGAGACTCTGTCCTTATGGCCCTGCATGATGAACATGGTCATCTGGGATATGAGAAAACCCTAGGCCTTGTGAGGGATCATTTCTATTGGCCATGTATGAAGCAAGATGTAGAAGACTATTGCCGGTCCTGTCTAAGATGCATACAGAGAAAGACACTGCCATCAAGATCTGCTCCTCTTGGGCATATGGAAAGCCATGGTCCTATGGATCTAGTTTTTTATTGACTTTCTATCCATTGAGTCAGATGAGGGTGGTACCAGCAATGTGTTGGTGGTGACAGACCATTATACAAGGTATGTCCAGGCATTTCCCACAAAAGACCAAAGAGATATTACCATTGCTAAAGTTCTTGTGGAGCGTTTTTTATTCATTATGGCTTGCCAAAAAGAATCCACTCTGACCATAGAATAGATTTTGAAAGTAAGCTGGTACATGAGCTATTGTCAATGCTTGGAGTCCAAAAATCCAGAACTACTCCTTACCACCCACAGGGTGACCCTTAGCCTGAAAGGTTTAACAGAACTTTATTAGACATGCTAGGGCCAAAAGAGAAGAAAATACATTGGAGTCATCAAATCGCCACAGTTGTGCATGCCTACAAAAGTACTAAGAATGATGCTACTGGATACTCCCCATATTCACTAATGTATGGGAGGGAAGCCAGGTTACCTATTGACACAGCTTTTGGAGTCACTGCTGATGACACACCAGTCAACTCCCATAGTAGCTATGTGGATCGACTGAGGAGAGACATGTGAAAGAGCCCAGGTGACAGTTGACAAGAAAAATAAGCAGAATAATACACAATATGATCAAAAGGTAAAGATTTGTGACCTGCAACCAGGGGACCGTGTACTTTTGAGAAATCTGGGGAATCCAGGTAAACAGAAACTGGCTGATAGATGGGGATGTCATATGCTCCCAGCTACCCAATTTGCCAGTATACCAGATACGCCCTGAAAGGAAAGAGGGCCCTGTTAAATCCTGGCACAGGAACCATCTCATGCCTTAAGCTGAAACTGTAAGAAGCCCTGGTCAAAGTCCCGAGAAAGTCTAAAGAAACCTAGGCCTAGAAAGTCAAGAAGACTGCAGGGTCAAAATCCACCTCAACTAAGAGATGACAATGATATGGAACTAAATGAAACTGACAGTTATGATGAAGACTTGGATCTACAGTACCTCTTCACAGAGGAGCAACCAAGCGGAATCTTGAATATAACTTCAAAAGTTCCTACCAATTTAAATGCAGATGCTTCTGAGTTTACTCTGTGCTTACCTGAACCTATGACAGAGGCTAATGATACACCATCTGAGATATTAGAGACTGTTTATGCTAATTCTCCAATAAGACCACAGAATGAGTGTTCCATAACTGAGAAAAACACCAGTGATGAAAATGGACATTCCTTCTGCCTGTGCTGAACCAAGTTTGTCTACCAGAGCATCTAGATGGTGGAGGAGAGGAGGAAATGGCCTGGGGAGAAAGGTGGCTGAGAGCTGCTGGAGATTTATGTGAAAGACCACTGTGTGTATGCTGTAAGGGAAACAGCAGAGATCCCCCTGCACAGTTTGGGAAGCAGACTGAAATCCAGCCAGAGCCATTCCAAGCCTCCAGTACAGTAATGATAGTTTGGAAGTGAGACCTGCGGTCTGCAAACAAGTTTATTATTATCAGACTTTCCTGCTTCACATCTCAGTAGTAAGTGTGCAGCAGTGCAGAGAAACAGGTAACCATTTCTGTAAAAGCAACACAGGGATTGACTGTACATTATAGTTTTCCAAGCCACTGTGGGATTATTATTGCTGACCAATACAAAGTGGAGTACAGAGTCATGGATTACTAGATTTAAAGTGACAGTACACATTTTAATCTAATATACAAAGGTCAGTGATCCTTGGAGTAAACTTTTCTTTAAGGGCCCCAACATTGCCGGCTTCTAGGACCTTAGGGGAGCTCCCAAATATCCATATATTACATGTTAAATGCTTAGTTACATTTATTGCTATAATCAAATACTGTACTAGTGTGGATTTAAAGTGGACCCGTCACCCAGACACAAAAATCTGTATAATAAAAGTCCTTTTCGAATTAAACATGAAATCCAATTTAAAATTTTTATTAAACCATTCATAGCTGTTTTAAGCTCATTTAAAAATCTCAGCTGTCAATCAAATATTGTCTGCCTTAGGCATAGAGGTAGGGCAGATAATTACTTTCACTTTCCATTCAACACTTCCTAGATGCCACTGCTCCCCATACATTCCCCCAGTTCTCTTAACCCTTTAATTGTGTAGCCAGGACATGGGGATAGACATCGGGTCCCCCATTCTGGTGCACAAACATGATTCTGAGATGATGCAAGGCTTGCCTTAAAGGGGTTGTTCACCTTTGGGACAATAAAGCTAGTTTAAAAGCCCATGTCATAAAAAAACGTTTTTGTCATTTATCTTTATTACCTAAAATGTTTGCTTTCAGAGATACATACCATAGAAGCTATGGATCATCTCTGCCAAATCTCTCTCAGTTGTCTTCTGTGTTTTGGGATCGCTGACACTCTGTGGAAAAAAAAGAAAAACAACAGGTTGCCATATAAGGAAGCTGACTCTGTACAGAGCATGCTAGCTCTCTCTCCTGCTTCATTTGCATTTCTTCAATTCAATTGGCTGGCAAGATTAAGCCAATCAGATCAACAATAGCAAATGAAGCAGGAGAGAGAGCTAACATGCTCTGTGCAGGTTCCATTCTCAACTTCCTTATATGGCAACCTGTTGTTTTTACACAGAGCCTGTCCCACAATCTCGGATTCATAGGAGAGAGAACTGATTTTGCAGATTTTGATGAGCAGCTTCTATGGTGTGTATCTCTGAAATCAATCATTTTAAGTAGTAAAGATACATTACAAAAAGTTTTTTTATGACATGGGTTTTTAAACTAGCTTTATTGTCCCAAAGGTGAACAACCTCTTTAATAACAAGTGTCCACAAAATGGCTCCTGCCTGCTTGCTAGAATTATGAATTCCCAGACTGAAGAAAACAAGATTAAAATAATTTATATAGTGTAAATAATGTTCATTTTGCTTGACTAATGTGATAAAATATGATTTTGAATATTTTTTTGGGGTGACGGGTGCACTTTAACTGATATAAAGAGTATTGCATTGCATGTTATTTTTGACCATCTTTATTTCTGCATTTAATTACCAATTCATAAAGTAAAAGAATATGTTCCCCAAGAATTGAATTTGTGATAGCAGCCACAAAACGAATGAGATATATGGTATAAAATGGTGATGGGACAGTGCAATGATGATATTGAAACATGTATGTTATTAAGCTCGTCTACATACAAAGAAAGGATAGAAAGAGCAAGGATGCTATTTCGTATGGATACCAAAGTAACAGCTGATAGTACTGAACAACCAATATCTGAAGATGCACAAAAGATAATGGAGGATCTTTTTAAGAAATTAAACAAACTGTCACATAAAGAACTTAAAATATGGTGGGAAATCTCAACACTTGAAAATTATTTGGAAGTGGAAAGAGTACCTAGAGGTTTACGTTTAAAAAAATTTCTGGCTTTTGACTTACAGGATGAGGACTTAATGCAAGAATGGTATATGGCTCTATCTGAATGTTCCTTTAACTCGATGGGAATTCTAATACGTAAATACAAAAAAGAACAGATTCGATTGAATGAGGAGATAGAATTCCCATAGTCCACACACTCCCCAAAGTTCACAAGGGTTTGGAAAACCCCAAAGGTAGACCAATAAATGAGAAACTTGGAGAATATGTGGATAAATGACTACAACCTATAGTTAACAACTTAAATTCTTATATAAAAGATAGGGGTGATGTTATAACTCAGTTACAAGATATTAGATGGGAAGATGATATGATCTGGATAACTTTAGATGTTACAGCTTTATATTCTTCAATAGAACATCAACTTGGCCTGCAGGCTTTATATTTTTGGCTTTGTAAAACAAAATCTAATTCAAATGAACAAAATGAATTCATTCTGGAATCTGTTCAGTATCTCCTGAATCGTAATTACTTTATGTATGATGGGCGGTACTATCTCCAGAGATGTGGCACTGCAATGGGAGCACGTTTTGCGCAAGCTTATGCTAATTTATTCATGGGATGGATTGAAGAGTTCCATATCTTTGGAGGTAAGTCAAAATGAAGTAAACATGTATATAAATATTTTAAGTTTATCGATGATCTGATTGTGATCTGGAAGGGAAAGATTGAACAGATACAAGAATTTGTGACATATTGTAATAACAATGAATGTGGCATTGAATTCACTTATAAGATTAGTAAAAATAGTGTAGAATTTTTGGATATATTGTTTACACAAGAAGAAGGTAAGATTAAGACAGATGTGTTTAGGAAATCCATCAGTAGAAATCCCCTTCTATTAAGGACAAGTAACCACCCAGAACCGCTTCTGGAGGGCATCCCGATTGGACAATTCCTTAGATTTGTTCCACTTGGGATGCTTTCCAGAGAGCAGCAATGGATTTGTGGGACATACTAGAAAAGAGAGGATATAGCACTAGAACTTTAAAAAAGGCATATGATAGAGCTGTCCTAAGTGATTGAAACCATATGCTAAGGGAGAGTGGTAGGAATAAGTGTGATAGAACTAAAAAACATAAGAGAACAAGAACAACTGATAGGGATAAAGTTTATTTTGTGACAGATTACAGCAATGAGGCAAACGATATAAAGAAGATAATAATGAAACACTGGCATGTGATCAGTGTGGATCCGGTATTAAACATTGAAAAACCATGGTTTACGTATAGGAAAAGTAAATCACTTGCTAGCCATATATCCCCTAGTATGTTACCTGAAAAATTTGAACATAGAAGACCTAATTGGTTAACTAATGTGGGTACGTATAAATGTGGAGCAAGGGTCTGTCAAGCTTGCAATTACATAAAGGTATCGAAGGACTTTAGGAGTTCAGTTACTGGGAAAGAATATAAGTGCAAATCCTATATAAATTGTAAAACCGATAATATGATATATTTGGCAACATGTATATGTGGAAGTCAATATGTTGGTAGAACTATGCGGAGAATGAAGGATAGGATTTTGGAACATATAGCATGTGTAGGGAGAAAAGATGTCTCATCTGCTATAGCGGAACATATTCTAACTAAACATAATGGTAATGATAGATGTATATCTTTCCAAGGCATAGAACATGTCAGATTAGATAGGAGAAAGGGGGATATGGAGAAATTGATTAATAAAAGAGAAACTTGGTGGATGTTTACTTTAGAAACTGAAAAACCATTTGGTTTAAATAAAGATTGGGAGATCAAATATTATATTGAATAAAACAGCTTACCAAAGAAATAAAAGGAAAAATAAAAATAAAGTCAGTTTTAAGCAAACTTCCACAAAGTGTAATAGAATTATCCCCAAAAGAGAGACAAGAAACATACATGGAATCAAAAACAGTTCTTTTAACTAATTGTGATGCTTTTAAAAATCATAATGGATATATGTAAGGATATATGTGTAATATACCTTTAAGAAACAAATTGTGTGAATTGTTTGCCATCCAGACTTGCTATAAAGTTATGCTTTGCTAGAAATCTGTAACACTCTGAGGAAGTGCCATAGGGCACGAAACACGTCAGTGGTGATTGTCATGCACTGTACCGAAGCTAACAAATTTTAATGGAACTAATAAAGTAACATAATTTTTAACTGAAATTGTGTTGAACAATCCGTTTGTGGGAAACAATATTAAAAACTTTGGCAAAATCCAAATAGATCACTGCTCCCCCGCTGTCCAGCATTTTACTTACCTCATCATCAAATTCATCTGACATCTGAAATTCATCTGACATGATCCTTCATAAAGCCATGCTAATTACTGCTCATAATGCCATTCAGGAGAACAACATTTTGAGTGTGATCCCATAAAAAGCCTTCAAATAATTTGCCCACCACAGATGTCAAATTTACAGGCTTATAATTGTCAAGTTGAGATTGTAATCCCCTTTTAAATATTGGAATGACATCAGTTTTTCTCCAATCCATAGGTACCATCTCAGATGAAAGGGAATTTGAGAAAATCTGTCAGTTCTATTTGGCTTTCAGGCTTTCTAGATCAATAAATGTGTTGCTTGGTTAATCTGAATCTAGGGCAGTGAATTTGTGCGGTCTTGGCTAATAGTAACTGTGCTAAGGATCCTCCTGAGACTGTGTTAGTCTAAGGGGCAAATTCACTAACCTGCAGAAATTCTCTAGCCACGCTTTCACCACACATCGCCAGACGTAATTTTGCCAGGGTGCCGCTAATTCACTAAAATTCAAGTTGCGCTCAGGGAGGCGAAAGGTAGAGAAGTTGCACTGGCGTTAATTCGTCAATCGAATTTGCGCTAGCATTTGCCACTTCGTCCTTTAGTGAATTTCCCCCTATGTGTGCTTGCTGATAACTTCCCCATGAGTTTGGGCCGCTGTTCCTTATGGGCTAAACTGTACTGAGTTGCAGTGTCCTGCCCTGCTGAGGTGCCACCATATCTCTTTTTATTGATATAGGACAATTTTGATGGTGACTCCCACAGCTCTTATAACAATTATCTCAAGCCTGCTATCAGTATATTAAGGACATTGAGACATTTTGTGCCTTAAGCTGCTAAAATGACTTACCCTTTAAACACCACAGTGTCCTTAATATATTGATAATGGGTTGAGTGCAGATGATTTTTCTATATGAATTTTGTTGTCACAGCCTCACTGCACCCCCACTTGTGGTGAGCACAACTTTACCTTGTTTGTTATAGTTTATACAAGAGCAGTGCCCAGCAGTGCCCAGCTCCGATATTGTAGCTGCAGCCAATGAAAGGGCAACTATGTTTGACAGTTTTAAAAGGAATAGTAGCACAAAAAATTAAAGTGTTATAAAAAAAAATGACAATATAATGTACTGTTTTGCTGCACTGGTAAAACGGATGTGTTTGCTTTAGAAACTCTCCCACTTAATATGTTGCAGAGATGCTCTTATACTGTCAAAGTTTGCACGCATGAAATTCAATGTTTTAGTTACTCCTTTATAGAATTGCCTCTGCAACAGAATCTCAAAGGAGACCATGTTATGATCACTATTTCCTAAATGCTCACCCACACAAATGCTAGAGATGAGTTCAGTATTATTAGTTATTACAAAAGAGAGTTATTCCTAGTAGGTTCTTGAACGAGCTGGGATAAAAAGCTGTCATTTAGCATATTTACAAACCTACTAGCTTTATCTGTCTTGGCAACCCCATTACCCCAGTCAATGTCCGGATAATTGAAGTCACCCATAATAATAACTTGACCTAGTTGTGAAGCCGCTTCTATTTGTAAAAGTTGCTGGGCTTCATAATCGTCACTTATACGAGGTGGTTTATAGCATACACCAAAATTTTCTTTGTAACCTTATGCCCAGTCGAAATCTCTACCCAGAGGGATTCTAAACCCTCACCAGTGCCCTTAATGGTTATTTCCTTAGTGCAAGGCTTTAATTCAGACTTTACATACAACATACTCCTCCCCCCTTTCTAATTTCTCTGTCCCTCCTAAAAAGGGTGTAGCCAATTAAATTCCCAGTACAGTCACATGTTTCATCCCACCAAGTCTCAGTGATACCAATTATATCAATGTTTAGAGCATGCAATTAATTCTAGGTCTCCCATTTTAACTGACAAACTTTGTGCATTTGCCAGCATACAGCGGAGGTTATTACTTTTACTTTTTAAATGTGCATTACTTTGAGGGGAATTATATGTTACGTTAATATTAGTCTGTTTTCCTTGTAACAGAGGGCCCTCCTTAGCTGGTAAACTGTATGCCCCCCTCACTACTCCCCCATGACCCCTTATTAATCCCACTACCCCTTCTACCCTAGCTTCTCCATAATTCTTTCTCTCACCTTCCCCCCACTTGCCTAGTTTAAACACTCCTCCAACCTCTTGGCCATTCTTTCCCCAAGCACAATGGACCCCCTTCCATTGAGGTGCAATCTATCACGACTGTATAGGTTTTACCCCAAGGAAAAATGAGCCCAGTGCTCTAGGAACTCAAACCCTTCCTTCCTACACCAAGACTTGAGCCACCCATTTAACCCCTAAGCTCCTGCTGTCTTTCTAAACTTGCACGTGGCACAGGTAAAATTTCCAAAAAAAAAATGACATTGGAAGACCTTCCCTTAATCTTAGAGCCTAGATCCCTGAACCTCTATAAGGTCGGTTTTCTATTATATAGTATACAGAAATCCAGGCTGGGCACTGCTGCTACTGCAACAGAGATATACAGAGAATTGGGATTGGGGTATACATAGTGAGCTGTGGGACTCAGGAAGGAACAGGTGCCAAGTCTAAATTCAGTAACTTACCTCAGTTTTGCTTTATTAAGTTTATTAAGCAGGCTGCCCAAATAATTCTTCCCCCAAAGCTAGCAGTACACTGAGGAGTTAATGTGTATATAATAAATTGTACAATAAATTATATAATAGAGAGAGCTGTCATCCCTGCCTTAAATCATTGCTTCCCCAATCACTGTTGCTTCTGATTTTGCCAATCTCTAAAGAAAAAACAATATAATTTGTCTGCTGGTCATTTGGATCCTTTGTCATGCAGCACCTGTGCTTATAGCTCCAGGGCTGTCTTGTATGAACTGTTCATCTTAGAGTGGTCTATTCTCTCTCTTATGCTGTATTCTGCCTTCCTTATGCTCCATGTTTGTGCCATACTCTGCCTGCCCTATGCTTCCTGTGTATGCCATTCTTTGTCTGTCATACTCTTTCTACCCTATTCCCTAGGCTCCCTGTATGTGTCATATTCTACCTGCCCTATGCTGCCTGTGTGTGCCATATTCTGCCTGTCCTATGCTCCCTGTGTTTCATACTCTGCCTGCCCTATGCTCCCTTCTAGGGTTACCACCTGTCCAGTTTTCACCCAGATAGCCCGGAGGTCTGTCCAGGTGAAAAGTGTCTTGATATCCAAATTAGGAAATCCAGACATCTCTTTTAAATGAATGGTGTGGCGATCACCACAACATAATTAATCCCCTGATGTCACTGGCACTCACCCGGATCTGTAACTTACCCACCACCTGATGTTACCGTGACTGCCCTTAGTCTAGTCTCACTGCAACCCAAGTTCCTTGGGTGTACCATACTCTGCCTGTGTGTGTGTGCCATACTCTGACTGCCCTATGCTCCCTGTGTGCCATACTCTGCCTGCCCTATGCTCCCTGTGTGTACCATATTCTCTCTGATTTACTCTGCCTGTTTGTGCCATACTGTGCTTGCTCCATTCTGTGCCTGCCTTATGCTCCCTATGTACCAAACTGTGCCTGCCCTATGCTTCCTGTGTGCCGTTCTCTGCCTACCTTATGCTCCCTGTATGTACCATACTCTGTCTGCCATACTCTGACTGCCCTATGCTGCATGTGTGTGTGTGCCAAACTCTGCTTGTCCTATGCTCCTTGTGTGTGCCAAACTCTGCCTGTCCAATGCGCTCTGTGCATGCTTTAGTCTGCTTGGCCTGTGCTCCCTGTGTGTACCATACTCTGCCTGCCCAGTACTCCTTGTGTGTACCATACTCTCCCTGCCCTGTGCTCCTTGTGTGTACCATCCTCTGCATGCCATAATCTGCCTGTGTGTGACACAATCTATATTTAAAAAATAAAATAAAGCATAAAAGCAGGGAAATATTTTTAAGGGTAGTAATTCCTTTACTCCATTTTTACACAGCCCCCATGTGTTATACTGTATGTACTTAAATCATTGCATATAAAAGCTTTTATCTGTCCATATTCTTCATTCACTGCTCCGTTCACTTCACATCTCCTTTGTGTGTTCACTCCATATTTGTACATTGTTTGCTTAGAGAATCCAGACTCCATTGATTGATGTACTTGTGGCATAAAACAACAAGATACCATAATGTTGAAATAACAGTGCAGTGAAACACCAGAACCATGCATATATCTACTGAAGGGAGTTTTCCCCTTTCATGCAGGCCTGGATTTGTGGAGAGGCCACCTAGGGTGGCAGGATTTTAGGGAGCAGCATGCTGCCCTACCACAACCACATTGGTTCAGAAATTTAAATTTCCTGTGTGCCAATTCTCATTGCTCCATTCCGATGATGAAAATTTGAGCAAATAAAAGGGAGGGGACAGGGGCGACAAACATCATCGGGCCTAGTGGAGCCCGCTATGTAAATCCGGCCGTGCTTTTATCTGGGTGCAGAGACAGAGGCCACTTTAGCTTATTTTGTGCATAAATTATCATGATAGCTAGTCTGCAGTTTCTCGCATACCCTGGATCCCCATATTATTTCTATGGGCTCTGTCATGTTATTTCTAGGGTACATACATTTTGCTTTAATTTGATGAAAATCATCAATCAATAATCCACTACTAATTAGACAATTATTATGTTATTATGAGTTTGTTCTATTTCTCTCATTTTGTTCTCCAGGTGGCCTGTCTCCAAGATCCTTTATATCTGTCCAAATATCTTTAGCAATTTGTTTTCAGTGAGTTTAGGAGTTCTCTCATTTTAGATTTGGTAAGGAAAGATTCAGCTATGCCTCTGCTGTCCTCTTCAGGAGGGGAAGGGTGCGCTATGTGGTGAAGTGGAGAGTGTTTCTCTTTGATTTTTCTCATTTTATAGGTTAGCAAACCCAAAATAAGTGGTGGACCATGCACCTCAATGGTAGGGAATTTTCTTATCCAGAATTCCTTGAATGTTAAGAACAGTATTAAGCCAATTCAGAAAGAGTTGGCAAAGGCATCTACTGGAAATGAAGGTAATATAATGTTCAAGTTTAATATTAGAACATAGAGGCAAATTTATCAAAATGTGATAGTATAGCTCATTGCAAAAAAACTCACATACACACTTTCTATTCATTCCTATGGGATTTTTAGAAGTGTATTTACCAAACGGTGAACTCTAGCTTTCATCTGTTGATAAACACACTTTCACAAATCTCATAGGAATGAATAAAAAGCATGTTTTTGTTGTGATTTTTTGAAGTGCTCTAATCTCACATTTTGTTAAATCTGACCCATAATATTTTATTTGAATGTGTAGATGTTACTCTTTTAACTACTTTAGTTCTGTATTTATTCTAAAACACAACAACTCTAATGTCTCTCCAGGGCATACAGTTTAGGATTAGCCTTTATTAACCATAAACTGTACAGTTTCCTTTAAACCTCAGAAATCCTCTCCCTCACTTTTATGAATCTTGCCAGACAAGAGAAGGTATTTCTATGTTGATTTTAAGCTCAAGAAGGTCAGAACAATCTTAATTTGTTTGAAATGAAAAAGGGAGGTAGAAACAAGATCTTTAATAAAGGAAATGACACCAGAGAGACAAATTACAAGCTTGAATTACAGCTGTGCAATACTTCTACTGAAATTCAAAGATTGCTTGTATTCCTATCCCTCACACAAAGCTAGGTTTATATTTGCAAAGAATTGGGTTCTTTTCTTCAGTCCATGCAAGCCAATTACTTGATTTATGTAGAGCTGGGCTAGTGGGTGGAACAATAAATTAAATTTTGTGAGTAAAGTTATAGGTCCCTCAATATAGCAGGCTGACATTGTGAACTAAAGAGAAGGCACATACAAATTCATTACTATTTTCAGTATGAGAAATTCTGCTTTTGAATGAAACATTTGTCTTTTGTCAAATTTGTTATGTGCATAACAATATTTTTATGCAACCTATGAGGCTGATTTATTAATATTTGAGGTTTGTATGTTTTACACAAAACCCTGCAAAATAAATGCTTTTTTTCCTTTTTGTGCAGAAATATATAAATCTGCCCTTATGTGTATAATATGATAAGAGTGTAATATTACTGTAGTGTATAAGTGCCCAAGTGAATAGCATACAGTTTAAAAAATTTAATTTCTTAAACCATGTATTAAAATATACGTATACATTCACCAGTCCTTACCAATCATAACCAAACATGCATCGCCCTTTTAGCCCTTAGCAGAGTCGGATCATAGTAACAATGAGGTCATCCGAGGAGGAGCTTGTGCAAGCTCAGTTCCCTGCAGCAGTCTCCAAGGCAACACATCAACGCAACATATATGCCACACATTTCACAATGGGCTCCCTTTTTCAAATGGTTGCGATGTTCATTATTTACAACCATTAGTGCAAAACATGCCCTCTTTTGTTAAGGATACTAAGCTCTTATTAACTATGCTGATAGATCTAAAAATTCCACCAGACTGACTACTGGTCACTATATACGTGTCCAGCCTCTACACAGTGATTCCCCATGACCTGGGTGTAGAAGGGCCTTACTGACTTCTCACAAAGGCCCACCAGTGAGATATTTTGGTGGCCTTACTGGATTTGACATTATCTCATAATTACTAATTTGCAAACCTTTTTATGGAACATTATGAGACACAGTTTCTATTACCAGTGGGGGTGAGAATGTTTACTTCTACAAAAGATACATCGATGACCTGCTATTGATTTGAGCGGGTACTGATACCCTAAATGCACTTGTCTCTCCAGATTTACCATGACATTTGACTGGCAGTGTATAAACTATTTAGATGTAACTATTTACAAACAAGGTGAGGGGTTGGGTACTACCCTTTATAAGAAACCCACAGACATGCCCGCACTCATAACCCCCCCCCCACATGCCCTGGGGGGTCCTATAAATCTCAATTTTTGAGGGTAGTTAGGAATTCTGACACACAGCAGAACCACAACTTTTGCAGTTGGCTGAACAATTCGCAACAAGTGGGTATTCAACCCTATTGATCAAAGAACAATTGGAGAGAATCAAAAAATTCAACCAGAGGGATTTATTGCAACAATCATAAGGAGGTGCATGCCCTTAACCTGAGCTGATCAGCTTACAGAAGGGGAACGTAACTTGAGAGTTCTTCTGATGATCAAAGATCTGAGGGATGATCCCCAAAAAGGCAAAACCTGGCTACAGGAATACTGAAACAAGGACAATCTAAATTTACTACACCACTTAAAGTGAGAGGCCATTGAGGACCATACACATACTGTATGAACTCTCTGATGGACGCATATGGAATGCAAGTCATCTTGCTCCTGTTAGGTATGACTTTGGAAAAGCTCCATTTGATGATCATTTTCCAACTCCTGATACCAACTGCAATAGACCTGAAGAAAATGAACCTATAAGGTGTACTGAGAGAATCAGAAAACTACCTGCATGGACCCAGGACTATGCAAAGTGAATAATGTATATTATTGCTTTAAGATGCATTGTTGTTGTTTATTACATCTGCCCAAATGCTTTCCTACTATAGGGGAAATATGTGGTGTTTATACAAATGGCCTGCAGTTGTCACTGTGCACAGGACTTGTACTGGACTTGTAGAGGTCCCCCCCAAAAGAAGAAAAAATGTATATAGTTAAAGGGGTTGTTCACCTTTGGGACAATAAAGCTAGTTTAAAAGCCCATGTCATAAAAAATGTTTTTGTCATTTATCTTTATTATCTCGATGAATCCTGAAAAATTATGTAGAGAGTTTTGGCAATCACAGAGATAAGCTTGTTAATTACCCTGGGATGAATCCCATCCGGCCCTGGACCTTTGTTTATCTTAACATGTTCTAGTCTCTTTTGAATTTCAGCTTGTGTGAACCAGGCATCATTAGATGTATTATAAGAATTGGGACTATTAATAAGGAAACCTTCATTAGCTGGTTCCTCATTTGTGTAGACAGACAAAAAGTATACATTCAGAATCTGAGCTTTTTGCTTGTTCACATCAACCAGCTGACCCCCTCTGACAATAAAGGTCCTACCCCTTTCTGTTTCAATTTTTTACTATTAATCAATTTTTTTTTAAAAAAATGTATTCTTTTTACTGCTTACTGCTATATCCTTTTCCTTATTGATTTTAGCTTGCTTGATAGCTTTTTTGCAGAGTTATAGCAAATCTACAGTCTATAGTAGCATCTGCAAAAGGACCGACAATATCAATAGCAAGTTTTTCCCATGCTCATGCTGAATCAGGGAATGGTACTTGCTGAAGTGGTGGTGTATGTGTGATAGCTGTTTTGTCATGATTCTGACAAGTAACACAAGAATGAATGGCAGTTACCACATCGGCATCCATTGCTGGCCACCAGTATAGTTCTCGCATCTTTGTTTTGTACGTACAATTCCTTGATGACTGTCATGTGAAAGTTGTATGAGTATGTAGAACATAGCCATCTACTAAGGAAAGTACATGTATAATCCTATAGTAAGGTTGAAGGTTGAGTTTCTTCTCAGCATTTGGCGATTTGCTTTGTAAGATGTCCCGTAGTTTTAGTGGCATTGGACATATGAGGCAAGCTTGCTTAAAATCAGCAGCTGTAACTGTAGCTGATAATATATCAGTCAGTGCTACAACTTCTATGTCCTCATCGATAGACTATAATAAGATACTCTGGAGAACCGATGCCATCAAACAAGTGTATTATTTAATAGTTGCACTTGTGCAACTAATTAATAATACACTTGTTTGATGGCGTCGGTTCTCCAGAGTATCTTATTATAGTCTATGAAGATCTGGAAATAATGGCGGTTTCCCACTCTGTCTGAGGAATCAGGAATAACAGTGAGAACGAGAGAAGGTGGATCTACTTCTAATTTTACTATGTCCTCATCCAGTTTATCAGAAGCTGCAGGTAAATTTAACATGACAAACAACATTTTTCAAACCTGGTTTGTATTGCATTTTGTTGAAATTCAGTAGCCTTGCTGACTATCTAGCTATACGCATTCCAGCTCTTCCTAGTCCCTTTGTTGTAAGCAGTGTAGTTAAAGGGCTATGGTCTGTGCTATGATCTGTTAATATTCTTTACCCCATAGGTAGGTTCTCCATATTTCTGTTGCCCAAACACATGCTAGAGCTTCTCTTTCAACTGTTGAATACTTACACTCTGTCTCTGTAAGTGTTCTGGATGCAAATGAAACAATTTTCTCATGGATCTGTGTGAGAACTGCACCAATGCCATAGTCTGAAGCGTCTGTAGTAACCATAATGGGTAGTGCAGGATCAAATAAAGCTAGCGCTGAACTGTTCACAATTAACTGCTTCACTATTTCAAAGCTATGTTGAGCAGTCTCTGACCAAACCATACTCAAAGTTCCACGTAGAAGTGCTCTAAGTGGCTCCACAACTGGAGCATAGTGGGGAATAAACTTAGAATACCATGAAGTAAGACCTAAGGTAAGGTCTGAAAATAGGATGGCAGAGGTGTTTGTGTTACAGTATTGACATGGTCAGGGTCAGGCAGTAATCCCGCTTGTCAAATTATATGACCCAGAAATGACAGCTGGGTTTGTCTGAAGTGGCATTTGGAAAGGTTCAGTTTCAGTCCTGCAGAATGAATGCATTTCAGAACCTTTTCTAGGTACCTGTCATGAAGATCCATAGTTGGAGCGTAGACAATTATGTAATCCAAGTAGCATTCTACACCAGGTATGTCATGGAGTATAGAAGACATCGGTCTTTGAAACAACTCGGTGCTGAAGCCATTTCATAAGGTACACGCTTGAACCAAAACAAACCATCATGCGTGATAAATGCAGTGAGGTCTCGGCTTTCCTCATGCGTTAATACTTGACGATAAGCACTCTAAAGATCCAGGGTTGAAAAGAATTTTGCTCTTCGGAGTTCTGAAAATATTTCCTCTATGTGTGGCAAGGGATGATTATACAGTACATAACAACTGCTTTATTAGGTTCACAGAGAGCATCGCACAATTGAATACCTCCAGTTTCCTTCATTTTTACAACAATTGATGAAACCCATTCAGAGGATTCTGATTTTTCAATCACATCTTGTTCTACAAGTTTCTTCATTTCCTGTGAGACAGTCTCCCTTACAGAGTAGGGCAATCGCCTCAATTTCTGGTGTACTGGTTTTACATCTGGTCTCACAGGCTGTGTGTAGTGATGGGCGAATTTATTCACCAGGGGCGAATTCGCGGCGAATTCCCGCGATTCGCCACTGGCGAATAAATTCGCGAAACTGGAAAAAAAATTCGGAAAAAAAAATTTGCCGCGCAAAAACGAGTCGCGCGCCGTTTTTGACGCGACGCGCCGAAAACGACGCGACGCGCGCCGAAAATGATGCGACGCGTCGGAAATGACGCGACGTGCGTCTAAAACTACGCGACGCGCGTCAAAAACGACACGTGACTCGTTTCGTGAATCGGCGAAAAATTAGCGAATTTCTCTGGAAATTCGCGAATTTTTCGGCGAAGCGAAACGCGCCCGTTTCGCCCATCACTAGCTGTGTGTCAGGCACTGTATTAATGAGACCATCAACTAATTGTAGGTTTAAAGGGGTTGTTCACCTTTGAGTTGACTTTTAGTATGATGTAGAGAGTGGTATTCTGAGACAATTTGTAATTGGTTTTGATTATTTATTATTTGTGGTTTTTGAGTTATTTAGCATTTTATTTAGCAGCCATCCAGTTTGCAATGTCAGCAATCTGGTTGCTATGGTCCAATTTACCCTAGCAACCATGCATTGATTTGAATGAGAATATGGAATATTAATAGGATAGGGTCAGGAAATAAAGATGAATAATAAAAAGTAGCAATAACAATAAATGTGCAGCTTTAGAGAGGATTTGTTTTTTGAGGGTGTCAGTGACCCCCTTTTGAAAGCTAGAAAGAGTCATGAAAAGAAGACAAATAATTCATAAACTATAAAAAATAAATAATGAAGACCAATTGAAAGGTTGCTTAGAATTGGTCATTCTATAACATACTAAAAGTTAACCTGAAGGTGAACCACCCCTTTAATGCAGCAAATATATCTCTTCCAAGAATAGCAGTACCCTTATTCACAATGTAAAAGTCATTTGCAGTATTTGATTCAAATTGTACAGTCGCTGGCAAGCAACCAAGCACAAGGATTGGATTCTTTAAGTAACTGACCAGTCTCAGGGCAGGTGCAACAAGCATATAATTTGCAAAGTATTTCAAGAAAATATCCTTGTATCGAGCATCAGGTTAATGGAGTGAACCTTGTCAGCAGAAGCAGCATTGACATTGACAGTGCATATAAACTTGTCTGGAATAAATATAGCAGCTTTGTCCACACTTAACACTGTAACAGTGACTTCATGAATATGTTTAGCAGAACTATGTCAGGTTTTAGCCAAATGACCTACCTATGAGCATTTGCGACACTGTACTGCTTTTGCAGGACATGCAGCATAATTTGCAATGTGTTGTGTTGAACCACAGCGAAAGTAATATTTTTATTTGCATTCGCTGCACGGTTTTGCAGTGAATCCCTTTCGTTAGCACTGCATTTTTCCGGTGACTGTGCATTATTAGGCCACAGTACTGGATTCACAGTCTGTACATTCCCAGCAGTTCCCTGACTGAGAGTTTTAGCCTCTGCCACTGCTGTTTAAATTTGGCTAGCAACTGTAATAGCCTTTGAAAGGGTTAAATCCTGCTCTAGGAGCAGTCTCTCTCTAATGCGATGTGAGTTTGTTTTTTCAACTATTTGGTCTCTTAGCATTTCATCTGTTAGAGTCCCAAACTCACAGGTAACAACCAGCTCTCTCAAAGCTGCTACAAATTGTTCTGTGTATTTACCATTACGCTGTACACGTTTGTGGAATTTATATCTTTCAGCAACCACAATTACTCTTGGCACGAAAAAGTTCTTTATAGCAGTAAGAGCAGTTTTCATAGGTTTCATCAGGTAATTGCCCTAACCATTACCTGATGAAACCTATGAAACTGCTCTTACTGAATTCGGTTCAGGATAGCATATGCAAATTAGGGTCAGGGAGGGGAATCACATGACTTTTTGCACAAAACAAGGAAGTAAAAAATTTTTCCCCTTCCCACCCATAATTTGTATATGCAAATTAGGGCTCTGGTTCGGTATTCGGCTGAATCTTTCGGGATTCCGTGCATCCCTAGTAATGGTAATGTATAAAATATACGCTGTCCATCTGCTCCCAGGTAGTGAATAATAAAGCATGCTTTCTAGCAGCAGATATCTGCCCTTGGTCAGCAACAATAATGTAATTATCAATCATACGGATCCAAGCAGTAAAAGGTATGGTAGGCTCACCAGAAAAGCTGCAGGCTGCTGCAGAGGTAGAAGAGACATCCTGTCACCAATCTGTTGTGCTTTGATAGCCTAGGATGAGAAGGGTATAACAGTGCTTTATTAGCAGGTTCATGCAGCCATTATGCAACAGCAGTAACTTGAACTCTATTACTATCAAGCTGTACAGAAAGTCCTGTTTATCTGCGTATCCTGCAGGCCATTTGTATAAACACCACAATATTGATATTCTGAGACAATATGCTATTGCCTTTGATTAGTATTTGTCGTTTGAATTTAGGTTTTCATTTAGCAGTTTGCAGTTGAACCAATTTGGTTGCTATGGTCGAAGTTACCCTAGCAACTATGCATTGATTTGAATAAGACACTGGAATATCAATAGGAGAGGCCTGAATAGAAAGAGGTTTTATAAAAAGTAGCAACAATACATTTGTAGCCTTACACAGCATTGGATTGTAGATGGTCTCACTGACCCACATTTGAAAGCTGTATAAAATGTGAAGAAAATGGCATATAGTAAAAACAATATTACTCAAATAATGAAGACTAGATGGGAAATTGTTTCGAATTGACCATTCTACAACATACTAAAAATTAATTGAAAGCTGAACCGTCCCTTTAATGTTTATTGCACACACATGTAATAGATGATATAGAAAGATATCTGAGTCTTATGTCCAAAAAGTAGTATTTATTTGTAAGAACCATAAGTTTGAACGTAACATGACATTTCTGCTATAGCACCACAGATTACATTTACCTTGTGTGTTTTTCAGGAGATGTTAACCCCACTGTTAAATCCGGAAAACCAGGCAGAGATGTGCTACAACCTTGCACACAGAAAAACACAGTGTGTTATTGAACGCACATTTAGCATGCTCAAGTCCAGATTCCAGTGCCTGGACAAGTCTGGAGGCTGCTTACTGTATGACCCCGGAAAAGTAGCCAACATGGTATTTGTGTTGCATCTTGCACAACATTGCAGTAAAACATAAAATGCCAATGGAGGTTGCAGATGATCTCATGCCAGAATTTCCAGGACTTACAATACATAATCAGTATTTTATCTCTAATACAGCAAGCGAGTGTGGGAGCTGCTTAGCGAGTGCTGCATGTGATCTA
>CM044431.1:92873638-92884889 GCA_024363595.1 Xenopus borealis
TCCCCAGACAAATGGCCAAACCGAAAGGGTAAACCAATCCCTTGAGCAATATCTTAGATGATGTCTCTGATAACCAGTCCACTTGGTCTGAACTTTTGCCTTGGGCTGAGTTCGCATACAATAATGCTTCTCATTCTTCCTCTGGGAAATATCCTTTTTTCATAGTTTATGGATTGCATCCCAAAGCCTTTTCCTTTTCAGGTGCTACCTCTCCTGTACCTTCTGCTAATTCTTCTGACATTTGGTCCCGGGTTCACAACTCTCTGTCGGCAGCTTCCTCTGCTCAGAAAAAGGCTGCTGACAGATCCCGTAGGGAAGCACCTCAGTACAAGGTGGGGGACTTAGTATGGTTATCCACAAAAAATATCAAGCTGAAAGTTCCCTCTCCCAAACTTGGTCCCAGGTTCATTGGTCCATATCCCATCATTTCCATTATTAATCCTTCCTCAGTTCGTTTAAAATTACCTGCTAATTTCAGAATATCCAACTCTTTTCATGTTTCTCTTTTAAAATCTGCTTCTAATGTTCGACACTTGTCTGTTCCTCCCCCAGTACTAGTTGAAGGTCAACCTGAATATGAGATCCAAGAGTTCCTCGATTCCCGCCTCGTGCGTGGTAAACTCCAGTATCTCACCAAATGGAAGGGCTATGGTCCTGAAGAGAACTCTTGGGTCTCAGTTGAAGATATCAAGGCTGATAGCCTCAGGAGGCAGTTTCATTCTAGGTTTCCTGAGAAACCTGGGGGTCCAGTGGCCCCCCGTAGAGAGGGGGGTAATGTCAGAAAATCCTACCCTGGTGGTTTAGTGGTGCGGCGGGGACACGCGCCTCTCCACTTCTTAGGCTGCCGGCTGCTATAGTGTGCGCGCGGTGATGGCGTGATGATGTCAGCGCGCAATGGTGCGAACTTTTGAATATTTAAAGGGGCATTGTAATGTTATTTGTTGCTCGTGATAGGATTTGCTCCTGGTGCCTTTTACCTGTGCTATTAAGCTTCTGACCTGATCTGCTTCCTGTGTTTGACCCTGCCTGGCTTATTGATTACCCTGTTCTCTGTATCCTGACCCGTGCCTGTTCTTTGACTACCGATTCTGCCTTATCCTACCTGATTGATCACCCAGTTTGACCCATTGCCTGCCTGACGTCTCCTAGCTATCTGCCTGTCTCGACCCGGCCTGTTTGACCACGAACTTGCCTACTCCTGTCTGTACCGTGACCATCGGCCTTAAAAGACTTATATACAGTCGTGAACCCATTGCTGGCCAGAACTCCTGCCCTGCACCTCTCATTTAAGTCCAGGTGGCATCTGAGTAGCTGAGGGCTCCTCCCAAGGCCAAAGGCGGTCACACTACTGGTGAAGCACAAGCCTAGACCAAGGTGCTTAGAGTTTGTTCTGGTATTGGGTGCCGATCTTCCTCACAAACTCTGCAAAATAAGGAAAAGGGGAAAAGATACACAGTGTTCATATTTATACCTTGAGCCTATGATAGTCCACTTTTCCTGGAGATGATTAGGCAACTTTGCTACAATAGGATTTACCCCCTGAGCAGTATCTAAATAGCAAAGACCTGGCAAACTAGGATCTGACTTAGAGATTTCAAGTTCAAGGAGAAGGTCACCTAATTCTCTAAGCTTATGATTGTCCTTAACAGGGATCTTAGGAAAGACTTTTAGTCTCTGGAATAATGCAGATTCGATGACCTCCGGGCTCCCATAGTCTTGTTTTGGAACAAGACTATGGGAGCCCGGAAGTCATTGAACGTTCCCAGGCAGCTTCAAGGCCTGCTCCAAAGTTATGAATGTAGACAGATTTAAGTCTCTTTACTTGTTCTGAAGATTGACGCCCCAACCACTTTATTAGTAAGTCAAGTTCTGCTTGGGGTTCAATGTCCAGGTTACTGCCTTGAATGTAGATCTCCAACTTCTATAGTTCTCTGGGAGTTCATCAAATCTAGACAGTCCAGTAGCAATCAACTCTCGCCGGATCATATACTTGCTAAACTCTGCAATATCGGTGCTTTCGGTTTTTTACACCCACAGGAAGTACTGATGGTGCACCATCTTGGATCAAGGTTGGGATCTGATGCTGGCCAGTAGGTGGAGAGAAAGGTATAGCAGATGGGTTTAATCCAGGCAAGGGTCTGGTGTCTAAGGGTCTTTGCGCATTTGAAGTTGAAGAGGGCTGTATTGCAGGAGGCATAGAGTTCACTCTGAAGTCTCCTGTTGCACCCTTGTAATCTCCACTCACATAGGGTTGTGGTGGCACATGAGCTGGATAAGTTGGTACACTTGATTTTGTGGCGTGCAGTAGTAGTGGAGTGTCTGTGTTGGAAGGTGCACACTGACTTGCTAGAGGATTACGAGATGGCTCTACAACTGTAGGCAGGACTGTATCATTATGGTTCTGGGTCAAAACAAATTGTAGGGTCCTTTCAACAGGATCTTGTTGGGCAGCCAAGCTAGGACACAACATGCCTTCTTCTTCCAACGACATGTTTCGGGCTAAAAGCCCTAAGTATAGTGTACAATTCACATAGTGCAAGCATTTATAGTGAAACCAGGAAGTGATGTCACCTCCTTTTTTGCATGTAAAAATTTGTGAAATTAGCATATAAATCCACATAATCCACCAACGTGTATCTTCACAGTGTTGTGTTCTAGTCCATTATTCATAACATGCAAATCACTACATGGAACTGCTCCTACACAGGCCTACCATGTATCATGATATTACAAGTATACGATTAATCATTAGGAAGGAAAACAAGGTGCCCATTATCTTACCCTTATCATGAATGGGTTTTTCAAGAAAAATCCTGCTTGTATATTAGGGCACAACTATAACTTATCTGAAAAGGTAAAGATACATTTATTAATATCTCAATAGAGTCAACCCATTAAGCATTTAAGACTCCAACTATCATTTAAACCCGAAACATGTAGTTGGAATAAATCACTATCTGCAGCAAGTACTGCTAAATTTCTAATGCAGTTACACAGCTTACACACATTGCAGTCTCTTCATAACACACTAAATCAAAGGGGGAGTTACAACAGGAAATGGAGGGCGGGAGCTACCATCTAGCAAGAAACAGCAGGCTTAAAAGGATGATACCAAATACCATTATAACATAACATGAAATAGCAACTCATAGAGAGTAAAAAAAAACTGCGTGGCAGCACAGGGAAAAATGGGATATCTGAGTTAAGTTATTCTGTGTCAAACACACAATCCAAAGTGGCTTCATCTGTATTAAGAAAAAATGTAAAATATGTCAACCCTTTTGCTGCCAGCCATTTTGTCCTAAATGCGAACATCTACTGCCAAGCAGGTTTTAGACATTTTGTACTCTTTCGCTTTAAGGGCATTTCCTGGGGGGGGGTCTTTTAGTTTACCCAAGAAAACAATATATAGTTTTTTTCGGAACAACCTGAGCTTTCAAAATATGCTACAATTTTGGGGTATTTTCACTCCTGTAAAAAGATATGGGCTTCTAAGTGTATAAAAAAACAAAAAAAACTGTTTTGCATGATCCAAAATCATCTATCAGAAACATACTTTATTTTATAAACAAGAACACAGCAGATTTAGAAAGTTCAGTGTGTCCCGAACACACCAATACCAAATATATATAGTTTTATGGAGATTTCTCACTTTTATATTTCAAAATCTCTAAGCAATACACTACCAAATTTCCAAAGCACCACTCCACTTCTGATTTCAAGCTGAAACATGCACAAACAGTAGGTTTTTACCATAGAAAACGACCAATTATTAGAAAGAAGACATCCTGGAGAATCAAAAATGGGTAAATATATCTCTGTACGCCAAACTACCAAGTTTCAATTCTTTCCTAAATTTATCATTTTTTATAGAAATTGTTGAATTTCTTGAAAAATTACCTCAGAGCTTCCAATCTGCAGCATCATATCTCTCAAAATGTAGACACCCCATGTGAGCTATCAGTTATGTATTTCCAGATACTGCAAAATCAACACATGTTCCTCATTTTGAGGGGGGCGAAGTTAGAAAAAAGTATGTTCACCCCCAAAAATTATACATTTTCGGAAAGTACACATTCCCCCAAATACAAAATGGGTATGCATGTCTTTCTACTCAAAAGTACCAAGCCGCAAACCTTTCCTAAATTTGGCAATTTGGTGACATTTCCAAAAATCACCTCAAAATTTCCACACTGCAGCATCATATTTCCACACATACTTTTAGTTATCAAGATATATCACCCCAACTATGAAAGCCTGGGGTCCTCTGAATGGTTTGATGCCTAATATGTATAGGTGTACCCAAGCATGTGGCATATAGAAGCCCCAAAACGAAGACCCCATATGGTGTCTCATTTCAGGTACTGCAAACTCAACAGTTACATCATTTTGAGGGATGCAAAGCTAGAAAAGAGTAAGTTCACACCCAATAACCATACATTTTCGCAAAGTACACATTCCCCCAAATTCAAAACGGGCATGCATGTCTTTCTACTCAAAAGTACCAAGTCGCAAACCTTTCCTAAATTTGGTTATTTGGTGACATTTCCAAAAATCACCTCAAGATTTCCACACTGCAGCATTGTATTTCCACACAAACTTTTAGGTATCAAGATAAATCACCCCAAACATGAAAGCCTAGAGTCCTCTGAACAGTTTGATGCCCAATGTGTATAGGAGTACACTAGCACGTAGCATATAGAAGCCCGAAAACGAAGATCCCCATATGGTCTGTCATTTCAGGTACTGCAAACTCAACAGATTTACATCATTTTGAGGGGGGCAAAGCTAGAAAAGAGTAAGTTCACTCCCAAAAACCATACATTTTCGGAAAGTATACATTCCCCCGAATTCAAAATGGGTATGCATGTCTTTCTACTCAAAAGCAGCTTGGCAGTTTGGTGACATTTCCAAAAATCATCTCAAAATTTCCACCCTGCAGCATCGTATTTCCACACATACTTTTAGGTATCAAGATAGATCACCCCAAATATGAAGGCCTGGCATCCTCTGAGCAGTTTGATTCCCAATATGTATAGGTGTACCCAAGCACGTGTCACGTAGAAGCCTCAAAACGAAGACCCCCCCATATGTACCCAAGCACGTTTCATGTAGAAGCCTCAAAATGAAGACCCCCCCATTTTAGGTACTGCAAAATCAACAGATTTACATCATTTTGAGGGGGCAAAGTTAGAAAAAAAGTAAGTTCATGTACAAAACCCATACATTTTCGGAAAGTACACATTCCTCCGAATTCGAAATGGGTATGCATGTCTTTCAACTCAAAAGCACCAAACCGCAAACCTTTCCTAAATTTGGCAATTTGGTGGCATTTCCAAAAATCACCTCAAAATTTCCACCCTGCAGCATCGTATTTCCACACATACTTTTAGGTATCAAGATAAATCCCACCAAATATGAAAGCCTGGGGTCCTCTGAACAGTTTGATACCCAATATGTATAGGTGTACCCAAGCACGTGTCCTATGGAAGCCACAAAACAAAGACCCTCATATGGTCTGTCATTTGAGGTACTGCAAAATCAACAGATTTACATCATTTTGAGGGGGGGAAAGCTAGAAAAAAGTAAGTTCACCCCAAAAAACCATACATTTACAGAAAGTACACATTCCCCCGAATCCAAATTGGGTATGCATGTCTTTCTATTTCATAGCACCAAGCCACAAACCTTTCCTAAATTTGGCGATAAAGGCTGCTGTTTTTACATTTCTGAAAATCGACTAAAAATATTGCCATTGGGCACATTTATCTCACTCATTTTCTTACATACAATTATAAAACACCCTAAATATTTACGCCAAGGGTCTACGGAACAGTTTGATTCCCAGTATGCATAGATATACCACAGCAGCTGGCATGTGCAGACTCCAAATAAGACCCAGCTTATCTGTTATCTGCTGTGTAACCTGACCTTTTCTGTTGTGAATGGCTGGCCCCATGGCTACACAGCAGCATGTTTGTGTCAACCAGGGCCGGGCCAGGCTGGCTAGACGCCCCAGGCAACCCGGCCAGCCATGGTGCCCCCTACACCACACGAGCAGATAGCAAGCTTGCCTGTGCACAGATAGCAAGCGCGCATGTGCGCTGACTGGCCACATCAACCCCTCCTAGTTTGCTCTCCCCTCCTGTACGTGCACGCATGGGCACGTGCATAAACAGACACAGGACTGAAGAGGACCAGAGTGTACTCAGCTGGACTAGGGGTAGGAAACAGAGAAAGGTACGTACCTGGCAACCTCCAAGCTTTGTGCCCAAGGTACATGCCTACTCTGCCTACTACGTGTGCATTAAGCATTTAGGTACCTTATACGTCTCTCCTCTCTGTTACATATATACACACTATATTTTTTTGGTAATTAAACATGATCAACTTAGCCACATGTGTGACGTAATTTTACATTTGCGTCTAATAAATCTGATGCCTGCGGTGAGTTGCTAGTACCGCCCAATTCTGACGCCTGCGTGTGTTCTTTTGACACCTGTGCTAAGTCATCAGCGAAAGTTGTCTCTAAATAAATAGGCAACATTTTATCCTTTCATTCTTCATAAACATTATATTCTCCAGATTGAAGATAATAAACATATAAAAAATAAAAAAATTATTGCTTTCCTATATTGGCAAAGTCCCTTCCCTGATCACATGTCCTTCCATGACATTTTTATTTCTTTCTTACTAAAGGGTAAAGATGTCTGGGCCCTGAGTCATCAGACAGCATTTGAGTTGGTCAGCTTTTTGCTGACCAACTCTTATGATAATGTGGGTCCCCGCAAAAGGCAGTTTATGTGCAAGCTGCAGAGGAGGATCCGGTGCCTCTGCAGAACTGCTTTTGCGCTCCACATCCTGCAAAGGATGTGGATCAACATCAAAATGAGGGAGCTGGAATATGTGATGCAAGTTCAGCTGCATGTCCAAAGTAAATAGTTACATGTAAAAGGGTTAATGATTTAATGTTAAAAATGTACTACAAAAATACTTTCTTTGACTTAAGGAAGGCAAGTTGCCATCGTGCATAAGGAGGCAGAAGGAGGAGCCCCAACAACAGCCTGAAGATCCTGCTCCAGTTTTGTTGACAAAAAATTAGGATGTGATTCACTAGTATGTGTGTATATTTTTAAATATTGTGTTTTCTTTATGTCTAAATGCCATTTTTACATCATTTTGTCCCAGACATCTGGGTGGTGGATGACTTCAGCCAGCCATCACTAATGAGCCCAAAATCATAAGGTACTTTCTAATATGAAAGTGTTACTTGAAGCTTGTTTGCCCATGACACTCTTGAAAGTGTTAATCAGCTAAAACCCGGTAAAATAAAGGGGAAAACAATGAAATGAAAGGAACAACAAAAACATAACTAAAATCCCTCTATATTTTACTTAGAAATCCACACGCCTGAGGCAGCCCAACCACAATCCAGGAGCCAGAAAGCCAGGCTTGGCAAGAAGCCAGCCAGGAAGGGAGCCAGGAGGGACCAAGCCAGGAGCCCATCCTTGGAAAGAGGTCCACTTACTGAAAAAAGGATGGCGCTCCAGGAAAAGGGCACAAAAAGTTAATTTTTTTGTTCAAAATTTTTTTTTAAAAAATCATGTAAATAAAAAAATTATATTTTTCTGAATACAATGGTGTATTTGTGATGCTAAATATATGTTATAAACAATGTACATTCTAGGATATTGTTGTAATGTGTAGGGGTTAAAATGTTCAGGGTACCTTATTAAAGACAAGGCAGTTAATATAATGCCCTATACGAGAGCCCACTGTAAAATTTATGTTCCATATGTTTGAAAATGTATGGGCAAAACTGGTTACACAAAAAAGTTTAAGTTAGGACTTTTGCAGGCAATCACGTTTTTTGAACTTTGATGCATTTTCAGCTCATAGGATATGATGTATATGACAGAATATTGAGGAAGATCTGGCTGCTTTATAGCACTTCCCCTGGTCTGAGGTGGCAAAGGCAACTCTGGTGCAAGAGGTAATGTTCGGTAAAATCCGGAGTAACGTCCATTCGCCAGAGCAAAAACTCAATTGGACAATAGAGTGTGAATGACCGCTAGCATCTGTTTCGCTAGTGAATTGGCGCCTGTGCCTGTTAGTAAATTGGCAATGTCCCTACGGGCGGTAACTCTAGCGAATTGTTGCTATCATTAGCTACTTCACCCTTTAGTAAATCTGCCCCTTGGTGTCCACTGATTGTTACTCAACAGTAACTGGTCAGTGACTTGAGAGGAGGCCACATGGATCAAAACAGTTTGCTTTTGAATCTGACCTGCATGCTAAGGATCAGTTGCAAACTCACTGAACAGTTATGTCCCATGTGGCTCCTTTATAGTCAACTGACTAACTCAGAGTTAAAGAGCTGAAAAGCAGCATGTTGGGTTCTGTTCTTTTTAGGGATGCACCGAATCCAGGTATTCGGCCATTTTCAGCAGGATTCACCCGAATACTTGTGCCTGGCTGAATCGAATCCAAATCCAAAAGATCATGTGACTTTTCGCCACAAAACATGGAAGTTAAAAAAATGTTTTACCCTTGCATATGCAAATTAGGTTTCAGATTCGGTTCGGTAATCGGCCGAATCCTTCACAATGGATTCGGGGCTTCGGCCAAATCCAAAATAGTGGATTCGGTGCATCCCTAGTTCTGTTAGACATCCGGTCACTCCAGCCTTATAGATAGAATTTGTGCTAACTAACTATATTAGATAAATTTTTTACCTATTAATCTATTTACCCAGTTTTTATTTTTACACTGAGCTATATTTTTAAAGGAAGCTATTTGGGTAAATATTCTAATATAATATGTGCCTTCCCTATATTGCAAAGTACGTCAAATAATATTTTTAAAATCATGTTACTTTCTAAAAATATCAGAGCTGCATAGAGATCCTCTCTCTTCAGTATCCTATTCATTCTCCCACTGGAAGTGGCCATAGCATTAATTTACAGGTGCAACTCTATTACAGCACCCAAATCTCTACCCAAGCACTTCCCTGTGTCTCTCCATTCCATAGGTGCCCATATCTGATTTATATGAGGACTGCTTATTGGAGCTTTGTTGGCATGCTGCATTATGTGTTATATTTCTCATTATATTGTATTGCGCACCTCCTGTGAAAAATCAAACTCCCTTTAATCAAGCTGTTTTGCTGACTGCAGAAGGGCCACATCCACATACTTATTTGATAAAGGTAAAAAAAGATTCCTTATGTGTAATGGTGGTCACTGCTGTCAGTGAAAAGCAACTGTATCTTTGGAAGCAGGTAGTAGTTGTTCACATACAGTACACCAGGAAGATAAATACTCACAGAAAAAGAAAAGTGTTTATCAACAGGCTTACATCTATAATTTAGCACAGAGTTATTTAAACAGTTACATTTATGTGCAGCATACTGTTTTCACGCGATACTGTGCCTTTGCGTAATATAGGTTAACCAGCCAGCTTAACACGTTGTCAGGATCGGGCTGCCCAGAGTCTTACCTGCAGCTCTGGGCGGCGCATCCTCTCTGTTCCGGCGTCACTCCCACAATGGCAGCACCCATGGCCGCCACGTGGGTAGCGGCGCTGGCGTAATGATGTCATGGCGCCGTGATGCTACGACGCGCTGACGTCACGCGCCTGCACCGTTTTGGCGCCAAATTTAAATATTTAAAGGCGCATTGGATGCCATTATGGCGCCCAATTATAGGAATCTTTTGCTATTTGTTCCTGGGTGTATTTTGATCCTGCCGATTGTGTTTTTGACCTTTGCCTGGACTTTGTATTGCTTTTGCCTTCCTGCATATAAACCTTGCCTGGACTTTGACCTTGTTTCCTGCCTGATCCTTGCTTGTACCACGCTATTGGACCCTTAACCCTTAAGCTTCCTCCTTGGTCCCGACTACTCCCCTAGGGTGCCTACTAGGCCTACCCTGACACACGCTCCACATAAGACTCAGCAAAGAATACTCAGAATGCTCTGTGAGTTGAATAAACTTGAATGCTTTATCCTTATATAAGAGTTCTTTGTAAAACTGTAAAACAACATAATAGCATTGCATCACAACCTGTACAGCATATACACACATGTCGAGATTTGTCGACCGGCGACTAATTGCTGTGACTAATCTCCCTGAATGGCTTGCTAGTATCTCGCACCCGCTAGCGCTAAAGTCGCCTGCGCCTATTCACACGCGGGGACGCGTTTTTCAAAGTCGCTCAAAATTGCCTCGTGAGGCAATTTCGAGCAACTTTGAAAAACGTATTGCCCCATGTTCATTTCGTGTTTATTCACTGCCTGGGAGCAGATGGGCCAGTGTATATTCTATACATTACCATTACCTGATGAGACTTATGAAACCGCTATAAACTGCTATAAAGAACTTTTTCATGCCAAGAGTAAATGTGGTTGCTGAAAGATATAAATTGTGCCAACTTGGACAACATAATTGTGAATCCACAGCACAATTTGTAGCAGCATTGAGAGAGCTGGTTGTTACCAGTGAGTTAGGGAATCTAACAGATGAAATGCTAAGAGACTAAATAGTGGAAAAAACAAATTCACCATGCATTAGAGAGAGACTGCTCCTAGAGCAGAATTTAACCTTTGCAAAGGCTTTTACAGTTCCTAGCCATATTGAAATAGCACTGGCAGAGGCGAAAACTCTCAGTCAGCGAACTGCTGGGAATGTACAGATTGAAATGGATTCACTGCAAAACCATGCAGCAAATACAAATAAAAGATACTGCTTTCACTGTTGTTCAACACAACACACTGCAAATTATGCTACATGTCCTGCAAAAGCTGTACAGTGCCACAAATGCAAAAAGGTAGGTCATTTTGCCAAGATCTGCCATAGTTCTACAGTGATGGTTACTACAGATGCGTCGGACTATGTCTTTGGTGCAGTTTTCACACAGATACATGCTGATCATGCAGAGAAAATGGTTGCATTTGCATCCAGAACACTTACAGAGACTTACAGAGTATAAGTATTCAACTGTTGAAAAAGAAGCTATAGCATGCGTTTGGGCAACAGAAAAATGTAGAACCTACCTATGGGGTAGAGAATTTACCTTATGCATGGATGACAGCCCTTTAACTACACAGAGACACAAATTAAGTAGATTTTATATTTTTTTATATTGGAGCTCATCACTCATCACTGGTACCAAAGGAATGCTCATACAACTTTCACATAGTTACATAGTTAAATTGGGTTGAAAAAAGACCGAGTCCATCAAGTTCAACCCC
>CM044431.1:92888865-92905862 GCA_024363595.1 Xenopus borealis
TCAAGAGCTTACAAAACTCACGCCAGAACCTAGATGTGAACTGACTACCCCTATCAGAGATAACCAAACCGGAACACCATGCAACCGGAAAATTTCACGCAACATCAAATCAGCTGTAAGAGAGGCAGAGGGAATCCCCTTGACGGGGACAAAATGCGCCATCTTCGTCAGCCGGTCCACGACCACCAGAATGGTGTCATACCCCTTAGACCTGGGGAGGTCAACAATAAAGTCCAATGCAATAGATCCCAACGGACGATTCGGAATAGGTAAAGGTAGCAAAAGACCTGCGGGGGATGTCCTAGGAGACTTATTCCTAGCACAAGTCGGGCAAGACACCACATAATCATAAATGTCCCGCTGGATCCGAGGCCACCAGAAGTATCTATACGCCAGATCCTTAGTCTTCCTGATCCCAGTATGACCCGCTACCACAGAATCATGAACAAGAGACAGCACCCGTTCCCTCAGCTCAGAAGGAACAAAAACACGCTCCCCATGGAGATAGAAACCATCCTGGAGTACCAACGACCCAGAATCAACCAGAGACTTAGTCTCAGGGCACCCGGACTGTAAGCGCTTAATTTGAGTCCAAAGATCCACGTGCACTTGTGAAAAGAAAAAACATTTCTTGTCCAGAATAGGCACTTCAGATTTGACAAATACCAATTCAGTAGACACGGGTCTAGAAAGAGCATCCGCCTTTCCATGACGCGAAGCAGGACGATAAGTAACCGTAAAATGAAACCTAGAGAAAAATAATAACCAGCGTGCTTGTCAGGCATTCAATCTCTTAGCAGACTGCATACATTCCAAATCCCTCCAGGAAATGCCTCCATTCTTCGAAGGCCACCTTGACAGCAAGGAGCTCCTTATTCCCAATGTCGTTAATTTGCGAGACAAAAATGCACATGGATGAAGTAATTCCTTCGGTCCATGACGCTGGGACAGAACCGCCCCAACTGCAACATCAGAAGCATCAGTCTCAACAACAAAAGGCTTAGACAGGTCTGGATGTAACAAAATCGGCACCGAAGTGAACTTAGTTTTCAGATCATCAAATGCCTCCTGAGCAGCATCAGTCCATGAGAAGACACTCCCCTTATGAGTGAGGAGAGTAATGGGCCTAACAATAGCCGAGAAATTCCTAATAAACCGCCGATAGAAATTCGCAAAGCCGATAAACCGTTGCACCTCCTTGACATTAGTGGGGATAGGCCATTGAAGAATTGCGGCTACTTTACTTCCATCCATTCTAACCCCCTCCGGGGAAATTTCAAAACCAAGGAATCGGATATGCGAAGCTTCAAATTCGCACTTGTCAAGCTTTGCATACAAGTTGTGATTCCTCAGTCTAGTCAGCACTTCCAATACATGCTGTCGATGTTGAGCAAGATCAGCAGAGAAAATTAAAATATCATCTAAGTAGACTATGACATACTGATCCAGGAGATCACGAAAAATGTCATTAACCAAAAACTGAAAAGTTGCGGGAGCCCAAATGGCATCACCAGATATTCATAATGACCGTATCTAGTCCTGAACGCCGTTTTCCACTCATCCCCTGTCTGATTCTCACTAAATTGTACGCCCCTCTCAAGTCAAGTTTAGTAAAAATTTTGGCAGTCTTGAGTTGGTCGAGAAGCTGAGACACCAAGGGAATAGGATACCTATTCTTAATCGTGACTTGGTTCAATTCGCGATAATCTATACAAGGTCTCAAGGATCCGTCCTTCTTCTTGACAAAAAATATCGGGGCCCCAGCTGGGGATGTGGAAGGGCGAATAAATCCCTTATCTAAATTCTCCTGCAGATAACTCTTCAGCTCCCTGAGTTCAGGCTCAGACAAATTATAAATACGACCAAAAGGAATCTTAGCACCTGGCAATAATTCTATAGGACAGTCGTATGTTCTATGCGGGGGTAACCTATCAGCCCCCTTTTTATCAAACACATCACTGAACTCTCTGTATTGCAAAGGAAGAGCCATACACAGACTCACATTTGCTGGTTCGCCAACCTTTGCTGAACCCTCAGGAAGGAGAGCACCCAAACTCTGGGTACCCTTCCTTGGAGAATAGAAGGACACCGTACCTTCTCTCCAATTAATCATCGGGTTCTGTTTTAATAACCAAGGATAACCAAGAATAACTTCAAAAGACAAATTAGGCACAATATCAAAAGAAATACATTCAGAATGAGATTGTCCAATGCGCAAGGTGACCTCTGGAGTATGATGCGTGATTGGACCAGAGTGGAGAAGAGACCCATCCACCAGCTCAATTGTAACTGGAGTACCCTTGGGCAACCTGTCCAATTCCATCCGACTAACCAACTGAGAAGAAACAAAATTGCCCCCAGCTCCGGAATCCACTAGGGCAGTAACCGATATGATCCTACTTCCTGCCTGTAGAGATATAGAAAGAAGGAGACAATTTGGGAATACAGGTCTCTGGGCGATAGGGAAATAGAGGATAACCACTTACCCTTACTATCTAGGGCATCCTCCCGCTGTCCCTTCATGGGTCTCCTACCCTTCCTGGGACAAACAATTGAAAAATGCCCGTGGCCCCCACAGTAGAGGCACAGATTGTATGCTCTGCGTCTCTCCCGTTCTTGTACTGATAACGGGCCCCGAATGAATCCCAGTTGCATTGGTTCCACCTCCGGGGTTACATTGGTAGCAGATCCACCAGACATGCTCAGAGAGGTAGCCACCTGAGGGGAGCGACCCGAACGTTCCCGTTGTCTCTCCACTAGGCGCTTATCTATTTTAATGCATAATGCAATAAACTCGCTCAAACTTGCGGGTGAGTCTACCCTAGCAAGTTCATCCTTAACCGCCTCTGACAGGCCTTTCCTGAAATGAAATCGCTGGGCTGCCTCATTCCAAGAGGTATCAGAGACCCACCTCCTAAAAGTCGCAGCATAGTCAGCTACTGACCCTGACCCCTGTACCAATCCCTGTAGGGATGCTTCAGCCATAGCTGTACGATTGGGATCATCAAAGATGACCCCCATGGCGTGGAGGAAGCCTTCTAAATTATCTAATACGGGGCTTTGCTGTTCCAGCAAAGGTGATGCCCAGGCCAATGCTTCTCCTGAAAGGAGTGTGAGCATAAAACCCACTCTAGCGGTGTCTGAAGCATACCGATGAGGCTGTAAATGAAAGATCAGCTTACACTGATTAACAAAACCCCTAAATTTATTCCGGTCCCCAGCAAACTTTTCTGGCCAAGGCACTGTCGAGGTCAAAAGTGAGCCGGGACAGACGTCGACTGCAGGGAGACAAGGATCACAATTGTGAGAGAGCAGATACGAGACACGAGTGTATCTATTTGTTCTGTTCTACCATATTGGTGGACAGACCGTTTATTTATAGGTCGAGTACATACATAATTAGTCAATAATTATTAGAAGGTGGTTTAGGGTGGTGGTCCCACCACAACCAATTAGAAAAGAGCGTTGTTTATGAAAGCATGAGTAACCGTTTACCTAGTTCTCGGGTATGGATGTCCCCTTGTACCAAGGCTAAGCAAACATTGTATGTTTGCTGATGTCTTTTAGGTACTTTTCCTGTGTCATGCTGACATTTAATTATGAGTATGTGCTGAGAGAATGAAAAAAGCAATATGTGATTTTATATAGTATATAGTATATGATATATGATATACAGACAGCCTTAACATTTCCCCCCTTTTGGTCACAACCATGACCAACCATAATCAAAACCCTTATTAAACTACACTCACCTAAATGCAAATAACCATATTGAGACTACTATGCCCTGAAGAGATGCTAAGCATGTCTTCAGAACCAAGAATTTATTCTTGACCAGCAGAATTAAAACAACTACATGCTGGAAAATTCTTAATCCATAACAATCCGGTTAATTGCCTAACTAAACTCAACTAAGGTGTATATTTCATTTTAAAGGTGGTAACATGTAAAATCACATATCTAAATCTCCCAGCACCAAAAAGAGTCCATTGTAAATGTTTAGAAATATTACATATAGCAAAATCAAGTCTCTTTATCCATGCACCGGTGTTGTTGAAGAAAGAGGAATTAAAGTGACGAACTGCAAAGGAATTTGCAAAGGTATTGTCCCAAGAATATACAATGAATCCAATAATAAAGATGGAGTGCATCTGAAATCCCAGGATATCCAATAATTGTTATAAAACAGTCTCCAGTAAATTTCCTCTTTTAATTTCGTTGAATGGTGATGTAAAATAAACCGCCATGGTGAAATGGAATGATTATCATCTCGAGGTGAGACATGGTTTCGATATAAAGAGTTCCTTTAAAATCATCAGAATTGCTGAGGCAGGTAAGGATTAAAAGAATAGATAGAAATTTCCACATCTTTATATGATTCCTGAGTTCTAGAAGAAAAATATAATCACAAAAGATTAAAATCCTGTTTCAGCATGTTACATTCATCATACTCAGGTTCTTGTATTCTAATCCTATAAAGGTACTTTGTCTTTGGTTTGCGTTGCTTGGCAAGAAAGCCAAAAGTCAATTTGTAAATTCCATAACAAAAAATAAACAAAATAAGAATGATCGTAAACAAAACAGCACCAATTTAGTTACATATTGCAACTGCTTAGAAGTGTCAATATGACCTGGTATTATATCTGCATAATCAGATATCCAAGTACAACAATCTTCCTGGTGTATGACTTGACATACATTCGGTATCATTAACAATTGCTATTGCTGGAGTAAAAGTTGCTATCGTGCGTGTGCCATATTCTCAGTTTCCATGCTTAAGGCTTCACTTGTGCTTGGATAATTGATCCCCAGCAATAGGCTGATTCTCTTGTATCACATGCCCCTGAAGCTGCTGCATCTGATTCTGCAGTGATTGCACAGCCTGTGTAATGACTGACATCTGCTGAGAGAGAGAAACCAGTGCTTGCTCTGAACCCACGGGTTCCATTTTGGGCCAGTCAGACTGTTATGTTTTCTAGGGAGGGAACCCAGTTGCGGGGTAAGCAATAGCAGCGTGCACAGAGGAACAGGCAGCGGGGCTGTGCGCGGCAATGTGCACTCAACACAACAGCGCTGCACCAGGACTAGCGCAACGCCGAACTGATCAGACAGGGAAACAGGCTGGCGGAGTCGGGGGAAGATCGGCGGGCAGAGAGCGGGGCAACCCGAAGCCGCAGGCTTAACGCGGCCACGCTCCGAGTGTAGGCAGGGGGAAACCAGACGCTAATAGGGATTGCAGGTAATAGTCTTCCGACAAGCAGCAACCTATTCTGCTCTTAATCTCCAACTGACTGTCAGCTAGCTCCACGGCGCATAGGCTTTAAGTAACCTCCCCCCGCCACTGATTGGCTAACTGCCTTTTCATGTTTAACTCCCACCTCCCTGGAGCAATTCCTAACACCCATCTGGGCCTGGACCTTTGTTAATCTTAACATTTTCTAGTCTCTTTTGAATTTCCTCATGTGTGAACCATACATCATTGGATGTATTAGAATTGGGGCTATTAAAAAGGAAACCTTCATTAGCTGGTTCCTCATTTGTGTATATTGATGTGAAGTATTAATTCAGAATCTGAGCTTTTTGCTTGTTCTCATCAACCAACTGACCTCCCTCTGATAATAAAGGTCCTACCCCTTCCTGTTTCATTTTTCTTCTATTAATATATTTAAAAAATAATTTTGGATTATTTTTACTGCTTACTGCTATATCCTTTTCCATATCGATTTTAGCTTGCCTGATTGTTTTTTTAAAATGTAGATTGCCAGCGGGATGGCACTTGGATCGCTTCGGTTTCGTGAAAGTCGCCTGAAGTTACCTGGTGGGCTCCACAAGGCTCAGCTATCCTTGCCCCCTCAGAATTGTAATGGAATTTAATACACACGATGCAGATTTATACATTTCCAAATTTCACTATACTAATGAAGAGCTACACTCCTACTAAAACAAGATTACCTTCCCCTGTTTCACTCAACACCAAGATAAATACTTAATCAATCTAATAACACAACCAGAAATAGCAGAAGCTATAATGTTCATCAGCAGGAAAACCCCAGGTCCAGACAGGTTATCCACCTTTATCCATGCTTACAAAAAATTCTCACTTCCCCCTTCCTTCTCAGAGCCAACCATTATAGTATTACCCAAACCGGGTAAATACTATATCCTTTGCTCCTCATGTAGGCCAAAATCACTCTTAAACACTGAATAAAAATTCTGACCAAAATCCTAGCAAGGAGATTAATAATAGTCATCACTATACTGGTTCATGCAGATTTGGTTTTATTTCTTCTAAATCTACAGCCATAAACATACAACACATGCACACTCCAACTCACCCCCTTGATGTTCTTTCCCTCTTCCTTTCTATTTTCTCTGTTAATATATGTTTACTTAAACTGTCTGTTAAAACAATAAAGTTACTATTACAAAAAATATAAATATATTGAAACATATTTAGAAGCACTCATGGGTAATTCTTAAGTAGTCTTTGATTCAAATCTTAATATAATCCTGCACATCAACGGGTTTCAGTTCTCCCCGAACCGTTGTGAGGATGTCGTCAAGATATGTATAAATATAAATAAGGGCACCATAACAACTCTCTAAATCTTTATTTACCAGTAGGTTCTTCCATAAGATAGTATGGCTTGCATTACAATTAGAAAAAAAATAAGTTCCATCTTTATATATCTGTATATTAGGGTTATTCATAGTGAGAACTTTGAAATTGTGTAATTTTCTCCCTGAAGTGGTTGTTCTTGCAGATACTTTAGACCTACATTAGTTTGGGTAGCTTTATAGCAAGTGAGAAGAGTCAGGTTTATTGAAAATAGCTTAGTGCAAAGTTGATCCAGGGATTGCTTCAATTGCTATCTTTGAATCAGGAAGTTCTTGTAATAAAATCTTTACCTGGTGGTCTAGTGGGGAGGCAGCAGGGACGCCTGCTGCCCCCGAAGCGGAGACGTCCGCGCTGTTCTAATGCTGCCGGCTCCTATGCACGCACACTTCTGGGTTTACCTTAAAGGCGCAGGCCATACGTCAGCACGCATTGGCGCGAAATTGGAATAGTTTAAAAGGCCGGTTCGGCTTTATGGTTATTGCCCGTTATAGGTTTAGTTCCTGGTGCCTTTGCTTGATTCTAGTTGCCTGTTTGTTCTGATTCCTGTGTTTGACCTCCGCCTGGCTTTGACTACCCCTGACTCCTGTATCCTGATCGTTGTCTGTTATCTGACTACTGATTCTGTCTCATCCTCTTCTGATTGATTACCTGGTTTTGACCCTTTGCCTGACTGACTACGCTCACTATCTGCCTGCCTCGACCCAGCCTGTCTTCGATTACGATTTCGTCTCACGCCTCTGTACTTCGACCTTCTGCCCAAAGACTTTTACTTACAGTCATGCCCTTTTGCCTTCTCAGAACCTTTTGTCTTGCACCTCTCGTTTTAAGACCTGGCGGCATCCGATTAGCCAAGGGCTCCTCCCGAGGTGAAAGGCGGCTGTTATAGGCAGAAGTACGAGCCAAGACCAGGGTGCTTGACACTGGTTCTGAGTTTAGGGTGCCGACCGTTACATTATAACAGGCCAAGATGGAAGATGAAGATCAAGCCGCTGTGGCCGCAGTTCCCTCTTCCTCTGTTGCTGACCACTTTGCTGCAACGCATGGAGGAGCATGAACAGAGGTGGGAATATCTGATGCAGGGATTCCATAATCTGACCCGCCGCCTGGATTCCAATCCGCAGCATCCCAGTCATGTGGTCACTCCTCCAGTGGCGGTTCCCGCGGGGTCTCCTGCTGTACCTGGGGTTTATTCTCAAATACGTGAACCCAAGATCGTGTTCCCAGATAAATTCTCCGGGGACCGATCCAAATTTTTTATTTTCAAAAAGGCTTGCAAATTATACCTTAGCTTCTTCCCTCATTCTTTTTCTACTGGGGAAGAGCAAATAAGGTTTGTGATGACCCTCCTTCAGGGTGACCCTCAAATTTGGGCCCTCAGACTGCCCGCCACTGATCCAGCCAATTTTTCCTTAAACAATTTCTTTGACACCATGGCGATTCTCTACGATGACCCGGATCGTGCATCCACTGCCGATGCCGCGATTCGTAGGCTTCGCCAGGGAAAACGGGATGTGGAGGTGTATTGCACCGGATTCTGCCGGTGGGCAGTAGAAACCGGCTGGAATGACATGGCCTTGCACAGTCAGTTTCGTATTGGCCTGTCTGACGCTATTAAGGATAGTTTGGTCAATTATCCCCTATCTTCTAATCTGGATGACCTCATGTCCTTGGCCATCCAGGTAGATAGGAGACAGAGGGAAAGAAAGGGTGAGAGGAGTGCCTCTCTTCATTCTAATTTTCCTTCTTCCTCTAAAATTACATCCAACGTTGAAGGTCCTGGTCCCTCTGTACCTTTGCCTCAGGAAGAACCGATGCAATTGGACATCTCCCGCTTGTCTCCTGAGGAAAAGGCTCGCAGGCGTACCCATGTGTTATGTATCTACTGTGGGGAAAAGGGTCACATTTTGAATCAATGTCCTAAGAGGCCAGGAAACTCCCAAGCCTAAATGGAGAAGGGGAGCTCCATTTGGGTGCAGGTGTTTCCTCTCCCCTACTTGCCTCTAGGATTTTGTTTACGGTCAAGCTAACCTGGCCTACAGGCTCTATAGAAGTGTCTGCCTTTGTGGACTTGGGGGCAGAGGGTAAGTTTTTAGATGCGGCTTTTGCAGCTAAATTTGGTGTACCCCTGGTTCCTTTGTGTACCCCCATAAGAATAATGGCAGTGGACAAAAGACCCTTAGGGTCAGGGTTGGTTGCCGAGAAAACAGTGTCTCTTGCTCTAAGTATTGACTCTCATTATGAGGAGATAGCTTTATTTATCATTAAAGGTGCTACTTCTCCGCTCATCTTAGGGTTACCATGGCTCCAGACTCATAACCCCATAATTGACTGGGTATCCAGGAAGATTCTACAATGGGGATGAAAATGTATGAATATGTGTTTCCCTTGTGTCGTAGCGGTCTCTTCCTTAGAGGGTTTACCCACAGCTTATAGTGACTATACTGATGTGTTCTCTAAGAAAGCTGCTGAAACACTACCACCCCATAGGCTATATGATTGTCCAATTGATCTTATTCCTGCGTCAACTCCCAACAGAGGGAGAACATATCCCCTTTCATTGCCCGAGGCACAAGCAATGAAGGAATATATTTCCGAAAATTTGGAAAGGGGATTTATTAGGCCCTCAAATTCTCCTGCCGGTGCTGGGTTCTTTTTTGTAGGCAAAAAAGATGGAGGTCTTCGTCCCTGCATTGACTATAGGGGGCTTAACAAGATTACTATTAAAAATCGTTATCCTCTGCTACTGATTTCAGAGCTTTTTGATCGGGTTAAAGGTACCAACATCTATACTAAGCTCGATCTTAGAGGCGCTTATCATTTAATTTGCATCAGGGAAGGTGATGAGTGGAAGACTGCTTTCAATACTAGAGATGGCCGCTACGAATATTTAGTAATGCTCTTCGGTCTTTGTAATGCTCCCGCTGTGTTTCAGGAATTTGTCAATGACATTTTCCGGGGACCTGTTGGGGGTATTTGTAGTGGTCTATCTTGATGATATTCTGTTTTTTTCCTCTGACCTAAATGAACATCGCAAACATGTTAAAGAAGTGTTGCTTAGGTTAAGAAGGAATAATTTATATGCAAAACTCGAGAAGTGCACTTTTGAAGTAACGTCTGTTCAGTTTTTGGGGTTTAATATTTCCAATGGGGGTTTAGAAATGGACCCTGACAAGGTTAGGGCCGTTCTAAATTGGACCCAGACCCTTTCTTTACGTGCTACTCAAAGATTCTTGGCTTTTGCCAATTATTATCGCCATTTTATAAAGAATTTTTCTTTGGTAGTAGCTCCTATTACTGACCTTACCAAGAAGGGTGCAGATCCTAGCATTTGGCCTCCCGAGGCTGTGCAAGCTTTTGATTTTCTTAAGAAAGAATTTGTATCTACTCCCATTCTTCGTCATCTTGATACTGCCCTTCTTTTCATTGTTGAGGTAGATGCCTCTGAGGTTGGGGCAGGGGATGTTCTCTCCCAAAGACATGCATTAACTAACAAACTGCACCCATGTGCATTTTTCTCTAAAAAAATTTCTTCAGCCAAAGCCAACTATGATATTGGCAATAGAGAATTATTGGCGATTAAGTGGGCTTTTGAAGAGTGGCGGCATTTACTGGAAGGGGCTAAACATGCTATTCTGTTTTCACTGATCATAAAAATCTCTTATATATTGAATCAGCCAAACGGTTGAATCCTAGACAGGCTAGGTGGGCTCTATTTTTTACTAGGTTTAATTTTTCGATCTCCTATAGACCTGGCTCCAAAAACACTAAGGCGGATGCACTCTCTAGGAGTTTTGAATCTAATCCTCCTGAACCTAGGGAGTGCATACCCATTATTCCAGGTGAGATGATTGTGGCAGCTCTAGGGGTTGATCTTTCCAACTTATTATCCTCAGTTCAGTCTTCTGCCCCAGTAGAGACTACCTCTGGGAGGTTTTTCGTTCCTGATAATCTCATAGAACTAGTATTAAAGGAGGCTCATGATTCCAAAATGGCAGGGCATCCTGGCATTTCCAAAACCTTGTCTCTTCTTTCTCGTAGTGTCTGGTGGCCCTCCCTTAATCAAGACATCAGGGGTTTTGTTAACTCTTGTTCTGTGTGTCACAGATCCAAGTCTTCCAAAAGTCTCTCTCAGGGATTGTTAAATCCTCTGCCAATCCCTGACAGACCCTGGTCCCATCTTTCGATGGATTTCATTGTGGATCTTCCCCCTTCCCAAGGGAAAACTGTGATTTGGGTGGTTGTGGATAGATTTAGTAAAATGAGCCATTTCATTTCCCTCCCACGCCTCCCTTCTGCTAAAGCCTTGGCCGATTTGTTTGTGTCAAATGTGTTAAAATTTCATGGCTTTCCTGTTAATATTGTTTCGGATAGGGGGGTGCAGTTTGTCTCGAGATGGCGTGCATTCTGTTCTCTAGTGGGGATTGATTTGTCGTTTTCCACCACATATCACCCTCAAACCAATGGACAGACTGAGAGGGTTAATCAGTGTCTGGAGCAATTTTTGAGGTGTTATGTATCTGATAACCAATCCTTATGGGCTGAGCTATTGCCCTGGGCAGAATTTGCATATAACAATGCCCCTCACTCTTCTACTGGCCACTCTCCTTTTTTTGTTGTCAATGGGATTCATCCAAAAGCATTTTCTTTTTCTGGTTTATTGTCTTCTGTGCCCTCTGTTAATTCTTCTATTGCTCAATTTTCAGAAAATTGGTCTAATGTGCATGAGTCTCTGTCTAAAGCTACCGCTAGCCAAAAGAAGTCTGCCGACAGATCTCGCAGGGAGGCTCCCGCTTATCGGGTTGGTGACTCTGTTTAGCTCTCCACTAAAAACATCAAGTTGAAGATTCCTTCTTTGTAATTGGGGCCTAGATTCATTGGTCCTTATCCTATTGTTGGAATTATTAACTCTTCTTCTGTCCGTCTCAAGCTTCCTGACAATTTTCGAATTTCTGATTCTTTTCATGGCTCTCTTTTGAAACCAGCTCCGCAGGTCCGTGTTTTGCCAGTTCCTCCCCCGGTGTTGGTTGACGGTCAGTCCGAATTTGAGGTCCAAGAGCTTCTCGATTCTCGTCTGGTGCGTGGTAGGCTCCAGTACTTGGTCAGATGGAAGGGCTATGGCCCTGAGGAGAACTTTACCTGGTGGTCTAGTGGGGAGGCAGCAGGGACGCCTGCTGCCCCCGAAGCGGAGACGTCCACACTGTTCTAATGCTGCCGGCTCCTATGCGCGCGCACTTCCAGGTTTACCGTAAAGGCGCAGGCACGCTGACGTATGACGTCAGCGCGCATTGGCGCGAAATTTGAATAGTTTAAAAGGTCGGTTCGGCTTTATGGTTATTGCCCATTATAGGTTTAGTTCCTGGAGCCTTTGCTTGATTCTAGTTGCCTGTTTGTTCTGATTCCTGTGTTTGACCTCCGCCTGGCTTTGACTACTCCTGACTCCTGTATCCTGATCCGTGCCTGTTATCTGACTACTGATTCTGTCTCATCCTCTTCCGATTGATTACCTGGTTTTGACCCTTTGCCTGACTGACTACGCTCACTATCCGCCTGCCTCGACCCAGCCTGTCTTCGATTTCGTCTCACGCCTCTGTACTTCGACCTTCTGCCCAAAGACTTTTACTTACAGTCGTGCCCCTTTGCCTGCTCAGAACCTTTTGTCTTGCACCTCTCGTTTTAAGACCTGGCGGCATCCGATTAGCCAAGGGCTACTCCCGAGATGAAAGGCGGCTGTTATAGGCAGAAGTACGAGCCAAGACCAGGGTGCTTGACACTGGTTCTGAGTTTAGGGTGCCAACCGTTACAGTTCTCAAAGAATATAAATAAAGGAGTCCAGTTAACTTTGAAGTACAGTATTCACTATTAAAGAGTCTTGCTTCTTTAAACTTGGAATTCACAATTGCATAAAGCAGACAGGCACAATTTTGTTGACACTTTTATCAAGGCAAGTTTTGCATCATGCCATAATCTTTTTTTATGAGCCAGATGGGCATTTAAAAGCCATGCCCATGCACTGGCTACACAATTAGATGATGAGGAGGGAGGGGAAATGTGAGTGACATCTAGAAAGTGCAGAAGGGAAAATTAAAGCAAGTAGCTGCCCTGCCTCGATGCTTACGACATAGAGGAGGGACAGGTAATATACACATTTTTGGGAAGGCCAGGACAAATGTTGGTATAAAATGCATTATAAAGTGATGGAACCAGAAAACAATGATATCATATTCAGGTTTCACTGTATATTATTGTATGGTGCTTCTTATTCAGGTTTCTTGGAACAGAAACTGGGCTTTATGTGCAAACATTGCTTTGAGGCAAATAAAGAGTTGTTATTTTAATTGTAGCTATAGAACACTCTACGTGGTCAGCTTCTTAAAAGACCAAAACCTATGGCATGCAATGCTTATAGAAACAGTACCAGCCTGTTAACTTTAATTTCCAGTGAATACATGCTGAAAACTGGCAGCAGTCAGTGTAAATACCACCACACTGAAATAATGTTAAAGTTCACCTTATTTTAAATGCCAAGTTCTAAACTCTCTGCAAAGCGAGTGTTGCATGTGGTCTCAGTGTTTCATGTGAAGTAAGTGTTAAGCAGCATTAAAAAACCTTAAGGCATTTGTGTTTGCTGTGCATGCTGGGAATACTGGGTGCATGGGCAGCGCTAAAGTGAGTAGCGAAAGTGCTACTGACTGCGAAGGGGAGTTCTCCCTTTTCTAAAATGAAGAAACTTCTACCCAGCGCAAATATAGAAACGGACGCGCGGACGTTTTGGCGCGGGCGTAGAATAGTGACGTCATGGCGCAGCGTGCATGTGCACGCAACGGTCATAAAGCAGGGACACTCCCTTCAGGCTTCCTCTTTGCGCCCATAGCAGCTACAGGAGCAACATCAGAGATGGAGGACGCTCTCCTACAGCAGATACAGGCTAGGATGGCACAAGAGGGAACAGATTGGTTGCAAACCCTGCTAAGCAAGGAAAAAGACAAGGGAAGAACAGGGAGAGAAGGGGTAAGAGGTACCAGGGCTCGCCCTGTTCGCCGTTCCCGCCCTCCCACTAGATTAAGCCCCAGTCCCCCTGCAGCTCGTAAGAGAAATCAGCCAGCCATTGCACCAGTGGTAACTTCCACACCGGCAGTAGCAGACACACAGTTACAGGTGACTGCACAGGTTCATGCTGCAGCTGAACCAACCCCAGCAGGGGTGCAGTCACAATTACACTCTCCAAGTCATATTAGTTGTGGACAGGGGCCTGTGGAGAGTCGTTCCCCCTCACCTTCCATTATTCCACCCTCTCCCCGGCCACACGGCTGCATTCCAACCCGGGTTAACAGGGTTAGGGGCGTTATGGGAACAAATTTAGGTGATGAGCTTCATGATCATATGACATACAGCTCGGAAGAAAGGGAACTGACCAATTTTGTTACAGCACCACCTCGGGCCATCAGGCCAAGGCCGGCGAGCACACTTGTGTTGCGTCAAACTCCTCAACCGTTACTCAACCCCTCTCCTTTATACTATCACAGCCCCCGGCTCACGGCTATGTTTCCTACACATAACACCACAAGCCAGTACAGACTAGATAGACGGGGCTCACAGGGGATGGGTGGGAGTCTAGTTTGCGTCACAAGGTTCGGGCGGGGGAAAACACCATTGTGGGTCAGATAGGTCCCCAGCTAGGCCAGTAGAACACAGGGGTGCCCACAGGCATGGGCGCTACGGTCCTGGGTACAGTGACTACAGCTCATCAGCCTCCTGCACACGAGACTCCTCCTCGTCATCAGAGAGAGACTCATCTCGGCTCAAAAGGAAGGCAGCTGCAAAAGCACCGGAAGTACCGCAACTGGAGCCTACCCCAACGGCGCAGGCTGGAGGCGCTAACAACCTGGCGAGTGCCATACAACAGAATTCAGGTGAGAATGCCTTTTTAGGTGCTTGGGATCAACTGAAATCTAACTCAGAAGTAATTAATGCTTTGCGGGCTATTATGGGTAAGCTACTGGGGCCCGCTTCAGCAGCATCCCAATCCTCCGCAATATATCCTTTAAAGGACTCATACTTTTGTGGGGTTACACCGTTAGGGTGTCATATCTCCAACGACATCAGGGAAAAAATCTGGCGTAATGAGTATATAGATATATGGGCATTAATTTCCCCGGATCAGCCTAGGGTTGATCGGGAGAGGCGTTTCGAAAAGCCAGAAGACAAAAAAGTCAAAGTCGCAAAAACTTTTGGTAATTGGTTACAAGCCTTTTCGGTGCTGGCCTGTGTAGTGGGTCAAAAATTCCCCAATAAATGTTCGGAACTTTTCGTGTACCAAGATTTAATTTACGGTGCATACAGGACACACGGGGGTGCCGCATGGTGGAGATATGATGAGGAGTTTAGGAGGCGATTAGCACTAAAACCTGATCTAGGATGGGATAGCAAAGCAACAGATGTGTGGCTTCTCTTAATGACCACTCAGAGGGCCCAGCCCTTTCAATATTCCGCTGCACAACATACCCCAGGAGCACCCAGTGCAGCAGTTACTAGACGCCCCGGCTCCTGCTGGCTGTTTAACGAGGGACACTGTAGGTTCTATAGCTTGTGTAGGTTCAAACATGAGTGTTCCACGTGCGGAGGAGCCCATTTGGCACTCCATTGCTTTAAGAAATTTAAAACACCTACCCGGGCTAACGCCAGTAAGCCAGAGTACAAAGGATGTCCCCGTGGTTAGACCAATACCCCAAGAAGCAGGAAGCCGCACTTCTTAGAGTCGGTTTTACCTATGGATTTTTCATCCCATTTAAATACTCGCAATTTCCTACTTTTGCTGAAAACTTAAGAAGTGCCTTCAATAACCCAGGGGTAGTTGCACAAAAACTAGCAAAAGAAGTTCAGCTTGGCAGAGTTGCAGGCCCATTTGGTTCGTTGCCTTTTCCCAATTTGCGGATGTCTCCTTTGGGAGTGGTACCTAAGAAGGAACCTGGAAAATTCAGGCTAATTCACCACCTCTCATTTCCGAAGGGGACATCGGTGAACGATGGGATTAGCAAAGAAGCAGCTGCGGTGTCATATATTTCATTTGATAGGGCAGTCTCATTGGTTAGACTAGCGGGCACAGGGGCACTCCTTGCGAAGTCGGACATAGAATCAGCCTTCCGGCTTCTCCCAGTTCACAAAGATTGTTTTCATTTGCTGGGGTGTCATTTAAATGATGAAATATATTATGACATGTGCCTACCCATGGGCTGCGCAATCTCCTGTAGGTACTTTGAAGTTTTCAGCTCATTCTTAGAATGGGTAGTACGCACAGAAACAGGTTTCAATTCGGCACTGCATTACCTTGACGATTTCCTATTTGTAGGACCTAAATCCACCAAGGTGTGCGTGTCGCTACTGAACACTTTTCAATTCTTTATGAAAAAAATTGGGGTGCCGGTGGCACAGGATAAAATGGAAGGCCCCACGACAGTGCTATCCTTTTTAGGTATAGAAATTGATTCTAATTCAATGGTATTTAGGTTGCCACAGGACAAATTGATAAAATTAAAGGATGCTGTCACCGTAGTCCAACACAACAAAAAGGTAACGCTTCAACTAATGCCATCTCTGATAGGACTATTGGTTTTTGCCTGCCGCATTATGCCAATGGGCAGGGTGTTTTGCCAAAGGCTGTCTCTAGCCACTATTGGCGTGGAAAAATCCTATCACCACATTCGCATAACAAAACAGTTGCGAGAGGATTTAAGCGTATGGCATGCATTCCTATGCAATTACAACGGCCATACGTGCTTAATGGGTGAGGAAGTTAAAAATAGTGAGGTGTCCTTATATACAGATGCGGCTGGGTCCACTGGCTTTGGAACCATACTGGGAAAATCCTGGAGTGCGGGTCCATGGCCAGCTACTTGGCATGAACTGGGTCTTTGTAAAAACCTCACATTATTGGTACTATTTCCCATTGTGGTCGCTCTAGAGCTCTGGGCGCCAGACATGGCCAATAAAAGAATTTGTTTCTGGACAGACAATATGAGCGTGGTGTGGCGCGATGACGTCACGGCCGGCGCCGAAACCACGTGGCGGCTATGGGCGCCGCCATCTTGGATGCGCCGCCGCGCAGGGAGGACGCGCCGCCCGGAGCTCCTGGAAATGCTCCGGGCGGCGTTCGTGACAGTACCCCCCTCCCCACGGGGGGCCACCGGACCACCAGGCTGAGGCTTCTGGGGAAACTGTTTGTGGAACGCCTTCCCAAGGCGAGGAGCATGAACGTCAGAGTCTTTCTCCCAGGAGCATTCTTCAGGGCCTAAGCCCTTCCATTGGATGAGGTACTGGAGAACTAGAGTCCAGAATCTTCTCGACCTCGTACTCTTGCTGACCGTCCACGAGGACAGCAGAA
>CM044431.1:92912098-92931614 GCA_024363595.1 Xenopus borealis
CCCATCACCAACACCAAGATTAAACAACTCCAGCCCCACATCTGACAAATGAACTCCGTCCCTCCTATAATACCCCGGTGCAACCTGTTCCAACTCCTTATGTCGTACCACTACCCCACCTGACCTTCGAATCTATACGCTCATTAACTGGTTCAATTTTTTTCTGCTCCTTTCCATTGCCAAGTGATCTCTGGCCCATCTCCACACCAATCTGGGTATCATTTCCGACCACACCATTACCACTCCCACAAATAGTGATCTCAACTTGTCTATGTCCATTTTCATTTGTCTGACCAAATCTCTCTGACTCATTATTCCCATGTCATTACCCCCCACATGCAACACCAGTACGTGGGGTTGTTTTTCATTCACTGACAGACTTACCATTTTATCGAACACACCTGGCCACAACAATCCAGGAAAGCCAAACCACTTTACTTCGACCAAGCGTTCCGGAAAGCTCAGTTGCCGACCCTTCCACCTAACCGCTGCTCTCCTTTCCGCCCATCGTATGAAGGAATGACCGAAAATCCATACTTGTATACGTCCACCTATATAATAGACCACCACCACAGAAATGAACAACACACCAACTTTCCAATTCCCATAACATGTTCACCATTTTTTTTTTTTTAAACCAATGTTGGCCTCACATAACTCTGAAACCTCTTAGATTCCCACCTGCCAATCCGTTTTACCACTACATCACCTAAACCCAGCCATGCAGCCTCCGTGGCTGCACCAATCTGGAATGAATGAGAGCCATATTCTAGGGGGGCCCTGTTTAACCTTCCTAACCCTTCCCTAAAAATCTTTATGAACTGGTATCTGGTTAATGGCGTGCCTTCTTTATAGATTAACAGTGGGCCCTCCCTCATCGGGCGTGCTGCCAGGAGTCGCTGTGTACTCTCCCATGGGCAAATTGACCCCCCATGTAGCGCATATAGTACAATTTTTTTGCCTTTACCTACCTGGTCGTTTTTTGACCGACTGAGCCATATATCCACTCTATCCTCTCCCATTTCCACATCTCCCAATCTGAGCCCCCCTGGGGTATTTTTACTCTGGCTCACCAACTCACCCACTCTGAAGGCTCCAAAGGAGGCCAGGGCAAAGGCCACCCTGAACAATGTCTCCTCGTATTTTGAGAAGCAGATGTCTCTCAATATCTGTATTAATTTTTCCAGCAACTCCACCGTCACCGGCCTTCGCGAGTCAGACCTCGCCCGTCCCTTCTTTAGACCTTTTAATGCTTGCCTAATAACGAAGCCCTTTGTTAAATCCTCCTCCCCTTTTAATTTGAACTGAAAAGCTAGTGCCGACATGCTCTTTTCGATCTGGGATACTGACCTACCCCTCTCGGCCATCCAATATACCCACCACAGCATCATCTCTTGTCCGCCCTGTGAAAACTCTTCCCTCCCTGCCCAACTGATTAGTAGGTTCCACTCCTCCCAGACCTTACCATATGATGCCCAAGTTGACTCTGCCACTGAGGATCTCACCAACCCTCCAATCCTGTCGTTTCCGATTTTCCAAAGACCCGCTGGGAAAGGTTGGCCATCTCGGTCTGCCCCCGGGGCCAGGCGTCGGAAGCGATCCCACTGGAATCGAAATAAAGAATCGGCAATCTAATTTCTTACCCTTTCCAAATGCACCGCCCGGAAACCCACATTCAATTGCAGGCAACGCAACACCAGCATCCTCAAAAGTCGCACTACCTCTAGTGAGGAAGCCGACTGCTTGTTAATGGCTTGCACTACCCCCATGTTGTCCGTGATAAAGATCACTCTCCTGTTGGCTATCAGATCACCCCAAAGTGATAAAGCGATCACTATGGGGAACATTTCCAGGAAACATAAATTTTTTGTCAATCCCATTTTTTTCCACTCCAGCGGCCATCTCTCTGCACACCATTTACCACCTAAGTAGGCGCCAAACCCACCTTCACCCGCTGCATCAGTGAACATTTGCAATTCCCCATTAGTCTGTTCCTTCTCTGGGAATATCACTTTTCCTTTAAAGGATTCTAAAAACCTCCGCCAAATCTCTAAATCTGCTCTCACTTCCGTGGGCAATCGTATGTGATGATGGGGGGCCCCGGCACCTGACAAGAGCTTGCCCAGTCTGCGACAGAAAACTCTGCCCATCACAATCCCTCGACAGGCAAAATTGAGCTTGCCCAGCAGCGATTGAATCTCCCTAACCGTCGCCTTGCGCTTCCTTCACAATTGATTCACCCGATCCTGTAAATCGGTCAGCTTGTCCAATGGAAGCCGACATTCACCTTCCAGTGTGTCAATCTCCAAACCCAAAAAACATAGGCAGGTCACTGGACCCACCGTTTTATCGGGTGCTAGTGGTACCCCAAATTCCCCTGCCACCTCCTGGAGTGTCTCCAGAATATGGCTACACTCATCTGAATTGGCCGATCCCACGCACAAAAAATCACAAATTGGAGTTTGCTCGGCGGCGCACTACCCACTCCATAAATGAACTAAACTTTTCGAAATACGCGCATGAAATTGAGCATCTCATTGGTAGGCATAGGTCAACATAGTACCCACCCTCGAATGCGCACCCCAATAAGTGATGGCAGTCCGGGTGAATGGGCAACAGCCGAAACGCCGACTCTATGTCAGCCTTTGCCAACCACGCCCCTGGCCCTGCTTTATGGACAACTGCCAGCGCTTGGTCAAAGGACGTGTATGAAACCGAGCAAAGCTCCAGATCAATATCATCATTCACCGACAATCCTTTCGGGTATGATAAATGATGGATTAATCGGAACTTCCCCGGTTCCTTCTTAGGAACCACCCCCAATGGTGACACAAAGGGGGAGCTGTAAATGGGCCGGCCATTCGGCCAAGCTCCACCTCCTCTGCGTTGCGGCCTCCTCTGTTCTCCTCCAGTCTCCCCTGCTGCTGCGGTCGTCCTCTGCGGCGTCCCCAGCAGGGTCACCAGTTCCCTCCGGATGCGCTCTCCGTCCTGGCCCGCCAGTGCCAACCTGAGCCCCTCCAACACCGCTTGTGCCATGCTGCTGACGTTGTTACTCCTGCAACCACCAGGTAAGTGCCTTCCCGCCTTTCCCACCTTTACTTATTAGCTAAGCCCTGCCCCTATCTCTTTCTTTCCTCCCCTCTGTACTCCCATAAGCCCCACTCCCCTTTTAACCATTTCTCTACTCTCCCCTCAGTCATGGGCCCCTTCCGCTCCACCTGTACCCAGGCACGCTATTTGGGCATCTGTCTTCTGTCTTCAGCAGAGCAGGAAGCAGGAAGCGGCTCTGCACAGCGCTTGGTAAGTAAAGAAGCAGGCGCATCAATGCGATGCGTCTGCTTCTTTTACAAGTTGGATCTGCGACAGTCGAGTCGCAGATCCGACTTGACAGCCCCCTAGCAGTGTTGTCTAGGGGGCTGTCCTGCTTCCTAGCCCTCTGCTGAGGCGGCAAAAGCTGCCGAAGCAGAGAGCGCAGCTCAGGGCCAAAGCACGTACCAGGTACGTGCTTGGCGGCCTGAGCCTTTAACCGCCAGCACATACTAGGTACGTGCTTGGCAGTTAAAGGGTTAAATTACAATCAAACAACCTTCAACTTTTTGGATGTTACAGTTTACAAGGATGTTATTCATAAAAAGCTGCAAACCAAAATTTATCAGAAGATGACTGACAGGAACACTTTGCTGCATTATAGCAGCAGCCATCCCAAACACTTACTGCATTCATTACCCAAATCACAATTGCTACAGGTGGTGAGGATTACAAGTAGGGTTGCCACCCGGCCGGTATTTTACCGGCCTAGCCGGTAAAACACCAGCCAAGGCCGGGGCCGGTATTACAAATTTACCGGCAATGTAGCTGCCGGTAAATTTGTAATACCCCTTAAAAATGGCCCTTGCCTTGCCTAAATCCGATGAAAAACTTACCTTTCTCGCAGTCTTCAGCCGATCGCTCGAGTGGCTCCGCCCCTTTGACGTCACTGCACGCCCCCTTTGACATCACGGCACGCCCCCTTTTTGGCCCCACCCCCAGCTGGCCGGTAAGCAAATTGTAAAAAGGTAGCAACCCTAATTACAAGTGATCCAAAGGAATGACATAAGGAAATCGAAGCTATGTCAGAACGTTTCATAAAAAGAGGGTACCCCAAAGACATGATCACACAGGTTAAAGAATGGGCCCAGAACCTGGGTAGAACCAGCTTATTACAGGAGATAGTAGAAGTTCAGGCCAAGGGCCACTATGACCTGTTTTACATGAATGCATATGGTCCATGCTCTTCAATAATTAAAGGCACTGGCCTTTGATTAGCTCGGATCCGGAATTATCGACGCTGGTGGACTAGAAGCTACATTTCAGTTACAAATGGAATAGGAATTTGAGGGAATGGCTGACACCGTCAGATCCAGTTAATAAGTATGTACAGTCCACGGGGGGGGGAGCAAATTGAAACCAGGAGTGTTTAAATGTAAGAATTGTGTGATGTGCAATACGCTGATTTTGGGGGATAAATTTTACCATCCATCATGTCTTTAAGGCTACCGGAGTAGCCGAAACGTTAGTGCTTAAATAAATTGCACCTTAATTTTTTGATAAGTCCTGTGAGTGTTCGCCTTCTTTTGAACATTTGTATTTTTTTGCTGTTTAGCACCCAGGCATTGAACACAGCTACACGAGCAGTGCCGGCCCTGCATGGATTCATATATATATATATATATATATATATATATATATATATATATATATATATATACATATTAAAAAATGTATATAAGAGCATAAAATCAGGAAGCTATATTTATGTATAACAGCCTGTAATTAAATGAAGCATATGGAACAAAATGCCCACAGTAATTTAGTTAATCTTGCAACATTGCCAATCATCACTGCAATTAAAATTGTACAATAATTATTCTTGCTCATTGCCATTAAGCATACATTTAATAACTTCAAATAAGGATGAATATGTAACATACAATAGGAAAAGACAGCGCACTGTGCCAAAACACATAGCTGCCCTGCCATTTAGTGCCGAGATAAAAGAAGCAATATCGTTGGACAAATTGTCATGCTGTAAGCTTTTTGTTTCATGCTTGTTATTCCCAACTCAATGTGCATATATATTTCCTTGGCACAAGAAAGAGTTGTTATGAGACTGATAGATCCTTCATTGTTATCAGCCCCCATTCACCAAACTCCACTTATTACTCCCTGCCATGCTTGCAAGGCTTCCCTTATCTTGTCTACAGGCAAGAGCTTACAGCAGCAACACATTACAACATCCTGAGATAAGGAGGTTGTCATTATTACAACCTGTAAAGCAATAGAACTGACAAGCAAAGCATGTAAAGAAGGCAGAATGACACTTTCCACCCACCAATATAAAAGAAAGCCCATCAATTCTCCAGGATATACAAGACCATTATTGTTGGGCAAACAAAGGTCTGTGTCAATTGTGCAATGTTATAAAGCAGTCACTCAAATTAAAACCATGCACCTAACTGATTTAGTTGGCAGAAGCTATTTAGCTGTGATATGTTTACAGAACGGCAATGGAAAGCAATAACTGCCTTATTTAACATATCTGCTCATTCCAGCTGCCCTGAAAGGATGTTAATAGAAGCTGTCAATCAATGTTGGGTCCCTTTTTCATAATAACTACGACGAACATGTAGCTAATGCTTTCCCGTGATGAGAGATTTGTCATCTTTTTGAGATGCTCCAGATGTGCTTGATAATTATCAAGAGGTGTTTGATGGGTATTTTAGTTACATAGTTAAATTGGGTTGAAAAAAAGACAAAGTCCATCAAGTTCAACCCTCCAAATTAAAACCCAGCATACACAAACACACCCCTACACTCTTTCACACAAACCACATATGCCCATAGCTATACTAACTGTAGAGTTTAGTATCAAAATAGCATTTGATATTATGTCTGTCCAAAAAATCATCCAAGCCCCTTTTGAAAGCATCAACAGAATCAGCCATCACACAGCAGTGCATTCCACAACCTCACTGTCCCCACTGTGAAGAACTGCCTACCCTGCTTCAAACGAAAGCCATTTTCTTCTAGTCTGAAGGGGTGGTCTCTGGTGCGGTGATCTTCTTTATGGGTAAAAAGGTCCCCTGATATTTGTCTATAATGTCCTCTAATGTATTTGTGTAGTGTAATCATGTCCCCTCGCAAGTGCCTTTTATCCAGAGAAAACAACCCCAACCTCGACAGTCTACTCTCATAATTTAAGTCTTCCATTCTAACCAGTTTAGTTGCACGTCTCTGCACTCTCTCCAGCTCACTTACATCCCTCCTAAGTATACTAGAATTAACTGTTCACAAAGGTGCATTATTTATTGTTAGTTATGATGAGATACTTTTCATAAATCATATTTACAATAATACTAACGGCAGGGCTATATCAGGGCAATCTGAACATTCGGCCCTAGGGCCAAACTATCTTATTACTATCGGCAGAAAAATTAAACCTTCCCTATCGATATCCTGGCCAGATATTGACTGGGAAGACCCATTGAAAGCTCCCATACTAGGGCAGATAAGCTGCCAAATTGGTCTAAAGGACCAATATAGTCAGCTTTATCTGGCCGTTAGTGATGGGCGAATCTCCCGAGATTCGCTTCTCCGAAAAATTCGCAAATTTCCAGAGAAATTCGCAAATTGGCGAAAAATTTGCGAAACGATTCGCGGCACGCTTTTGATGCTCGTCGCGTCAACTTTGGCGCGTTGCGTCTGTTCCGACGGCGTCGCGTCGTTTCCGACGCGCGTCGTTTTCGGCGCGTTGCGTCAAAAAAGACGCGCGGCTCGTTTTACTGGAGATTTTTATTTCGCTGGTGATTTGCGAATTTATTCGCCAGTGGCGAATCATAACCCCAATCACTACCTCCTTGTGGGGGCAAAAGACTGCATTTGCTACCTAAACAGCTACCTACTCACCTCTGAGGTGGTTTTGTCAAACTGCATATATACTTCCCCTTGCCCTAGTTAAGTTGAGCCTTACCTTAAGGTCTGGCTCTGCTGTTTGTTTTGCCATCAGATCTTTACAGGCCAAACAGGCCCTACAAGCCAACCTACGTGTTGTTTCAACCTGCTTCCTGACTAGCATATTGGTGTTTTTTGGTAATGTTAAGCCAGATCACCTTTTTACTCCCAGATTCAACAATATGATTTTGTAGACACAATTACTGTATGTCTTTCAGGGAAGCAGGCCATTGTCTGGATCTTTGAATTTGCAAAAAAGGCTTCATCTAGATAGTTGCTGACAATTTCATCAGTAATAGTTTTAAATTATATGTCATATTGGCTAGTAGAAAGATTGCACAATGAGAGGTACAGATAAAGTCACTTGGATTTGTGTGTTAAAGGAAAAGTAAATGTTTTTCTTTTTCTATCTGTAAATTTGCTCTAAACAGATTAATGTACCTTAGTCCCTGCTGCAAGTCTGCTCTGGTTTCTGTGTTATCAACAGCTTGTTTCCCCTTCTTCCTGGTGCAGAGTGAAGCCCCGCCCCATAGTTTACTGAGCAGTCCATTTGCTGCTGTTACACAATAGAGAGGAAGAGAGAGCCAGTGTGTGCATTAGTAAGCTAGTTTCCCCCAGCATCAAAAACATTTCTTGCATAAGGCTCTGAACATTCACTGTAATGAACAACTCCCAGAACAGGCTGCCATTCTGATTCTAAATAAAATCCCCACTTGCCATTCTAACTGATAATAAATCAGTTCCCCCAGGCTCATCAACAATCACTTGCACAACCACCATAGTTAATCTATGTCAGTATGCAGAAATGGAAAATAGCTTTGTACATAAATTGATCAGTAAAGGGACACATGAATGAGTTAATCAAACTCAGTAAAAAAATCAGCTTTATTCTTTACATAACCAGGCAAAAGATCAGGCATAGCAATCAATAGCATTATAAAATGTGTTAGAAATTGAGAAAGGGCTGTTACTTTACCTACAGTACATCAGCAGTGTCAGAGAAATATTCCTCTCAGTGCTGCTGTGATATGGAATGAACCAGAAGGAGCAGAGAGTGCACATGAGGAGAAAAAAAAAGGTGCTGCACACACTGGTCTCTGCTCTGTCACAGCATGCAAATGATCTCCAGGACTAGTCACAGAGATAAGGTCAGCTCAGTAAGCTAAGGGGCTCTGCACCAGGAAGAAGGGGAAACAAGCTGCTGATAACACAGAAACCAGAGCAGACTTGCAGCAGGGACTAAGGTACATTAATCTGGGGGGCTGTTTAGAGCAAATTTACAGATAGAAAAAAAAAACGTTTACTTGTTCTTTAAATTCATCATGACTCGAGAGAAACTGAAGAAACTGTATCTAAAGTCATCTAATCACAAATGGTGTTAAAGGGCATAAATGGGTTAAATGTGTTTAAATATTCTGTGTTAAACCAATGAACCCGTGTGTAGTTGCAAGTTTGGTTGAAAAAAGACCAAAGTCCATCAAGTTAAACTCCTCCAAATAAAAAACCAGCGCATATACAGTTGTGCTCATAAGTTTACATACCCTGGCAGAATTTATGGTTTCTAAAACATTTTTCAGAGAATATGAATGATAACACAAAAACTTTTCACTTATGGTTAGTGGTTGGCTGAAGCCATTTATCGTCAAACAACTATCGTCAAACTACCCAAATGACCCTGATCAAAAATTTACATACCCTGGTTATTTGGCCTGATAACATAACATATCATGCAAACAACTTGACACAAAGGGGGTTATTCTTCACCTGTGATCTGTCTGTTTGTAGTTAGTGGGTGTGTGTAAAAGGTCAACTCCTGATAGACCCTTGCATCTTTCATCCAGTGCTGCACTGATGTTTTTTGGATTCTAAGTCATGGGGAAAGCAAAAGAATTGTCAAAGGATCTGCGGGAAAAGGCAGTTGAATTCTATAATACAGGAAAAGGATATAAGAAAATATCATAGGAATTGAGAATGCCAATCAGCATTCTAATTAAGAAGTGGAAAATTAGGGGTTCTGTTGAAACCAAACCAAATAAAACTAAAATTTCAGCCATAACTGCCGGAAAAATTGTTCGGGATGCAAGTAAAAACCCACAAATAACTTCAGGTGAACTACAGGACTCTCTAAAAAATGTGGTGTGGCTGTTTCAAGAAGCACAATAAGGAGGCACTTGAAGAAAGATAGGCTGCATGGTGAAGTTGCCAGAAGAAAGCCATTACTACACAAATGCCACAACATATCCTGCTTACAATATGCCAAACAGCACAGAGACAAGTCTTGTGGCACAAAGTCATTTGGAGTGATGAGACTAAACTTGAACTTTTTGGCCACAACCATAAACTCTACATTTGGAGAGGAGTCAACAAGGCCTCTGATGAAAGGAACACCATTCCTACTATGAAACACGGTGGTGGATTGCTGATGTTTTGGGAATCTGTGAGCTACAAAGGCACAGGCACATTTGGTCAGAATTGATGGCAAAATTAATTAATTAATTAATAAATTAATAAGTTATCGAAAAATACTAGAGGATAATTTGCACTCATCAGCCCGGAAGCTGTGCATGGGATATACTTGGACATTCCAACATGACAATGATTTTGCTATAGCAAAATAAAGTGAAGGTTCTCAGTCTCCTGACCTCAATATCATTGAAGCACTCTATGGAGACCTCAAACATGCAGTTCATGCAAGACAGACCAATAATTTATGGAAGTTGGAGGCTTTTTGCCAGGAAGAATGGGCAGCTTTACCATCTGAGAAGATAAAGAGCCTCATCCACAACTACCATAAAAGACTTCAAGCTGTCATTGATGTTAGAGGGGTCAATACATGGTATTAAGAACTGGGCGTATGTAAACTTTTGATCAGGGCCATTTGTGTAGTGATTATGATTTAAAAAGAGTAAACACAGCCATTGAAAATGTAAGGTTTGGTAATACCTTTTATTGGCTACCAATAAGTAAAAATTGCTTTCAGAGCACCCAGAGCACATTGAAGCTTCTGAGGATGTCGGAAAAGACGAAACACATAGGCCAGAGCATCTGACGTCATCCCTAGGAGCCAAGCAGGACACATGAGTTTGGGGAAACAATGTTGGTCATTGTTAACTCCATTGAAATTCGGACCATCTCTATGCTGGCAACTAAAGGGGACTAGATGCACTCAAAAAGTGCGATTGCCACTTTTAAATAATGTTTTTATGTAATAAAGAGATCTACACTATTTCTATGCTCCATATCTAAGGCAAGGCAGCTTGATTTTTTCTGATACGTGCAATTGGTAAAGTACACATTTGTGAGTACCCATCGATTACTAACACATGGTGTAAATAGTGAATTACAGTGAAGTTTTGCACCAAGGACAGGGAATAAGGTTGTACTTGAACTGTGAAAAATACTACACTATATTTTTTCTTTTTTCCTTTTATTTATTTATTCATACTGAACCTCAGGAGCTTCTTAGCACTGACTCTAAAAATCTTGTACATTTAATAATTTGCGGACCCCCTCAACCCACTCCAGCAAGCTGCTTCATGGCGGTGGAGGGACCAGGATCGTGCCTGAGCAGGATCTTGATAAACAAGCAAAGTTTTTTTCAGGGAATAATCTCCATTTGATAGCTGACACCCTACAGGTGTAAGGGCAGGGCATTGGATATTTATACTGGTGCCCATTTTTGATGTGTGTATGATGTGCAGTCACCAAATTTCATGTGCAAGGGGCGAGTAACGAGTTTGACATGGAAACACTGTGTTTGAGGAATATGCGATTGAATTGAGTGACCCTCAAATCTATTATGCTTTTTTTGGTTGCACTTTACATATAATGCAAGCCTTCAATACAAGTATAACCCAACACTAGCATTCGTTGATTAATTTAACACATTTATAACAAGAGTGTATTAGTCATGTGATGACAAAAAGCTTTGAAAGATTTGAGCATTTTTTAAGATACTGTTATTGGTATGAATGCAGGTTCACACACTGGAGAGTAGGGAGTAGGACCAATCTTGAGTGACAACTAGACCCCACCAAGATGAAAATTGCAAATAACAAACAGATCTGACAGACCCCACCAGAATAATCTGGAAACAATGTAGCAGTAGTAGAAACAAAATTATTATTAGCCATGACAGGCCTCAACCAGAATAAATATGTCAACAATGTAGCAGTAGCAGCAGCAGCAATAGCAGGAGTAGTAGTGACAAAACTAGTGGGATTCTTGACAGACCCCCACCAGAATACATTTGAAAACTATTTGGCAGTAGTAGAAGAAGTAGCAAAAGCAGCAACAACAAAACTAGTGGGACCCGTGAAAGACATTATTATTAGCCTTGGCCTCAACCAGACCAACAATGTGCCAGTAGTAGTAGTAGTAGCAATATCAGCAGAAGCAACAAGCCTTGGCTTTAACCAGAATACATTTGTCAACAATGCCCAGTAGTGGCAGCACTAGGGGAACGATTGACAGACCCCCACCAAAACAAAAATTGACAAAAATGTTGCACTCATAGTAGCAACAGTAGTAGGAACCTAGAAAGGCCCCAACCAGAAAAAGATTTCCAGAGAATGCAGCAGTAGTATCAGAAGTTACAGTAGCAGGAGCCTTGATAGGCCCCAACCAGAAAAAAATTGCCGGCAATGCAGCAGTATTAGTGTATAGTGGAGGAGAGTATAGTGGAGTATAAGGCAACAATTAAGAGAGAATCTCAGATGTCTACAATGGGCACTTGGCTATCCCCGCCTATCCATGTTTCATTCAGCTTAATGAATGCAAGCATACCCACGGTGCTCTCTCTTCGCTCTTCTCAGAGACCTCGCTGCCTGCAGCATTGAAGACACACTGTGACAGGACACTGGCAGGGTCACAAGCCAGCACCTCCAGATTGTACTGTGCCAGTTCTGGCCACTGGTTGAACCTCAACACCCAGAAATGCATCAGGCCATCATGAGCACGCTCACAGACCCCTATCTAGTCAGCCACCATATTCTCCAGCCGCTATTGCTGCTGACTGGGACTGCTGTTACCTGATGAGGCTAGAAGAAACTTATCCACACACCAATGAGATCACCACCTCTACCCGCGCAGTTGTTGCTCCTAGACCCCTGTCTCTGCACGATGTGTGGAGTAGTGGATGGCTGCGAGGTGTCAGACTGGGGGAAGGTCTACACCAGTTTAGATCACAGAGCCCTCTTTAACCTCCTCTCTCAATTGCTGGGTATAATGAACTCCCCATGTTTTCCTTGTACGTGGGTCAAGCATAGTAATCCTCCTGGTCTTTGATCGGGGATCCCTCCAGAGGCAAGTCTGCATATGGGCAGCCATGTAGAAAAGGAGCCCTTTTTTTGACTGCATTTGAGACACAGGAGATAATTTCCTTGCTTGTCCCCTGCTCCACAGCCATAGACTATAGGTGGGGTGGTTGGGTGGTGTGTGCCCTGCTCTCCAGAACTTCCTCCTCTTCCTGCCTCCCAGACCCATCTGCCTGCACTCTCTTCCACCTCCTCAGGCTGGAAAACCAGTGGTATACAGTAACGTCACTGACAGAACCATTGTCAAAGCATGTGGCCTGTTCAAAGAGGGCAAGTACTTTGCATAGCTGCCTCATCTGCTGCATGGCGCAATGTTGTGTAAGCATTTTGCCTTATAGTGGATTGATGTGCCTTTAATATGGATTGGGCCTTAGCATTGACTAACACCAATCGGCTTACCTTTATTTTTTACTATGTGACGTATTGCCAGGGGTCACAGGGATCCCTTAAGGGGTTCCAGGAGCAGGTTCATTTCTCTCCCCACTAGCCCTGGGGCAAGGTTGTAGCTATCCGGGTGTTGGTGCTGGGAGTTGTAGTTCAGTAACCTGTGTAGGAAAGCCTGTTGCACTACAACTTTCTATATCCCCTTAGTAGGGAATGCCATATAGTTCTCCTTGTCCATTTCAAATTTGTAAAATTAAGATGGTAATTGGGGTGTGGCCACAAAATGGGTGTGGTAAAATATTTTTGTTGTACTACGCACGGAAAACAAACCTTTATGCAGCCATGCTGTCTCCTGCGCTTTCCTAACAATCCACTCTCGGCTGGCAAGGAAAATATTTTAATATTTTATGGTTGGGGGTCACCACAACATAAGGAACTGTATTACAGGGTCGCAGCATTAGGAAGGTTGAGAACGACTGCAGATGTGCCTTTACCGGCTCTCTGCATGCTTTTGACAAGTCTGTATATGACAGACGAAACACACGTCAGGCGTACTTTTTAGCGTGATTAGGCAAGTTGTCTGATAAGAACTGCATATATTATACGCTCTGGAGAGGGTGTTGATTATTCGTCGCAACCTCGTGTTCAGGCCAAGTCGGCTCAGTCAGCTCCACTTCGCCATTAGGCAGATACTGTGTGACCAATTCCAACAAAGTTCCGAAATAACCATGAGCAGAGGGGAGCGATCTCGAAGTGGGTGGAGGGTTGGCTGTGGCAAGGATTAACACAGAATCAGTAATTTCAATTGTGGCATTGGAGCGCAACAAATACAGTACACCTGATATTTAGCACAACCATTACATTAGCTGGTTAGCTGGTCCAGCCTATATCATATATATATCCCACCCAGTTGGTTAATCAGCCTTCCTGTTGTTGATCTACTTTTAACAATTCACTACGGACATTCTTCTTTTTTAACATATTTATTAAAAGTTAAGTTTTAATCTTTTCATAATATGAGCATCGGATACTGAGAATGGGAAGGTGCATTCATATGAGCCAATTTTCTCTCTTCTTTTTGTAATGTATCATTTACTTTTGGCTCTGCACACCATTTTTTCCTGCAATTGATTGAGTTGGTGCTCCCCAAACCCAATTCTGTTGTGCTCATCTGCTGCCACTGCTCTGCACTGAAGTACCCCAAATTTGCCCCTCTCAGTATCCCTGGCACTGTGCTCCAGCAGGTAATTGCTAACCAGCCAGCTTGCTGTATGAGGTGATCCACCATGTGCAGTGTTGAATTCCAGCCAAAGACACGTTGGCAGTAGGGGACCAGTAAAAGTGGCTGCATACTCTACATGCCTTCTCCAGCATGTTGCGCAACCCTTGGTAGCTGTTCAGAAAGGTCAAAAGATTGAATCCCAGAGTTATGGTATCTCCAAACCGCAATCAAGTAGGTCTCCCTCTGCCTTTATGGAAATATTCTTCAAAAATTAAATTGCTGTATCCCTCAAAAAACACAGTTTTATGACGGGGAGAGAATCAGAAAGTTTTATATAGTGTAGTATTTAAAAATTATAACTTATACCTACTTTCATTCAATCACCCACTTTCAGATTCCTCCGTGAATGATATTTAAAAAAATAGTTTGTGATAGAGTATAGCACTGCTCCCAAAACCGTGAGTTCACACATAGCCCATACTTCGCAAAGAAAACTCTAGTAATATCATGTTATGTGCAGTGAATTACCGGCAGATGGTCATATAACAACCAGTGATAGTCCAAGTCCCCCCGAGGGTATATTATACTCACTAGATGTGAGATTATGAGAGGCGCTGATTAAATATATGGAGACCTATTTCCTAATCTTCTTTTCTATTTTAAAGAGAGATAAACGGACATGTGCGTAAACACTTTACACAAATTTTAATAAAGTGCACTCACAAACATCCGTTGTCAAATCGCATTTAAAAATTGTCCTATATCCTCCATATTGCGCTTTCTTGGATCCTCGGCATCCCTCAGAGTCCTGTGCGCATATCGGGACTGTGCTTCCGCAAGTTTCAGAGGAAGAGACGTCCTCGCTGATGCAATGACCTCCCCTCCTACTTGTTGCTCATTTATCCTCCACAATCATTGTGTATGACTCTGCATAGCTTTTTCCTGGTCACTCCATATCAGCATTACACCTAGGGAGGCCCCTCCCATTCCTGCCCCCACTTCAGATAGTCCCTTAATCTCCAGACTTTAAAGGTACCCCAGAGCCTCACCTCCTTGTCTTTTTCTTTTCTGTTTCTGTCCGTAGCAGAAGGGCCCCTTCCTCTGTTCCTGGGTAAAGGTTTGGAGAGGGAGTTAGGGGAGATGGGTGACACATAGCTGAACTATATGTCACCTTTTTTCCCAGACCTCAGAGGCGTGTCATGTGGGTGGCTTGAGAAGTTGCTTGTGACACACATGATTTTGGGTTTATGGTTAGAAGCAGGGGTTCAGTCTGTGGTCAAGAGTCTGGGACCCCTTTTCCTAGGTCCCGGGTTTCCCCACACTAAGTCTAGATAAGTATTGTAGGTCCCGTGTTTCTGGCTTCCCCTGTTATCTTTTCTCCTTTTCGTTGGCAGGAAAGGTAAGACCAGTTCAGGCTTCATGCATAATGCATGAAGCCTGAACTTCCCCGTCCTTCCTCTTAGACTTGGCTGCCTCTATGTTGCTTCCGGTGCGGGTTGCGCTGCCGAGTACGTTCAGGAAGCATTTTGCCGGAAACATCAGAAGGCATGTCAGCCAGGGGGGATGTAAATGGAGGGGGGGAGGGTGTGTGCAGCTTGGTACAGGCTGCAGGAGAAAGCTATGCATCTCCAGTTTTTCTCCTGCTCAGGCTGTATCGAAAGGGATTTGGAATAAGCTGCCTCTTCCAAGATGGTGTCTCAGTCAGGATAGTTCCTGGGACAACGTCCATTTTTGGGGGAGGGGTTGTACTTGAGAGATTTATAAATAGGTTTGGGACAGTCGGCTCTTCCCCGAGATTACTTCTTTCCCAGACTTGCTGCTTGGATCTTTCCTATATTGCTATTAGGTAAGAAGATTGTTTGGTATGACTCTCTTTTTCTTGTTGATTAGGGGATAACAAGGGAGTTGTTTTATTTGTTGTAGCTGTGTTTGTTGGAACTTGTATGATGGATCATTCAGCCTCAGGTGCCTCTACCTGACAAGCTAGGTAAGTCCCTCCTTAGATTGTGATTATGTATATGCTTGTTGGTTCCTTCTCATCTCTCTCTCTTTTCTTTCTCTCTCTTTCTTTTTGGCCTTAGCTTGCCTGAAGACTCTCTTCATAAAAAGCGCAAATCCAAGGGGAATCAGTCGCTAACATCCGAGTGCATTGGAAAGGCCTTTATGGTGGCTGGAGCAGCATGTAAGCCGGCAGTCGCTCTTATATCAGTAGCCAAAGCCATGTCTTGCTGGATTGAATCCATTGACAAAGCTGTCAATGAGGGTGCAGAGGTCAAAGAGATTTCAGCAAGCCTAGCCGAGCTGAAAATAGCGGTGGGCTTCATTTTGGAGGGTACAGTGGATCTTACAAGATTGTCTGCCCGCTTTATGGCTATTTTGGTCGCAGCCAGAAGAGCCTTATGGCTCAGGTCATGGTCAGCTGATACCTCATCCAAGATGAGTTTGTGCACTCTTCCTTTTGAGGGTTCTCGATTATTTGGTGTAAAGCTGGATGAGGTCATAACTAAGGCCTCAGGGGGTAAGAGCCAGTTTTTACCCCAGGAGAAAAAGAAGACAAGACATCAGTCTTTCAGGTCTTTTGGCTCTCGAGGAGCAGCAGTGATGGGGTCCTCCCACCATTCTTTTAGAAGAAATAGGGAGACCTTTAAGCCTTTTGCATGGAAGAAGGGTCATTATGCTGGACCGAGAGGTTAAAGGAAACCTGTCATGATTGAGTTAACACTAGGAAGGAAATAAAACTTTTAAAACAAACCACATACCCCTATTTATTATGCTCAAATATCACTAATTCTCAATTTATAACTACTTTTCAAATGTCCATGAGACACTAACTGAAGCCCTGACTTTCCAGAAAGTCAGGAGAGCAAAGCATCATGGGTAGAATCAGTACTGCAGACTCCTCTCACGATATCACCAGTTTATGCAGTTGTTAGTGACTGGAGTAGCCCACACAATCTGAATAGAACAATAGAAGGTGTTTCAGATAATTCCCATAGAATATCAAGTCCTGGTGTGACATGAGTTATACAGAGCCTGTCTATCACAGCGTATACTCTGAATAAGCATGAATGAGATTTGGCAGTTTGGCACAGCCCACACACGGAAAACAAAGGGGTGTTTAAACATGGCAGCGCCTATGAAGCCCTTTTTACATGAAGGAAATTTTCTAATCCGTTTCAGATATAGACAAAAACAGCTGACTTAAGGGTTTAACTAAGGATGGAAAATAAATATTTTACTCATGTCTCAAGGTGACAGGTCCTCTTTAAAAGTCCAGGCAGGACCAACAGCCTAAAAAAATCTTCCTGACTATATGTCGGTGGAAGACAGACTGGAGGAGTTCTATCATGTCTGGCAAAATTCCATCTCAGACCAATGGGTTCTAGACATTCTGACAAGAGGCTATCATATGGAGTTCGTTTCAGTCCCGTTGGAAGAAAAATTTGTAGCCTCGCCTTACCCAGTCTCAAAAGACAAGAGAGAGGCCTTGGATCCGTACATCCAGTGGCTGTTAGAAGTCAGAGCGGTGTTCCCAGTTCCACAAGGGGAGCTAAACAGAGTAATTTATTCAATCCTGTTTTTGGTAAAGAAGACTTCAGGGGGCTGGAGACCAATTTTGAATCTTCAGGAGGTCAACAAATATCTGAAGTATCAAAAAATTGAAGATGGAGTCCATCTTTTCCATCATTTCAGTAGTGTTACCAGGGGATTGGCTTCTCGCTAGCAGGAAGACACTTCCAGTTTAGTTGCCTCCCGTTCAGTCTATCTACATCTCCAAGGGTGTTTTCCAAAGTCTTGGTAACCCTGATAGCTGCCTTAAGATTGGAAGGGATATCCATTTGCCACTATTTAGACGATATTCTAATGTCGGCAAGAAGCAAGGAGACTCTTTTGCTTCAGCGGGGGCGAGTTTTGCAGTATCTACAAGCCCATGGCTGGTTGATAAACTGGGAGAAGAACCAGCTTATCCCATCTCAGTCTCTGCAATACCTGGGGGCAATGTTCGACACCATAGGCGGAATGGTGTTGCTTCCTCTTCAGAGAGCGCAAGCCTTGATTTGTCAAACGGCAAGTGTATTGGAGAGGACTCATGTCTCAGTCCAGGAGTTAATGTCTTTGATAGACTCCATGGCCACAAAGAAAATTTAATCCTTCTGACTGCAGCCTACCTACCAGGGAGATAGAACCAGAAGGCGGACTTCCTGAGTCGGAATGTTCTATCGGCCCATGAGTGGTCCTTACATTTCGGATGCTGGTGGAGAAATGGGGCCTCCCAGAGATAGATTTGATGGCATCAAACAACACCCAGTGTCTGATTTTCTTTTCCAGGAGGTTCTGTCCCAGGGCAAGAGCAACAGAGGCTCTTCTGCAGAATTGAACGTTTCAGCTTATGTATGCCATCCCTCCGTTCCCACTCATACTTCAGACTCTTCAGAAGGCTATTCAGGAGAGAGCAGAATTGATCTTGATAGCTCCCAGATGGCCACGCAGGCCATGGTTACCCCTCTTGTTGAAGTTAGTGATTGCATCACCATGGCCTCTTCCCAGGAGGAAGGATCTGTTAAGTCAGGGACCGGTCCTACATCCAGATCCAGGAGCCTTATCTCTTTAGGCCTGGAGACTGGAGTGCAATAGATTGGGGGCCTTAGGGTTTTCGGAAGAGGTTATTGCTACTCTTTTAAGATCCAGGAAGCCTTCTACATCTATGACTTACTACAGAATCTGGGAAAGATCCATGGAATGGAGGCAACTACAAGACAAGTCAGCAGAGATTTCACTACCCCATATTTTAGGTTTTTTGCAGCAAGGTTTGGATAAAGGCCTTCAATACAGAACACTAAAGGTTCATCTTTCTGCGATTTCAGCATTATCAAATAGAGCTTGAGCTGAAGAACCTATGGTTAAGAGATTTTTTATGGCTGCCCTCAAACTACGACGTCCAGGGAGGACTAGGTGTAATGCTTATATGGAGAGTGACCAGGAAAGGAGAATTACGGTAAGTATGAATACAATTCTCCGTTATTGTTCCTTTTCATTTCCTCTTTTCTTAGTGTATCTAATTACTTTCTTCCTTACTTGTTCCACTTCCAGAATGCTTCTAACAGCATTGGAAGGAATACTTTCAATCAACTTGATACATTAATAAAAGAATTCCACTAACGATACAAAGATTTTTAAAAATAGATACTTTAAACTACAATATTTCAAATACAGGGTAAATCTTTTAAAACATACAATATCCACATGTTAACTCTGAAAACCTATAACCCTCACTTAAAATCAACATTTAAACCCTGTGGGGTTAGAGATTGTATCATATGGATCCACCAACTCTCCCTTCTAAGGGTTCTATTAACTAGATCTCCTCCTCTCCAATCCTTCTTAACCTTCTCTATTCCTATCCATTTTAACCCTTTAAGTGCCAGCAGAATTTCACATTTTGGTTACGTGAAATGCCAGCCGTTTTTGAAACATTTGTGCTCTCTCGCTTTAGGCGCATTTTCTGAGGGGAAACCTATAGTTTACCTAGGAAAACTATACATTTTTTATTTCGGGAGAAACAGAGCTTTCTAAATCTGCCTGAGTTTTCATGTATTTCCACCTC
>CM044431.1:93012700-93023538 GCA_024363595.1 Xenopus borealis
ACCTGCTAATAAAGCACTGTTCTACTCTCCTAATCCTCGGCTACCAAACACAACAATATCAAATTTGGATTTGGGGGCATTTGTACTTTCCAAACATTTATTTTCTACCTTTGCCCCCTGAAAATGATGTCAATGTGTTAATTTTGCAGTACCTGAAATGACAGGTTTGATCTATACAAGTGAGAAATCTCCATAAAACTATATATTTGGTATTGGCGCATTCAGTAGACATAGAACTTACCACATCTGCTGTGTTCTCATAAATAAAATAAATTATGTATCTGATATATGTGATTTTACTATGTGAAACATGATTTTATTAGAGACTTAGAAGTTTATATCTTTTTACAGAAGTAGAATTACACCAAAATTCTAGCATATTTTGAAGCTTAGTTTGTCCCAAAACTTGATATATTGTTTTCCAAGGTAAACTAAAAGACCCCCGAGGAAAAGCCCTTAAAGTGAAAGAGTACAAAATGTTCAAAAATGGCCTGGCAATTAAAGTACCAAATCAGCCAAAAATGCCAGTTTTTTTACATTTGCTTATGACTTTTTTGGAATACAGGAAATAATAATTTTAAGGATGTAGCTTTGTTGTATTAATTTGCTAGTCAGAACATGGCAAAATAGATTTTGGTGAAAAGGGTAACGAACTGAAATTTTCACAATTTGATAAATTAGCAGATTTATGATTGTTTGCTTGAGTGAAAATTCTCCAGTGACAAGGTAATTCGCTACTGAAGTGTGTTGATCATCTTTTAGTAAATAGGTGATGTTGCTGCAAATTGTCTTTGTAGTGAAAATTCATCATTAAAACATAATTAGCTCTTTAGTAACTGGTGAGAAGGCAAACAGAAGAGGCAAAACAATAAACTGAAGTCCATAACTTCTAATAGTAAATCAAACAGCTAGCTCCACAAACACAACATTTAGCTATCACAAACAATCACAAAAATTCCTAGGGGTAGATTCACTAAGATCCGAAAATTCACCAGCGTAGGCTTCGCCAGCGCTACGCAAATCCACTAAAGTGTGAATTTACGCTCAGGTCGGCAACGTTAGCACTTACGCTAGATGTTACTTCGCCTGGTCAGACCAGGACAACTTTATATAATTTATTAAAGGTTTCCTGGGCTTGTGTAATGGAATGTAGTGGCTGTAACATATACTTCTATTAAAGTTAAAGTTCCCGCCGTATGCAAATTAGGCTTCGCTAGCATAACAGCACTCTGCCTAGTGAAGTAACACTAGCGCAACTACACTACCGTTCGCCGACCTGAGTGTAAATTCGCACTTTAGTGGATTTGCGTGGCGCTGGCGGAAATTCACCTGTTAAAGTGCGGCGACCGCTAGCGAAGCCTACGCTGGTGAATTTTCGAATCTTAGTGAATTTGCGAAGTTACGATCCTTCGTCAGTGCACAACTTCGCCTGGCGTAAGGGTGCGAAGTTGCACAAGTCTATCCACTTCGCTAGCGAAAAGTCGCCAGAGTCCATGTTAGTGAATTTGAGAAGTAGCGAAATGACGTCACGCTGTCGAATTAGCGCTAGCATTAGACGCTTTGCGCTTTAGTAAATCTGCCCCTTAGAGTCTGCTCTAACCACTAACTACACTAATTACAATACACTAAGTAATGGTTGCCTGTGCATCTTTTTTTGTGGAATGGCCGATGTGGAAGGAGAGGATAATATGATGTATGCAAAAAAATGTAAAATCTTGCAGCAAATTGTACCTGCCAAAGCAATCTTCACCACTAACCATTGTTGGGGAATAATCCAAAGACCAGAGATCAATTGAGGTGAAAGGAATAATCCAAGTTTATTAATTATATAATAAACATACACGAGCTCCGTGGGTTCTGATACACAAGTACTACCCATCCTTTTTTCTTTGCAGTAGAATATTCCACTAGGGACTAAATTCAGTGCTTCCCAGAGAGTTCCCTAGGTAGCTGGAACCTGGTTTATGTTCCTGATTTGTGAATGAACCCTGGGAAGGTATTCCATTGCCATAACTAATTGTGAGCTGTAAAAAGTCAGCTGAGGCTACTGCCAGATCTACACATGAAAGTGTTCCTTAACTGGATAAATGACACGAGTTTTGCAGTGTCAAGATGTTTCCAGCAGAGCAGAGCTCAGTTATACCCAGAGCCTTCACCCATTTAAAGAACATGACAGCCCTCCCATCCCAATTTATCATGTCCTATATCCGGCGTAGGGTTAAACTTCCCAAGGAGGTACAGTGGGTCAGCAGAAGATTAGAAAAGGCAGAAGATTATAGTGCGTATGGTGGGACATAAAAATTGATCAAGATTTAACCCTTTCGCTGCCAGCCATTTTGTCCTAAATGCGAACATCTACTGCCAAGCAGTTTTTAGACATTTTGTACTCTTTTGCTTTAAGGGCCTTTCCTGGGGGGTCTTTTAGTTTACCCAGGAAAACAATATATCGTTTTTTTTGGGACAACCTGAGATCTCAGAATATGCTAGAATTTTCCACTCCTGTAAAAAGATATGGGCTTCTAAGTGTATAAGAAAACAAAAAAAAAAACAGTTTTGCATGATATAAACACATCTATCAGAAACATAATTTATTTTATGAACAAGAACACAGCAGATTTAGAAAGTTCAATGTGACCCGAACATGCCAATACCAAATATATATTGTTTTATGGAGATTTCTCACTTATATATTTGAAAATCTCTAAGCAGTACACTACCAAATTTCCAAAGCACCGCTCCACAATACGCCATACTTCTGATTTCAAGGTCAAACATTGCAGGAAAAGTAGGTTTACCCTAGAAAACTACCCATTATTAGAAAGAACAGATCCTGCAGGATTGAAAATGGGTAAATATATCTCTGTATGCCAAACTACCAAGTTGAAATTCTATCCTAAAGTTATAATTTTTTATAGAAATTGGTGAATTTTTTGAAAAGTTATAATTTTTTATAGAAAGGTGAATTTTTTGAAAAATTACCTCAGAGCTTCCAATCTACAGCACCATATCTCGCATACATCATTAGGTACCAAAGTATAACACCCTAAATATGATTGCCAGGAGTCCACTGAACATTTTGATGCTCAATATGTGTTGGTGTGCCTAAGTATGTGGCATATAGAGGCCCCAAAATGTAGACACCCCAGGTGAGCTATCAGTTATGTATTTCCAGGTATTGCAAAATCAACACACTTTCCTCATTTTTAGGGGGGCAAAGTTGCAAAAATGTAAGTTGACCCACAAAAACCATACCTTTTCGGAAAGTACACATTCCCCCAAATTCAAAATGGGTATGCATGTCTTTCTACTCAAAAGTACTAAGCCGCAAACCTTTCCTAAATTTGGCAATTTGGTGACATTTCCAAAAATCACCTCAAAATTTCCAACCTGCAGCATCGTATTTCCACACATACTTTTAGGTATCAAGATAAATCACCCCAAATATGAAAGCCTAGGGTCCTCTGAGCAGTTTGATGTCCAATATGTATAGGTGTACCCAAGCATGTGGCATATAGAAGCCCCAAAACGAAGACCCCCTTATGGTCTGTCTTTCAGGTATTGCAAAATCAACAGATTTACATCATTTTGAGAGGTGCAAAGCCAGAAAAAAGTAAGTTCACCCCCAAAAACCATACATCGTCGGAAAGTACACATTCCCCCAAATTCAAAATGGGTATGCATGTCTTTCTACTCAAAAGTACCAAGCCGCAAACCTTTCCTAAATTTGGCAATTTGGTGACATTTCCAAAAATCACCTCAAAATTTCCACCCTGCAGCATCGTATTTACACACATACTTTTAGGTATCAAAATAAATCACACCAAATATGAAAGCCTAGGGTCCTCTGAACAGTTTAATGCCCAATATGTATAGGTGTACCCAAGCACGTGGCATATAGAAGCCCCAAAGCAAAGACTCTCATATGGTCTGTCATTTCAGGTACTGCTAAATCAACAGATTTACATAATTTTTAGGGGGCAAAGCTAGAAAAAGTAAGTTCACCCCCCAAAAACCATACATTTTCGGAAGGTACATATTCCCCCAAATTCAAAATGGGCATGCATGTCTTTCTACTCAAAAGAACCAAGCCGCAAACCTTTCCTAAATTTGGCAATTTAGTGACATTTCAAAAAATCACCTCAAAATTTCCACCCTGCAGCATCGTATTTCCACACATACTTTTAGGTATCAAGATAAATCACCCCAAATATGAAAGCCTAGGGTCCTCTGAACAGTTTGATGCCCAATATGTATAGGTGTACGCAAGCATGTGTCATATAGAAGCCTCAAAACAAAGACCCCCCATATGCTCTGTCATTTCAGGTACTGCAAAATCAACAGATTTACATCAATTTTAGGGGGAAAACCTAGAAAAAAGTAAGTTCACCCCCAAAAACCATACATTTTCAGAAAGTACATATTCCGCCGAATTCAAAATGGGTATGCATGTCTTTCTATTCCAAAGCACCAAGCCACAAACCTTTCCTAAATTTGGCAATAAAGGCAGCTGTTTTTACATTTCTGAAAATCGCCTAAAATATTGCATTTGGCCATATTTATCTCACTCAATTTCTTATATACAATTGTAAAACACACTAAATATTGATGCCAAGGGTCTGCGGAACAGTTTGATGTCCAGTGTGCACAGATATACCAAAGCAGCTGGCATGTGCGGACACCAAATAAAAATAGTACATATGAATTTTCTCCGCTGCCAATTCGTTTTTTTTTGTGAGACTGAGCATTGTCTGCCAAAAGATCCTTCTAACAGCACAAAGACCCCCTAGAGCCATATATTTTTGAAAAGTACACACTCTGATGAATCCAATATAGATAAAGATATCGTTCTACACCAAACTACCAAACTGAAAAGTTTTTCTAAACATTTCTGAAAATCGCCTAAAAATTATTGCAGTTTGCAGCATTTATCTCGACAAAGGTCTACTGAATAGTTTGATGCCCAATATGGATAGAATTACCAAAGTATGTGGTATGTAGGACCCCAAATGAAAAACAAAACATATAAATTTTCATGCTAACCAACACAGATGCTGAAAACAGTACCCTGACTATGCATTATGTGCCGTAAGACCCCCAAACTGTAAAAAGACCCCCAGATAACCATACATTTTTGGAAAGCATATATTCTGACGGATCAAACGAAGTAAAATATACATTTCTATACCAAAGCACCAAACCACAAAACTATACTAAATATACATAAGGAACAATAATGCAGGGATAAAATTGCAATAAAATCACAAAAATAGCATAAATCAATTAAATAACAAAATTATTGAGTGACAGCGTAATTAGTGGCCCAAATCAATTATCCAATAGTCACGCTGTTGAAATAACAAGTTTTTAGGAAAATATAACTACAATGAATAAGTAAAAAAGAAAAAAAAACAGCTGTTTGTGAGTTTTTGTGTATACATGTTTGTGTACTAATAAAAGTTGTCTGGGTGTGCAAATAAGTGCAAATAAGTCTAAATAAGTGTACAAAAGGGATTAAGTGTGCTAAAATAAAAAAAATAAAAAATACCAATTTTTACTAAAATGTGTGTGTAAGTGTGTAAATTTGCTGTAAGTGTCTGTAGGTGCAGGTAAGTGTATAAAAAAATGTGCACTTACCTTTTTTTGCAGGAGATCGCCTGGAGTTCCTGAAGATCCTCTGCGCAGCAGGAAGTGCATGGGAGGCTCTGCAGGGGAAGGGGGCGTCTGCTACTTTGAAGTCGGATCTGCGACAATCTAGTCGCAGATCCGACTTGACAGCCCCCTAGCACTGTTGCCTAGGGGGCTGTCATCTTTCCCCACTCTCTGCGGAGGCGGCAAACAGCCACCGAAGCAGAGAGTTAGCTCTGGCATGCCAGAACGTACATAGTACGTTCTTCGCGCCCAGAGCCTTTAACCGCCAGCACGTATGCCGTACGTGCTTGGCGTTTAAAGGGTTAATACCCAGTTATTCATTTAACAACTGAGAATTATATATTTGCTATAAAAATCAAACAAAATTTACTAAAACTCCACTTGACCTGGTGAAGAATGGAGCATGGTAGGCTTGGGCCACCCAATACTTTTTTAGTGCTACTAGAATTTGGCCCGTTAGATGAGTCTGCTACATGATCATTAATCAGGTAATTTTTTAACAAGATATAAATATGTTTTGCTGTCAGGGGGCCTAATTGGCTCCCAGCAGGGAGGAATCGGGACCAAGGAGGAAGCTGTAGGGTTAAAAGTCCAGATAAAAGGTACAGGCAGGCTTTCAGCTTCAAAGGCAGGCAGCAAGTAGCAAGGTTGAGTTTAGGCAATGGTCAAAGTCCAGGAATCAATAGCAGGAGAATTATAGAACACCCAGGAAAGTAAACAACAAATCCTATATTCAGGCATTGAACCGGGTCTCTGGTGTTCTTTTATTTATATATATATATATATATATATATATATATATATATATATATATATATATATATATTTATATATTTGAATTTGGGCCATTAGGGCACAGACGCCGTGACACACCTGTTGTAGTGCTGGTACATCATCACACCGGTGCTGCTACCCACGTGACATTTGCATACTCTTCCAAGGTGGTTCTATAATACAGGTGGATATTATCATCCAGGACAAGAACCTGCATGTGGAGTATATGGGTATCCTGCAGATTCAGTTCTTAGCCTGGGAAGTGAAATGATTGGCAATAGTATACACAGTATATTGGAAGACCCAAAGGAAAGGAAAATAAAAACAATGAAACAAACCTCTGTTCTATTCTGTTTAGTTGGATCATGTGTGAGTGCATATATGGTAATGGGATTGTTTCACTTGATGACTAGTTGTACTTATACTCCTGCTACTGGAGGCCACTTATTAAACTGTAAAATGCTGGATGTGAGTGCACAGGTGCCTATTCAATCACTAAATGCTATTTCTTTTCAAGATGGATGGTTTGACTGAACTCATAGTTTATATTTTTAATATTTTAATGAATACAAAATATTAAAGAATACTGGAAGATTTGAATAAGTTTCACAATACTCTAACTCTAAATTTGCATGGGGTAAATGGGATGGGGGACTCTGCTACTGTGAAAAGTTTTATGAAAATAATTCTAATTTTGTAAACAGTATTCGGATTCTAGGATAATCAGCTAACAAGAATAAAAAGGTGTGAAACTTCAGAACATTTTCTTGACAAAAAACAAACCTCTGTGGAAAACTTAACTTATTTTTCTTGAAATCCAGTAGATTATTTTTGCCATGGTCACTTCAATAAATTATATACTGCATGATATATGATTAGAATTATAGTCTATTCAATAATACATTCTAGGAAAGTACCAGATGCAGTGGTAAAAAGGTCTACTGCTGTGATAAATTGGTTATTATTTTTATACACACTTAGAGTTGTGTCATGACGAAGAAAATGTAAGCAGCAGGATGCAATTGGCCACTGGACAATTTTCTCTTCTTACCCATTTACTGTACAAGCAACGTATTCCTGTCCCCAGTTGATTCTTCTTTAAATGGTAAATTATAGTCAATAGTCTACATTGATATTAAAAATAAAATAAAGTGGCTAAAGCGGTTATCTGAAAATTAGGAATTAAAAATACTTTAGTATTTAGAGTAGTATGTGGAGTGGATCTTAAGCAATATTAATGTCCCTGACATTAAAAAAAGACAGAAAAGTCAGCAGCAAGATCAGTTTTGTGTTAAAAGCTCATTTCCCTTGCCCTGTATTTTATGCAAGATCTGCAGGTCTTTGGAGTGCCATTTGTCCCAAATACATTCTGTATACAAAACTATCCCTAATACACACAATAAATGTCTCTCATGGTATATAACTATTTGTGACCATATACACAGATAAAAAATATACAAAATACGTATTTCTATTAAAGAATGAGAACAAAATATGGCTAGTGCACATGTCATTATATAACAAACTCCATTCTGTACATTTTAACAATGTAACAGATGCACTTATATGCAAAGTTACTTACAGAGTGAATTACGTAAAAAAAAATGAACAGCATATATAATACTGTAACTAACTAATACATGCCAAGCTATATTTGAATGGCCAAATATATATTTTGTGACAGAAAGCAAGATTTTCACAAAAGGAAAGTTTTGTTTTACAAAACAGATAAAATAACCATTCTGTGAAGCAATACTGGCAATACTGTCATTCACTCTAATGAACCAATAAGAACAAAGCTTATTGCCATATAACAAACAAAGTTGCCAGTTCTGTTCCACATGGCTGCATCATTCCTAAGGGCATAGGATACAATCTGACCTGCTATAGAGGGTGTCCTCTCTGCTGCATAGTGATAAACATGAACAAACATTTCCTAAAAGGGCTGCTATTAAACACTACAGGAAGTTCTTACATATGGCTGAGAAATATAATGCTGCACTGATAATGATTTTAGAAAAAAGAAATTTATTCAAAACATAAATATGATCATTTTAGGTGATATGACTATTCTTATTGTAGTAACCTGTTTGTGTGGACATTTTGGTTAAGGGCATTCCTGCTATTTTGCCATTGTCTTGTGGTTCATATTCCTGTTCCTGTTTCCCTCTTCCTGTCTAAGCTGAGAGGAAACATGAAGCAGCCACACCTATTTGCCATGTTATAATAAATGTACTGTGCTTGTCCAGCTACTTTACCGGAACTAACACAGCAGAATCGTTTAATACACTACCAGCCAGTTTGTCACGCTTATTATCTTGCATCCTAACTCTATCATTATAAGAGGCCGAAAATCCCTTCAGTGACGTCTGACAAACTCTCAAAGTCAGTTATAAATTTTGTATATGATTGTTAGGCTCTAGTGTATCCTCCTAGTTCTAATCTTGCACAGTTAGCTTTTGTTCATCTACTACATAGGTTTAGCCAAAATGCGGGACTGATCAAATACTTCCCAACGGTCCCATTTTCAGCTGGACAGCCCCGCTTCTGACAGCTAAACCCCCAGTCATGCGTTTGTTCTGGACTGGAAAGTCCCAACTTTCTCTTCACTGAACAGCCAGAAAAAGAAACAAAGTTTCTAACTTAATTGGCTTTTGGCAGAGAGCCCACAACAGCCACCAGGTGCAACTAAGATACAAATCTCTCTTGGGAAAAGTTAGACACAGCTTAAAAGATAATTCACCTTCATTAGCAAAACTGTTATAATGGAAAAAAAATTGCAGAAATATATTCAGACTTTCATAAGCTGCCAAATTTTAGAAAACGAACATGGTAATTAGGGGGTGTGGCCAGAAAAATGGGCGTGGTATAACATCTATTATTATTAACATGTATCTGCCTAGCGAGACGCGCTGTGACTGCGGGGAGGCAGGCAGACAACAGCCTTTCCTTCCTCCCCCCCAGCTGCACGGAGGCGCGCAATGACATCACCAGGTGGCGCTGCAGCATCAGGAGTGTTCGTCATTTCCTGCCCCATCCCCTATGCAACAAGCATCAGGTAGGGAAGCTGGGGGACAGCAGCAGCCCAACCTCCCTCCCCTTTTCTTGTGCTGAAGTTTTATGCAAGTTACACAGTTAAGCTATTAGTATGTTTACTGTTATCAAAGAGATTGTCACAGCGAAAAGTATTGATCCTTGCCTTAGCACTTTATGGAAAAGTATTGTTCTTACATGCCCATTGCTTTGCAATGGCTGGCATTGGTGGTTATTTGTTTGAGCTGGAAAATGATTATATAATAAAAGGTTCCTGTCGGTTATAGAAATATGTTTATAAAGCTGCAAGGATCTTTGGATTAAACATGATGAATAAAGCTGTGACTGACATTCATCCACAAGTTAGCTTCTGAGTCTTTAATTGGGCTACTTAATGGGGGGGATTGTTCCTTCTCTGCAGTCTTTCTATAGCGCCAACTTATTTCGTAGCGCTGTAAAGTGAATGTGATTACACAACTAAATCACATGAAATACAAACATAGAACATAAGGAGTTACATCATCACAATAAATATGGCGTTACATACATCACAATAAATAAGGGTACAGGAGGTGTGGAAAGCCCTGTACAGAAAAATCTTACAATCTAAAGGGAAGGGAATGATACACAAGGTGTGGGAATGGGCAAGATCAGGGGCGGATTTTCATTAAGGCTTGGGGAGGCTAAGCCTCCCCAAACCTGTTTGTTCAAAAAAAGTTCCCTTTAAAAAGAAAAATGAAGCTTTAAAAAAAAAAAAAGAAACGAATCCTTAGCTCGCTAGCGAGTGCAGCAACGTCATCACGAGATTTCATACTGAAATTCTCGCAAGATTTCGGGTGAAGCCTAGGCACAGATCTACACTTGAAGCACTATGCATGCATGCAAATGAGCATTAACTAGGCTTGTTGTTTGTGCTGGCAACTAGGTCTAAAAGACACAGAAGCTGCTGATCTATCACCTACTTGTTTGGTATGTGAAGACTGTCTGATGTTTAAATTACATTTTGTAACACAGCAATATCTGAACTTTTGATTTAGGCTTTTGGTTACAGTTATTGGCACCAGAAATAAATAAATAAATATGTAATGTAAAATAGTGCAGCAGCCAACAGTGTACTTGGGAGTTTTGAGCATAGGCGGAGGGTGATATTTTAGTTTGGGTAGGCTAATGTCACATGAACAGTTTCTTACCTAGTTATTTTCCATTGGCAGAAAAACAATTAGCATTGACAGGTTTGAAATTTACCGGTCACTGAGCCCATGGGGTAGATTTTTCTTTTAAAACCCCAGTACTATCAGGTTGAAATCTGTCTCATATATGGATTGACTCAAGTCTCAAATGATGGGCCTACAGGCTGAATGGTTACCTACTGAGTAATTTTT
>CM044431.1:93031800-93045260 GCA_024363595.1 Xenopus borealis
GGGGGGGGGGGGGTTATTAGGGTTATATGCATTTGGAGCAAAGCACCTGTGTAGGTAGTGTATTTGTGATGCTAAATAATACAATTAGAAGTGCTAAGCCCCCTTCCGAGAACAGGGGTCCGTAAGTTTTTTCCAGGCTACTCCAAATAAAGGGGATTAGGCTTTGTTTTATCTGTTTCAAGAGGTAGTTGGGGATGGAGCAGGGAGCACTGTGAAGTACATATAAGAGTTTAGGGAGGTAGACCCTTTTTATCACATTTATTTTTCCCCAGAGAGAAAGAGGCAGTTTAGCCCATTGGGCAAGTCTGGTCTTAAAGGAGTACAAGTCATTTAAGTTGAGAAGACTGCCTCATACAGATTTAAATAAACAAAAGAAATCCTGGGAATGAATTCCAAACAAGCTCCAAGAGAATCCCATTTACATGGTTTATCCTATAGGCTAAAGCTCACCCACTGGGTTTTTAAAGCCAGGATAATAGCTGATCAGATTCCCAACTACAGACAGGTTTCACCTCTTGAGGCTCATCAGTGTAGTGCAGAGTTGTCTGGTCATTTTAGATAGAGTTACCTTGTGGTTTTGAATACAAGTCATTTAGGTTGAGGAGACTGCCTCATACAGATTTAAATAAACAAAAGGAATCCTGGGAATGAACTCCAAACAAGCTCCAAGAGAATACCATTTACATGGGTTTATCCTATAGGCCAAATCTCACCCACCAGATTTTTCAAAGCAGAAGGAGGTAATGATTGGGTCTAAATTTATTTTAAAGAATTTGTCCAGGTCTGTATGTATCATCATCCTTAAATATTTAAATTGATGGGACCATTGTAGGGGAATCCCTGGGAGCATGATTTGTGGCTGATTGGTGTCAATGGGGAACAGTACTGATTTCTCTTAATTAACCTGGAGTCCTGAGACGTCACCAAATTGATTGACTATTTGTAGTAAGGCAAGGAATGAATCATTTGGGTCTTTAAAGGGAAACTGTCATGGGAAAACACATCAGTGAATAGTGCTGCTTCAGTAGACTTCTGCACTGAAATCCATTTTTCAAAAGAGCAAACATTTATTCAATTTTGAAATCTGACATGGGGCTAGAGATTTTTTTCAATTTCCCAGCTGCACCTGGTCATGTGACTTGTGCCAGCACTTTAAGAGGGAAATGCTTTCTGGCAGACTGTTGATTTTCCTTCTCAATGTAACTGAATATTATGCTGTGGGACATAGGTCTTACTATTGAGTGCTGTTCTTAGATCTACCAGGCAGCTGTTATCTTGTGTTAGGGAGCTGTTATCTTGTTACCTTCTCATTGTTCTTTTGTTAGGCTGCTGGGTGGGGGAAAGGGAGGGGGTGATATCACTCCAACTTGCAGTACAGCAGTATAGAGTGATTGAAGTTTATCAGAGCACAAGTCATATGACTTGGGGCAGCTGGGAAATTGACTATATGTCTAGCCCCATGTCAGATTTCAAAATGAAATGTAAAAAAATCTGTTTGCTCTTTTGAGAAATGGATTTCAATGCAGAATTCTTTTGGAACAACACTATTAACTGATGCATGACAGGATCCCTTTAAGGTAGATAAGTAGGTCATCTGCATATAATGAGACCTTTTCCTGAATTTTGTTGTATGTATGTTAGGCCTTTGATCTGGGGAGAGTAGCTAATGCATTTGGCTAGTGGCTCAATAGCTAAATCAAATAGGATGAGAGACAGGGAATGATTTCCTAAATTTAGTTGATTCACACATACAGATTGGGAGCAATATTTTGGGTTCTGCTGGCACAGGTACAGATTGGGGACAATATTTTGGCTGCAGGCTGACACAGGTACAGATTAGGGGCAATTTTTTGGGTGCTGCTGGCTGGCACATATACAGTTTGATTCATTGTGTTTATACGGTTTTTTTATTTTAGAAAAAGTGAATAGGTGGGAAATGGTCATACAGAATGGGGGGGGGGGGCAAAGTACCTTGGCCCGGCCTTGCTGCTTATTATATTTATATATTTAAATATAATCATCATTTTGTTATAAATTATTAAGATAAAGCAAATGTGTATAATCAGTTCTTTTCTTCAGTGTATACAATAAAAGAATCAGAGTTTCAAGACTCAATAGGGACACAGACGGTTCAGCTTGATCAATTCAGTGGCTCAGTTCGATCAATTTTAGTGGCTCAGCTCTATCAATTCAGTGGGTTTTTGATACCTAAAAAGTTTCTGACTGCCCATGACCTTAGACTGTGAGATTCCTGTTTTATACACATACACCTGCCCCATGCCTTTTATGATGTCATATGATGTCTATAAATGGAGGGGGGAGGCAAATACAGGTCGGGTGGATGCAAGTCCATGTTGGGTTCGGATTGAGGATTTCCTGTATTTCCTCATGGCAGTGGGCAATGAAAGCCTTAAACCCCCTGACGTAGGAAGGCACAGGGATAGAATAAAATACTTCTGGGTCCCTGCCCCGCCCATCTCAAATTCTCCTGTCGCAGGAACACCCCCACACCAAAGGTGCTGCTCTCTTTCTACTGAAGCCCCTGGGGCCGAGGTTCACCTGTAAGTTCCCTAGGGGGGAATCTGGCAGGCTTCAGGGCCTTTTGTTGCCATCTGCGTAATTAGTCACAATGCTGCTGTTTGGTAAGTCGCTCATTCGCGATAAGATGCCGAGCACCCATCTCTAATATGGCACTAACGGATCATTGCAATTATGCACATGTGCGCATACATTTATTTAGAATGGATGCGCCAAAATTCAGGTAAGCACATATTGGTGTCTATTCGCACAGCAGATCCACACAAGCGGCCAAACCTCTGCTATGCCCCTGAACACTCTACCAGCCCAGGTGTAAGTAACACTGGACAAAGGGGAAAAACACAGGAGCCTCAACAGTCTGTTATTGATACAACTGATGCCTTTACTTGTTTGTTTTCCAGACTATCATGACTATCATGAGCTGCAGAAGCTCAGGATCCAGGGGGTAAGTGCACAAAAGAGAGTTTTTTTCAAACTAAAGAGTCCAGAAAGGGTGAGTTATTCCACCAACACTTATATTTCTTTCAGGTGTCTCCCCCCCCCCCAAGAGAGGAGTCACAAAGGCGGAAGACACCTAGAGTAGAGTGCTCTGCCTGTGGAGAACTAGAACTACAGAGAAAAAGGCTGTGTAAAAGGTGCCTCGGGGAAGTAGCAAGCCCCTCCCCCGAAATACTCAATCTGAAGGATTGGATGCAAACTTCAATAAAACAATCCATGAATGACATGGTTAATCAAGTCATGGAAAAAGTACTACTCAACATTGACGGCAAATATAGATCACCACCTTCATCTGTGGACACCAGCAGACCCCACAGAGAAAGGGAGACCTCACACTACTCCATTGTTTCTGAAGGTGAACTTTCACAATCAGAAGAACAAGACCCATGCTCCTTTAATCTAGACTATCTAGATCCTCTCATAAAAGCTATGAGAATCTCCTTGGAATTGGAGACATCTGAAGAAACACCAAAACACGACAGACAGTGGCGTAACTACTCCCTGGTGGGCCCCGGTACAGGATGGGCACCTGGGCCCCACTGTTGGGCCCATACCTCTATAAATCCCATGCTGGAGTGTTGATAGCCTGTGTGGTGTAAAATTTTCCCCTAGATAACCACCTGCCATAACCATTATCGTGGCTCCGACGGGCCCCAAGGGGGTGGGGCCCTGGTGCAATTGCACCCTCTGCACCCCTAGTAGTTACGCCACTGACAACAGACTATTCAAACCAGTAACTAAGAATGGGAAGAAATTCCCAGTACATAGGGTAATCAAAGACACGACCTTAGAGGAATGGAAGATGCCTGACAAAAAAATAGGGCTTTCCAGAAGAATCAGAAAAATGTATCCATTTGATGAAGATGACTTCAAATTCTGGCAAACTGCCCCTAAAGTGGATGCAGCAATCACCAGGGTAGCCAGGTGTACCACCCTACCAGTCAATGAAGGGTTATCCCTTAAAAATGCTATGGAAAAAAGGCAAGATATAACCTTGAAGAAATCATACCATATAAGCAGCATAAAAAACCAAGCATCTGTAGCTGTCACCACCTTGGTGCCAACCACCTGTGGATTGAAGATCTTGAACAATCCATCAAAAACACTACAGATATGAAGAAATTCATTGAAATGATCCAAGACATCAAAACAGTGAACAACTTCACTACTGAAGCATCCATGGATCTAGTCAAATTCTCTGCCAAAAACATGGGACTCAGCGTGGTGGCTCGCAGAGCCCTCTGGTTATGACATTGGTACGCCGACCCCCAAAGCAAACACAATCTATGCTCACTTTCTTTTGAAGCATCACTACTCTTCGGGGAGCACCTGGACAATTCAATATCCAAAGCCTTGGCAGGAATGTCAGCCTTCCTGCCACAAAATAAAAGAGAAAAGAAACCCTTCAGAAAAAATACCATTGGAAGCCAAGCAATACAGACCTGGTAAACCCTTTGCCAGACAACCTTGGAGGGCTAGAGCCCACGGACAAGGGAAAAGAGATTTCAAATCTGAAAAGAAAACAGCATGAAGGTGCGTGAGCCCCACTGTCTTACCTTGGAGGAAGTTTAAAAGAATTCAAGACAGTGTGGGCTCAATACACGTCGGACGCATGGGTATTGAATATCATAAGCGAAGGCTACTTATAAGACCTCCAGAACTATCCAAAAAGCTTTTTCAAAACTTTTTATTGAACAAGCATACAGTATTTGTTATATTACTATTCAAATATTCTTTTCTTTACATTATAGTCAATGCTCACCTACACAGAGGAGAGCTCTTACGATATGAACAAACATACTGTAAATACATATAAAGAATGCATACACATTTTCATATTAATGTTGTACAAGGCATTCAAAGGTGTTGATTGCTTTTACTTTAACAATAAAAATTAACTAACAAATTCAAACTTTGTCTCCAAGCATTTTTTTTGTAATCCGTAAATTCTTGTTTTCTCCTAATATTATGGTTTACCTTACTGTTTGGGTTCCTCAAAGAATATCTTAACAAGGTCACAAATCTCCTTATTATTGTGAAAAAAAGGGGGGGGGCTCAACCTCCTTTCATGTCACCCTATGTAGCTGTGTAAAATGTAAATTGTGTCCACTACTTTCAACAAACATTTGTGTATGTAATCCATGGGGACCATATTTTAACATAGTTACTGTACTTATCCAGAGTTATGCTTAATAATCTTTCATTTACCATAATCCAATTTATCTTAGACCGGAAGACCTCCATTGGAATAGAACGTTTCTTGTATTAATTTTCTTTTCAGTTTATTTGGAATTGGAAGTGCCGAAAAGCTTTTTCATGTCTTCAGAAAAACCAAGATCACCTGGAGCAGTGGCAACATTAAAGAAAATCCTAACAGACCTTGTAGACAGAAGGATCATATCAGAAGTTCCCCAAAAAGAACTCTTCAGGGGCATTTATTCTTACCTTTTTCTAAAAAGGAAAACAAATGGTGCATTCAGAGTCATACTGAATCTCAAACATTTAAGCACATTTTTAAGAACAAAACGCTTCAAGATGGAAACTCTGAGAACTATAAGCCAAATCATAAACCCTGGAGATTGGATGCTAAAGATCGACATCCAGGATGCATACCTTCACATCCCTGTAAGGGAAACACACAGGAAATTTCTCAGGTTCATGATCCTGGGCAAACACTACCAATACCAAGCTCCACCGTTCGGACTGGCTACTGCTCCAAGAGTCTTCACGAAAGCACTAGCCCCCACGATAGCCTTCTTAAGGCTCAAGGGAATCCAAATCTTCACATATCTCAATGATATGCTTCTGAAAGCATCTTCAAAAAAGCTTTTACTTCAACACTAATCCATCGTCCTGGAAACATTGGAAAAATGGCAATGGCTGATCAACTGGGAGAAATCCTACCTAGAGCCGACTCAAGAAATACTCTTCCTAGGGCCAAGGAACTCCATATCAAGCTCCCACAAAACAGGATCTCAGACGTCATACACCAAGTACAAACTCTTTCCCATCACCCCATAACTACGGACAGGATATGCCAACAAATCTTGGGGAAACTCATGTACACGATAAACTTAGTAAAATGGGCCAGATTCCATGCAAGACCTCTCCAGACAGAATTCCTCAACCAATGGGATCGGAATCAGAGAAAAGACTCCCAACTTATAAACATATCTCAGACCACCATCTCTCTACTTTCCTGGTGGCTCAAGAAACAGAACCTGGAAGTCCCAGTATCCATAACATCACAGAACTGGGAGACTCTAACAACTGATGCAAGCCAAACAGGATGGGGAGCCCACTTCAAACACCTCAAAACACAAGGAAAGTGGACATACCTAGAAAGCAAAAAATCCTCCAACTGGAGGGAACTGAATGCCATCCTGCAGGTGTTACTTCACTTCCAGAGACACCTAGAGAATAAGCACATCCTGATAGAATCAGACAACCTGACTGCAGTCAGCTACATAAACAACCAGGGGGAACCAGATCCAGACAGTTGTTATCCCTGACCACAACTATTCTCGAATGGGCCCAGAAGAAGGTAAAAGACATAAGAGCTTCCTACATTCCAGGCCCCTCAAACTCCTTAGCAGACCACTTCAGCTGGAAATTCCCTGTAGTAGGAGAATGGGAGTTGAACCAGGAACCAAATCTCCGAGAGATGGGGCCACATGTCAATAGACTTGATGGCGATGAACAAGAAATGCCAAAGGTTCTACTCCTGGCAGAAGGACCACAGAGCAACCTTTTGGCAGGCATTCTCCTTCCGATGCAAGTTCCATCAAGCACACATATTCCCTCCAGTATCTATGATACCAAGAACCATCAAAAAAATAAAAGAGGAGAAAGCCCATGTAGTTCTCATAACACCATGATGACCAAGGAGACCTTGGTTCCCTCTCTTCCTCCAAATATCCCAACAAGAACCTTTCAGACTTCTTGTAACACCAAACCTATTACACCAGTTGGGCCCTAACTGCCTGGAATCTAAAAGGATAAAACTGAGGGAAAAGGGTCTCTCTGATGGGGCTATTAAAACCTTAATAGCATCCAGGAAAATATCAACCTCCAACAAGTACAGTAAAATCTGGGAAAATTCTCACACTGGAACTATGAAAAGTTTGGAACTGATCCTACAATTTCTGAAGTCACCATAGTAGAGTTTTTACAATCAGGACTAGAGATGAACCTTAGTACCTCCACTCTAAAAGGCCAAGTATCCGCAATTTCCGCTTAAATAGACAAACAATGGTCCTCCTTCCCCTTGATCAAGAAATTATTTCAAGCTCTACCCAGAATTCGCCCCCAGGTAAGAAACACAGTTCCCCCCTGGTATCTCTCTCTAGTACTGGACGCTTTGACTAAAGCACCTTTTGAACCAATAGAGAACATCCCTCTAAAAATCCTTACTATGAAAACCACTTTCCTCCTGGCCATATCTTCAGCAAGAAGAACAGGAGAACTTCATGCACTCTCAGCCAGGGAAGACAAGATCCTTTTTCTTCACAACAAAGTCATCCTAAAAACACAGGACAATTTTGTCCCCAAAGTAGCTACAAAATTCCATATGGCTCAGGACATAGTGCTCCCAACCTTCTTCAGCAACCCTCAAAACTAATTAGAAACTAGACTCCATCACCTGGATGTAGTAAGGTGCCTAAAAACCTACCTACAAAGAGTGACAAGCTTCAGACAATCCGACAGTCTCCTTCTGCTAAATGGAGGACCAAGAAGAGCTAACCTCTAAAAAAGTAATCTCACAATGGATGAGAGACTGCATACAAACAGCTTACTCATCTAAGGCAGTACCTGGGCCATCTTATCTTAAAGCACACTCTACCAGAGGAATTGCAGCATCCTGGGCACTCCAGGCCCAAGTATCCACAGAGGACATTTGTCCTCTGTGTTTGGGTGCAGGGTCCTTTCAGCAGATTTAATAAAAGTTCCACAGTATTCCCTACCTATGTCTTCGCTTTAGTACATCCCTTTTAATGCCCACTGCCATGAGAAAGCACAGGAAAACAAAAAATCTTAAACATACTTACCAGTGATTTTTGTTTCCAGGACTGGAACATGGCAGTGGGCAGGGGTTCCCTCCCTACAGTTGGGGTATTGCTCCAGTCGTTTGAGATTGGCGGAGCGGGACCAGAAAGTATTTTATTCTATCCCTGTGCCTTCCTGTGTCGGGGGTTTAACCCTTTCAATGCCCACTGCCATGTTACAGTCCATGAAACGAAAATCACTGGTAAGAATGTTTAAGATTTTCTGTTTTCACAACCCCCATATCACTAGTGGGAGAGGAAAGGAAGCTCACAGAGCAACAACTGATAAGTGCCAGTGTAACAGGGGTGGAGAAGGTGCTAATTGAAGGCTAATGAGGAAGATAGGACAAGAGATGAATTAGGGAAGAAAAGGTGGGGGCTGGTCCACAGCTAGTCCAAAGAAACAGATTCACCATTTTGGGTGAAGATGCTGGACAGGACAACTCTGAACTGACTTGTAAGGAGCAGGCTGATTCTCAGAGCACCCTGGAAGGCAGTGTCTCTAATACGAGCAGTGGGGGGAGTGAAAACAGGTTTTAGTTATAGGAGATTCAATATTAGACAGGTGAATAGGATAAACTGTTATTATTAAGGATCTTTCATGCCGATCAGTCTGCTGCTTGCCTGGTGCTAGGATTTGGCATGTGGTGGAATGACTGGACAGAATATTGGGAGGGGCTTGAGAAGACCCAGCAGTGTTAGTACTCATAGGTACCAATGACAAAGTTAAAGGAGGTGATGATGTCCTCAGGAATGAATTAAAAAAAAAACTAGGTGGAAAGTTGAGGCTGAGGACTTCCAAGGTAATTTTCTCAGATATATTACCTGTGCTACAAATAATGTTAAAAAAAAGGAGATTTGATTGGAGGTACTGATATTGTTTTTTCAACTTTGAACTTTCACTTCACCCATTGATGAATACGCCTTGCAAAATCCCATAGAAATGAATTGAGAGCTGTGGAATTTCCCTCTAGTGGCAGTACTTCACTCTTTGATGAATCTACCCCTATGTCTCTCTACTACTAACTACCAAACATCAAAGCTTGTCTGAATGTAGTGGTTTTATAAAAAAAATATAAAAAATCTGGAAAATCATTTCAAAGATTTTAATTTGATACGCCGCAGAACACACACTGTTTTAGCTACCAAGGAAAAGCACTCTGAATATGATTGCCATGGGTTCACTGAACAGTTTGATGCCCATTGTGCATAGGTTTCCCAAAGTATCTGGCATTTAGAGGTCCCAAATCGAGTTACTGCATACAAATAGTCCTGTGGGTAACGTCAGCTAATGAGAAATCAATGCATTGACTGCATTTTTATGGGGTAAAAATTTGTTTACCCCCCAAAACCATATATTTTTGTACACATTCTACTGAATTTAAAATCAGTAACCATGCCTTTCTGCTCCAAACCACAAGGTAGTTGCAAGGCGAAATATCTGAAAATTGCCTCAAAGCTTCAAATTCTCAGCATTATAACACCCATGTATCTTTATATACCAAGAAAAAGCACCATACATATGATTGCCAGGTGTCCTCCAAATAGTTTGATGCCCATTGCGCATAGGTTTACCAAAGTATCTGGCATTAAGAGGCCCCAAAATGAAGTTAGCTCATACAAATAGTCCTGTGGGTCACTTTAGCTAATTAAAAATCATAGGAGATGGCACATAGGAGAAAGCTCTCTGTTTGGTGCTGAATTAAGCATTGAAATCCCTGTTTAAGACAGGATTTTTTGTTTTCACTTGGTGTGCGAATTTGATGTCCACTTGGTGGGTGAAATTTGGGAAGTTTTGAGTTGATTTTCTTTGCTAAAAATCAAACTTAGCCCAGTTCCTTTCACATCCTCTGGGCTACAAACTCACTGTTAGATCCCCCACACCTGGGTGTCTGTTTCGTTTGCATTTCTGTGTTGTTTCTACGCAAATTGTTTACTTTGTTTTACAGATTGAGTGGGTATTTTGATTTTGCACTCAGTTTTGTGAGAAGAGAAAGCTAAAGGGAGAAGGATTTTATATAAGAATAAATATAAAATATTTTCCAGCAGCAGAAGTGCAGCTCCCAGGCATCTCACATTAACCCTCTCCCTGCCACAGCTTCTCAACTTAAAATGTACTTTTTGTTGATCAAATAGTATAAAGCTTTCTTTTTGTGTGGTGTTTTGTACCGAGTGCTGGTGCGTTCCCAAATTCAAGCAGAGGACACCCAGGCAGTGCTTACTGGTCGATTGAAAGAATTTGATGACCAGTGGGCGATAGGTGGGGTACTTTGCTCGCTATCCCCAGACCTGGTTTCTGTTCAGACAATCCTCACACTCACACATATTTAAGTGCACTTTAATTTAAGTGACAGTTGTAATTTAATCAGTTAATTATCTCCTTTGAGGTGTGATTAACTTTGGTGAGCAATCACTCACCTGTAATTTGAATAATATATCTGCTAATGAAAAATCACCACATAGGAGAAAGCTCTCTGTTTGGTGCTGAATTAAGCATAGAAATTCCTGTTTAAGACAAGATTTTTTGTTTTCACTTGGTGTGTGAATGTGTTGTATACTTGGTGGGTGAAATTCAAAAAAGTTTTGAATTGATTTTCTTTACTAAAAATCGACTTTTCTTTTAACCCAGAAGGTGAGTGATTGCTATCCCAGTTCTCTTCACTTCCTCTGGGCTAAAAACTCACTAATCAATCCCCTACCTCTCCCCCACACCTGGGTGTCAGTTTTACTTGCTTTTTTTCTGCTGTTTCAGCACAAATTGTTTACTTTTTGAACAGATTCAGTGGGTATTTTGATTTTGCACACATATTTGTGTTAGGGCAACTCTTTATTCCTGTGCTATTTCTGCACTTGCGAACCGGCTCGTCTTATAACCTCCGTGATGGTAAACCATCTGATATCCTCAGTCCATGCGCGCTGATCAGGGAACTTATAATGAACTACATGTTTGGTTGTGTGTTACAAAACAAGTTCAGTTTATTTTGGGTGTTGTCACAACTTATATAGTGTGATGGACAAAGACATTCCATTATGATGACGTACATAGTATAACTATACCAAATTTGGTAATAAATGGATATAACTAGATATGATTGGATATAACTGGACATATGGTGTTATACAGTCCAAAGCTAAAGTGTACGTGACTAGAAGCATATTTATCAGATCAGGGACTATTTTTCTATGAACATCTGTACATAACAGGAAAAAGTATTGTGTAGCTTACTGGCAAAGCGAGATATTAACCCTTGCAATTTGTAAGGAGAAAAAGCTAAAGGGAGAAGGATTTAAGAATATAACATATTTTCCAGCAGCAGCAGTGCAGCTCCCACACACCTGCTCACATTAACCCTCTCCCTGCCTGAGCTTCTCAACTTAAAATATACTTTTTGTTGATCAATAGTGTACTTTTTCTTGATCAATAGTATAAAGCTTTCTTTTTGTGGGTTGTTTTGTAAAATAATGGGAGGGAATAAAAAGGAAATTCAAAAAAGTTATAAAAAAAATACCTCAGGGTTCTAAAGCAAAAGGACCTGAAAAACCCAGCTGTAGCTCTGCAAGGAAACACTATTCAGAGCCCATGTCAAAAGGCCCCACTGCTAATACATCTCCTGCTGCAGCCAATGTGACCCCTGCTAAAACATTTGTGCAGGTGGTAGCTACTTGCAGCAACCCAAGCCAAGTCACTGCAGGGGTAGAAAAGCTTACAAGAAAGCATGGGGTCAGCTGCCTAATGTCAAGCACTCATGGCACAGAGGCTTATATAAAGTCTGTAGCTGAAGTGGTGGGCCCCTCTGCAGTAGTAAGTAAAATGTATGGGAAAGCCATAATCTTTGCCTGTACACTAACAGCAGTTCATGCTCTGGTGCAGAGGGGTATCACAGTGGGAGGGAGTTATGTCCCTGTCCCTGTGCCCCCCCCTTCCTGCAAGACCACTTATTGTACGCCCACCTGCAAGCCCTTGGGGAGTTAAAATGAAATATGTCTAAAATTTCCCTGGGATTTAAGGAGAGCAGACTGAGGCATGTCCTTTCCTTTAAAAGACAGGTGCAAGACACTATTGAGGGGTCTTTTGAGGTTCCATTTGAAGGGGTGCTGTATAAAATTTTTTTTACAGCACAGAGGAAGTGAGGTGCTTCCTTTGCAAGAACCTGGGGCACACTCACCAGAGTTGCCGCAAAGGGCATATTAATACCAGAACCCATGTTCCTGCCCCCAGTGGCTCAAATAAAACATCTTATAATGCTGGGACTATTTCAGCAGAGTCTTCAAAGGGGATATCTCCTTCACTAAAGAAACTCAAGGTAACTGTTACACAGCCCACCTCTACAAAATCCAGACCTCCTCCTCCTTTACTGAAGTTATCCAAGGCTGCCATATGTCTTTCAATTGCAGCAAAAGAGAAGGGGGGGGAATATTTCAATGCATCCCCTAGGGCCACATTGTGCCTGTTATGGGTACCACTGAGGGTGTGGGGGTGCCTGTGATTGTAGCTCCTGTTGGGTTGGGGCAGACTGTCGCCCTTCCTCTACAGATGCCAAAAAAAAATAAGAGGAAATTTAAATCCAACTGGCTGGCACCCGGGGAATGGGCTTCAGTGGTTAATTATGGAGCACCCCATCCAATGGTAAAAAGGGCAAAAACATCTGCTTCTCATGTGGTGACACTGTCTGTCTCAACTGTTGGTCAGGGTCAATCGGTGTCAGACCATGCACTCATGCCTCCAGACCAGGTGGGGAATAATGAGGTTAATGGTCGACATGACCTTGAACATGGCAGTGTGGGTCTTTCCACATAGTCAGGGATGCAGCGTCTGCCTGCAAATAATTTGGAAGATATCATTCTGATCCTTCTCCGGCAACATCTTATGGAGAGATTCTCAAAGCTCTGTGCTAATGACTATGCAGAAAGAGCCTATGGGATCATTCATAGGATGCACCGTGTTAACCAAGAGACTGTTTTTATTATATTCAATATCATTCGATATCATCTGTGGTCTATCCGATGTATGAAAACAGTTGGGAAAGACAATGAATCGATAGACCAAACAATAAGAAAAATCTTAAGGGAAATTGTATTTATTAAGGTTAATGAGATTCAGAAAAAAGTGCAAATGAAAAAAACTGGATGAACTTTGATTTCTCTTGGTCAAATTCTTTTACGTTTTCTTTGTAAATAATGTACATATTGTAATATCATGTAATTTTTGCTTTGTATTGTTTTTAATTTTAAATAAAAATTCCTATCTGATCCCCACTAAAAGCAGCAGTCCTGCCCTGCTTTATGGCAGCTAAGATTCTAGCTATCTGTATGACATAACATTCTGTCCCAGTGGCTGCACAGATCCTATCTGATCCCAATTGGAAGCAGACGTGTCTG
>CM044431.1:93101936-93123899 GCA_024363595.1 Xenopus borealis
ATCACATTCCCATTTTTGTCAATTTCACATCATTTAACTATATCATATTCAATACTTTATAAATTTAAAACTTAAATTTAACTTGCTTCAGTATCAGTCCATCATTTCATTATAAGAGAAAAAAAGAAAGTCCAATCAGGAAGACATCTTGGCTGTGAATAGGCATATGAAGAAATACTCAAGTGACTTTTGTATTCAGTTAATGCAGCAGTCTTTGAATAGGTTTTAAGAGTTCATAGTCCATGGATCCAATATTAGGATATGCAAAAATTTCAAAGTAGCACAAATATGAATGGCTTCTCTGGATTAGCTCTTTGTATACACGCAGACTTTCTTTCAATGAATGATTTGATCAAGGATAGATGTCATATTTGGAAAGGATTGGAATATGGTTGATAATCTCAACAGCTACTGATTAGGAGTTACGAATTACGGAGTTTTGCTTGTAAATCAGATCAATAACCTGGAAACAAAGAGAAAAATAACAATATCTGGTTCTCTGGTAATCTATTGTGCTAGCTAAAGCTCTCTAATGAAACTGTACAACCTGTCAGTAATGAGAAGTGGTTGTATATTTATGATATGGATGAAAGACATTTGTTTTTCTTGTTCTTGGTTAATTCAAATTAAGAAATTCCACAAACACCTGATAGGATTGTTGTGGAGAATTGAAGAGCAGCTGGGAATACATCCAACCAAATGCTGCCAATTATTGTGCTGTTGGAAGTGGGATGGTACAAAGACACATAACTTCACTTAATATCAGTATAATTTGCAAATTTCATATAGATCTGAAGTATATATTTCTTTTTTATGACTTCCTATTGTCCGAGACAATGAACATGGGAACATATATTATTTAAACTGTCAAATACAACCTTTGCTGTTTTCTTCTTATAACAAAACAAATATAGATCAATCATAACTAAGAAAAACATTTAACCTCAAATTAAAATTTTCTAAGCATCATTTATTTCTACAAATTTGGCAGTGAAATTACTGAATCAAGTTACTTCTGCTTTTTTCTACACTTGCAGACTTGTGATGCAAGATACACAAGTTACACTAATACAATAGATTTTTTCTACTGCAACAGCGACATAAAGCACACCTGCTGTACTCTCTGTACTTTTCAGAGCATGTAAACAGACCCCGACTTGGGCTGGGTCAACAGGGTTAGTATCTCAATTCATTTTGGCTAACAGACATTGGTAATCCCCTGGACCACACACATTATTTGAGTACAAATAATATATTGGTCTAATTAGACTTATGAGCACCATGGACAAACAAGAGTTCCTGTGCAAATTTGTGTGGATTAGTGTGGGGCTGTGGAACATCTTGAAAAATCCTTCTAAGATCTGTGTGTTTTTAGTCAGACGTGCTTCTGCAGCGTCCCCCGTCGCCCCCCTTTTTCTCTACTTTGTATTGTACGGGCGGGGTAGAGCTTAGCTGCGGGCCTGTTCCAGGCTAATTACCTATTTCCTGGACTCGTAAATCTGATTTAGGAAAGACAGCCTCATGAACTGAAAACTTATCCAATTATCAAAAATATTAACAATATTAACAATATTAGAACCCATAATACAATATACTCCTCTGTAAATCAAGTGCAATACTATTTAATAACAAAAACATAGGAAACAATGGATTCACATCTTTCTAGAAAATAATCAAAAGAGTTAACCTGTACCAAAGAGTGAATCGGGTATGGATCCAAACTGCTTCAATTTTACCTTCTCGTGGATTGAAAGTTCCAGAATCGGGAAAATCCAGAAACAAAAATACAGATGAATATAAGACAGATAGCTTTTAGTTGACAGAACGGGAACTCTACTGATTGAAAAACTAGGAAGATTGAAAACAGTGAAAAAGTTAGACAGTTGAAATATTGTGCAATGGATATGGTAAAATATTTGCCCTTACTCCTATCCTTTATCTGTCACAGCAGACTTTCAAGTTCCGAGGGAAGAACACTTCTGCTTTCTGGCTAGGAAAACACAGTACTCTGTCCCACTGAACCCCTCCGCTGCGTCCCTCAACAAAGGCTTTGAAACTTAAAATGTTTTGGGCATTAAACCGATGGAACCTAATTTTATCAGATTGTAATAAAATATAATACATTTAGAAAAAGAGTTACCAATCTGACTCATCGAGACAAAATAAAGTAAGGTTAGTTTGAAAAAACTATAACATAGAACACTTAAAAGGACAACACCTGTATTTCTATTCACAATATAAAGAAATAGAAATGCACAAGAGGACTAAAATTACTATTAGAATAATAACAAAGAAGACAATGTTAGGATAAGACAAGGATAGTGACATGATAGTCAAAGACAATATTTTCTAATATATATATCAGTGACAGAGACAGAGAACAAATATTACAATTGTTACCTATTAAAAAACAACATAAAACAAATGTATTCATTACAGACACATCACATTCATATACCCGTCAAGTCAAGTCAAGTCCTTTTCTGTATAATATACAGTACACATGGCGTTTCCGTCTAAATATACTCTAACATACAGACATGCAGAAACACACAAGTTACAACCTATAATACAATGTGAGGATGCAAAAAAGCGTAGCAGCAAGCAATTAACATTTGTTTATACAGATAGACAAACAAGAATGACAAACATACATATAAACTCGAGTCATCTTCAGGGGAAAAAATTATTTTATACATTTCTCTTTAATCTAGAAGAGATGGGTACGTGTACCTGTAGTATTTTACTTTGTGTGGGGCATACAACTCAGTGTAAGGGGAGAAAATTGGTTTGAATCTGCAGATGTTTGACACCTAGATATTTCTAGGGCTCTCTTTGTTACATATGCAGTTTCAGACTGACAGGAAAGTGATTCACACACCACACACTAAAGAATTTCCTTCAGAAAACCTAGTTTTCCATATTTCTGGCCTGTCAGGTCGCCCTGTAAGCAGGAACCTCAGAAAAACTCCTAAACAACAAGCAGACTCTGAAATAGAGTCACGGATTCCCTCATGGACACTATCATACAGTTTATAGTTATGCTAAAATAATTCATTCACTCAGTTGATTCTGGGTGGTGTGGGTTCCAGTTTCAACTACAGTCATTCACTCAATCAATCAGGGATCCTTTTCATTCATACATCAACATGCATGTGTAATTCTATTTCAAGATGTTTTAGACTAGTCAAAACACTTCACAATAAGGAATACGATACATACAAATTACAAACACAGTAAGTAAAAATGCATATTCCTATCATGAATGTTTATTAACATATAACTTTAGAAAGCATAAAAGAAAGTTAGAATAAACATAAATACTCACATTTTGCGAGCCTTTCCGCGCGTGAATTCTCATCTGGAAGTAAAGCTCCTCAGGAATACCATCCATGGAGTAAAGAGCTCCATAGGTAGACTTCGGCACCAACCGAAGCACTGCCTTCCAGCTAACTGCGCTGGGTATCCTAAACTTGCCTTAAGAAATGACTGGAAAACCTGGGCGGCCAGCATCCAAAAATATCACAGTCGGACGGTCACCAAATGTTGGTTTATTTCTACCTCTATAACCTCGTATACAAAGCAAAACCAAGAGATAAGGCAGTTACAAATACAGGAGGTAGTTTATTGAGTCCAAATATAGACAATAGGTTTTGCCTGGGTAAGCTGTCACAGCACCACCGGAGCATGACTTCTCAGATGGTATGCGAGGGCTCACCAAAGTTCTCTCCCAGGACACAAGTTTATGTACCCCTTTTTACGTCATACATGGGGTGATAACAACAAGTTATACATTCTACCATACATAGACAGACTCCTTCTTGTACGCCTATGTCTAGAATATTTGCTTCTCATTATATTTTGCAGAATATATTGCAACATAAATCTCTTCGTTCCAACAGTCTATAACCTTGAAGAACATTTGTTGGCTATACATAGCCACTGGTGATAAAGTCAGCTAACAAGCAACATTTCCTACACAGGGTCCCCGGAGACATGCAGACACAATTGTTTTATAGTTATAGAGTGAACTATTTAGCACTATGGCCTTCAATCATTCCTATGGATAACCACTGTCAAACAGATGACCATATGCCTTATAGTCTATCCTGTCTTAGGCCTTTGGCATTGTGGCACCAGAGCGTATGGGGGACTCAGATGATACATATAAATCCTATATTGTTATGATACTCTGATTACACTCTGACACTAGCCATTCACCCGTCAAAGGACATAGACCGTTCCCATAGAAATATCAACAGCGCTGAAACTTTTGAGGAAGTGGGAGGTTGGAATTGGGGAACTGGGTTCTGTCCCAAGAAAGCAGATCTATAACAGAATCCTGGAAACCTATTTCACTGTCCCATTGGCCTTGAGAGCCTCCAGTGGCTTAATGACAGAAGGCTGCCCCCCAAATACTTTGATCTAAACTGGCTGGCTCTTCAGGGAAAGCTTTATGTTCGGGGCAATGTGAGCTTCTTAAACATCACTGAGAGACAGTGCCCATGGGGCTGTGCCACTGATGAGACCCTTGAACATTTTCTAGTTAATTGCCCCGTAACAAAAACTGTGCGGTGTCATTTGGCAGAGGTTCTGCAGGTTCCCTATATTAGGCAAATTTCTTATGCTGATGCGGCTTTTGGCATTTTGTCTGCCCAGCACCCACTTGACCAGGGAATGATGTACCTGATAATATCAGTGATGAGGTACCATCTGTGGCAATGCCGCTATAGGAGATCTCTTGGGCAGGAGGAGATTGTTATTGACCAGATAGTGAAGTCAGTACTGTATGAATTGGGTTTCCTGAAGGAACGTGAGATCAAATGCTGCACATCAAATGCCTCAAAATGGAGGAATATAAATCTATAAATGGCCTTGTCTTTCCCTTTGCCTTTAAGAATGTGTATACCAACTATACTGGGGAAATACAACAGTGGAGAATGAGTGGTAATTTGAATATTGTTATGTATTGTTTTGTTTGATTTGAAAGATTTAATATTTTGTTAAGTTTCTACTAATTTTAATAAAAATCCCTATCTGATCCACATTGGAAGCAGTCTTGTGTCAGAGAGCTCTCTCATGTCTGGAGCAAGCCCAGGCCCTGCAAGGGCTGGTCAGGCTACCCGGAAAACTGAGGTCCAGGTTTTGGGGCCTAGCCATGTGGCTAAACTGTCAAGGCCAAGACTGAGATCCTCATCTGTTGGGACCCCAAGAACACCATGGGGAAAAGCCAGCAGTGAGAGTAAGATGGAGGTGGAAAAGTTTGTGGCTGAGACCAGGAGGCAGAAGCAGAAAATGGCAGCAGCAGCTCGTGCTCAGGAGGTGGAAGCCCGCAGAGGTGCCCCTAAAGGAAAGATCTCCCCTGGAGCTGCTAATGTTAACCCTGTGGGACAGGGAAAAGTGAATGGAAAGCAAATATCGGATGAGAAAATAAATCAGCAGGAAAACAAAGGTATGGAAATACAAACTGTGCTTTTAATTTCATCAGAAGTAAATAATGAGCTGCCAGTAATGAATGTAAATGTACATAAAAATAAACATGTTACTGTGACAAACTGACTTGAAAACAAGTGTTCAGACAGACTTAAATATTTGCCAAAGTGCCCTCCAGCAATGTGTGTCTGTGGAGTATGACCAGCAGAAAGTACAGGGCTGCAATACCAAACAAGCTGTTTCTCCATTGTGTGAGCTGGAATCAGTTGGCCAGGTGGGGGAGGAATCTGGTGCAGCAATGAATTCTCCAGTTTGTGTGTTACCATCAGAGCCAACGTGCCCTGAGAGAGGGGCTATGGGTGCAGCTGCCAGACCTCGCACTAAAGCACCCACATCTTCACTCCATGGAATAGCTGGCACTGCCACTAAAGTTCCCAGTGGAAAGGAGAGAGGGAGTAAAGTTTCCAGCATTGCACTTGTTCCCCATGGGTCAGAAGGCAACAGCCCTGGAACCAGCATTGTTCATAACACTAAAGAAGCTGCATTTAAAGGGGAAGAACAAAAACAAGCAAGCATTAAAGGCAAAGTTAAAGAGATACTCACTGCAGAAAAAGTAGGAGGAACATTAAAAGAATTAGCTACATTACAAAACTGAAAAAAGTATTTGGAAATGTCAATAAAACATTTAACAAATGTATTGGTGATTTCAGATGGTAAATTGAAGGCATCCAACAAATGCAAAAGAGATGAACTGGTGAATGAGCGTGCTGGTATAGAACGTCGCATTTCTGAGCTGTATAAAGAGGTCGGTCCCTGGAAGGAAGTTTACCAAAATAAACAGAGATTTGCAGCATTGGCATCCAGTGTCCGCACTCCAGCAGCAAAATCAGCTTTGAAAAAGTAATCTCAGACAAGCACATCTAACAGCCCCATGTCATCTGAGAATGAGGCAGAATTCATAAAGCCTTTACCCCCAGGATGCAGAGGCAACGGGGCAAGATAAACTGGCAGAACATGGCATTTGATCAGCAGGACGTGGTTGCCCAGGAAAGGAAGCAGAAGGAAGAAAAGGCCTTTAAAGCTACTGTTGGGAAGAAGGACCAGGCTTTTGAACTGTCATCTGATCAGGACTTTCCAGAGCTGCAAAAGTTAAAGGCAAAGTTACATCTAATCCGGTTCCCGAAAATACCAGTGACAGTGGCAAAGTACAGCAAGGAAGTGCCCATGATCCAACTGGAACTGTGTCAATAGAAGATGAAGAACTGCATGCAGAAGAGATGGACATTACACCAACAAAAACTGCTTCTTCCAGTGTGAATGAGAGTGAGAGGGTGGAGAGTGGGGTGATTGAGGAGAATGAAGTGTAATCCTCTGTAGCTGTGTGAGTGAGGCTGTTACAGGTGTTGTGGGAATGCTGGAGAGATGGGTGGGAATGTGGGGGTTTCTGCTGCTAATGTATTGACAGAAGTTAGCCAGGGTTAGGTAGATCAAGGGCTTCCAGAACCTGTAGAGGTAGTGTCAGTTCTGGTAGGTGGCCAAGGAGAACAGGTCAATGCGGCAAGTTTCTGGGAGAGAAGGCGACTTTTCGTAGTCCCTTATATCTCTGATAATGACCCCTTTTAAGAGAAAGAACTGGGTTAAGCTAAAGTGGGATGGCAATAAAGAGGATGCACCTCCAATTGTACGCACCATACTGTTAGAGGGATGGCTTTCTCACCAGATGATTTATCAGCTGTAATTGGACAAACAGAAGTCGATTATGACATCACCTTTAAATTGCCAGAGACTTTAGACCATTTCTGGCGTATTTATAATTTGCAGAAAAGAGCAGGACACCAAAACTGGGAGAACTTAGTTGTCATTCCAATGACCAAGCCTGAGACCAAACTCATTACTATAGCAATGAAAAATGATGCGGTTCCCCAGGTGGATATTTTGGTTTGGTTGCAGCACCAGTGCACGGTTTTGTCTCCATTAGTAAAGGTCTATGATGAGGATAATGTCTGGGGAGGTGTTTGGCGCACAAAAGTAAGGCTTGAGGTGACAGGCAATGTACCCAACCATCTGCCCAATTCCTTTTTCATAGGGAAGGAAAAAGGTTCTTGTTTCTATGGAGGCCAGCTACGGCGATGCTTTAAGTGTGGGGCTTGAGATCATTTGGCAACATCCTGTGTAATATTGAAGTGTGCACTTTGCAATGCTGTCAGACATGAGGCAAATAGCTGTAACCAGGTCAGGTGCAACCTGTGCAATCGAATTGGCCATTCCCACAGGAGGTGTCCGGAAGAATACCATAATATGGTCAGACTCTGAAATCAGACCCTATTTACACACGTCGCTCTCTGTCATCCTGGCTGGCGATTTCAACCAAGTCCTTAGACCAGAAGATCGGTCGGGAAGATCAGGTAGTGTTTTCTTTAAAGAACTTATTCAACAAGCCAGATTGATTGATGTTGCCACCCAGGAAGGCCGGAGAGCGATTCATACTTACAGGTGTGGGGCTAGGAGTAGCTGCCTGGATGTGGCTTTTGTCCAGATGGGTGAGGAGCTTGCCAATATTAGGAAGTTGGGGTTGAGTACTCAGACCATATGACCTCTTTTACATTGGGCACTTTGTCTACTCCAGAGAAGGGGAGGGGTCTGTGGCGGCTCAGCACAGATTCCCTGGAGGGCGAGGCAGTGCAACAGTTTTTTGAGGCTCTTCTTCAGCACGAGTGTGGGAGAGTTGATTTTTATGACTCCATGTCATTGTGGTGGGAAAGCGCAAAGAAATCATTCTGGGCTTTCTTCCTGAAGCTATCTGTACATAGGGAGGGCAATAGGTATAAGAAGTACCAGACTCTCATAAAGAAGTTGGAGTGCTCTATTTCAGATGGGGAGGAGGGGTCAAAAATTGCCCAGCTGAAGGCCCAGATCAGAGAATATCAGTACAGCTGGTACAAATCTCTTGTGCAGGAAAGGGGCTACGGGAGTTTGCACTCGCCGGACCCCTTTTTAAACTGCAAGGAGAATGTTGGGCAGAAACTTGTCCCCAGTCTGATCGATCCCAAGGGTGAGTTACAAACATCAAGGGAGGGCATCCTTGGGATTGTGAAAGACTTTTACACTTCTCTGTTCCGGGCCAAAGCTTTGGATAAGGGGAGGACTTCATCTTTCCTGGAGGCAACCCCAGGGCCTGATGTAACCAATTTGGACTTTGAGCCTCACTGCTCGGATGAGCAGTGAAACGTCTTCATTAAAATTTCTCAGCAAGTCCAGTTGTTTTGCCCACCAGCCCTAGAACCCTGTGACAGACAGCAAATGTAAATCAAATGTAGATTATCTGCTGCAAAAAAACTGGTAATGGTGTTTCCTGCCCCATACCTGCCAATGCCATCCTCATAGATGTTTTTAAATTTTCCTGAAGTTACATGACACACCTCATCATGTATAATTCATACTGTACAAATGCAATTTCTGTATTGCTGAAAATGAAATAATTTAATTGGCAGCTGAGTGGATCCAAGATTATCCTGCTGCAGAAGAGCAATTGGTAGCCACAACCTTGATTAGAATACAATGTTGAAATTTTGAACTAAGGGTAAGACCTTTTCTTAAAAAACGTAAGCAATTTCTAGATAATAATCTGAATTAAGGCAGTTGAAACAAAGTGTCCTTAGGGTAGGCTCTGTTTTGAGCAGTTCCCACAAGTAACTATCTATTGTTTTTATCTGTATCAATGTGTAGTTTGAGGAACCAGTTTGAGGTGACCTTATTGGATATACAAGTTTCAACATCACGGATGGCAGGGCTGGGCCAAGGTAGTTTGGCACCCTAGGCAAGGGGTTCAATCAGTGCCCCCCGGCCCTGTTCTGTATAACCATTTCCCACCTATTCACTTTTTCTTAAGAAACCTACTGTATGTGTGCCAGCCAGCAGCACACAAAAAATTGCCCTAATCTGTACCTGTGTCAGCAGCACCTAAAATATTGCTCCCAATCTGTATCTGTGCCAGCCAGCAGCACCCAAATATTGCCCCAGATCTATGCCAGGCAAAGGGCAAGAATGCTGCTGCTGGAGACAGGGGAGAAGTTAAAACTTAAAGAATTCCCTTCTAAAGTGTTCCCCCTCTATGACTGCGCCCTAGGCTGCCGCCTAGTCTGCCTACCCCTAGTTCCGGCCCTGATGGATGGCGTTGGTGAATGTCACAAAATATCTGCACAAACTATAAAAACTTTTATGATATTTATGTACTTTTCTATTAATATAATTGATTCACACACTTTTATTAGTTTTAGATCTTTATTATATTTAAAACCTGAAGATAAACTACTATTCCACAGTGGTCAGGGGTTAACTATGATTTGTATCAATAAGATGTGGGACTTCCTGTGTAATTCTTTAAAGCAACTTTACACTGTGATTTGTACACACTTGAAAAAGGGCCTTTGCTGCCTGAAACATTTCGTGTGGGTGCACAATAAATATTAAGTAGCAGGTAATCTTTTGTTTGCATGTTTCCTGATTCACTCATCTTGTATATTGGAATCCAGAGAAGTAGTAGATATTTTACCAGATGACCAGATGTAATATAAAAAAAATCACAGACATTTTTAAGACACTGGAAAAATTTAAGCCCCTTTTTTTCTCTTAAAAAAAGGAGTCCTCTAACAATGTAGGGCCTGTGTGTTGCAGTATACTAAGCAAGTATAAACCCTTTTTGGCCACCCCCTTCTGTGCCCAAGGTTATACATCACTATTGTTACCACTTGCAAATAGTGATGGGCGAATCTCCCGAGATTCGCTTCGGCAAAAATTGGCGAAAAATTCGTGAAACGAGTCACGGGACGCTTTGGACCGCCGTCGCATCAACTTTGGTGCGTTGCGTCGTTTCTGGCACGTCGCATCGTTTCCGGCGCGTCGCTTTCGGCGCGCGTCGCGTCAAAAACGACGCGCAACTCGTTTTTTTTGCGAATTTTCGCTAAGCGAAATTTCGCTGGTGATTCGCGAATTTATTCGCCAGCAGCAAATCGCGAGAATTCGCCGCAAATTCGCCCCTGGCGAATAAATTCGCCCATCACTACTTGCAAATCCTGAGTCCCCTTTGCAAAGTGAAAGGTACTGGGAAACTGTCTCATGGCAGTGCCTCCACCTAATGGGATGCTGGAACTACACCTGAGGATAGTCCCATTAGGAATAACATGAAACATACACTTTATTATATAACAATATAACTTTATATAGAACTAGACATTAAGCCCGTTAAATTAACGGGTGCTAGAACATATGTAGTCAAACATTTATAAAAAACAGAATTGTTCTAGGCGAATTTTCGCCTGCGCTACGCAAATTCACTAACGTGCGAATTTACGCTCTGGTCGGCGAACGGTAACGTATTTACGTTTTTCAGACTATCACCCACAATGGTAAAACACGCTACAGCATAAGGGTGCGAAGTTACGCGTCTATCTACTTCGCTAGCGTAAATTCGCCAGAGACGGTCCGTGCGGCACATGCACAGTAGCGCAATTCCATGCACACAGGGACTGGACGCAGAGACACTTGAACTTTACATTAAGCCCGTTAAATTAACGGGCGCTAGAACATATGTAGTCAAACATTTATAAAAACAGAATTGTTCTAGGCGAATTTTCGCCTGCGCTACGCAAATTCACTAACATGCGAATTTACGCTCTGGTTGGCGAACGGTAATGTATTTACGTTTTTCAGACTATCACCCACAATGGTAAAACACGCCACGGCGTGAGGGTGCGAAGTTGCACATCTATGTAATTTGCTAGCGTAAATTATCACTCAATGGGAATTGAACACTAAAACCACTGGTCAGAGGCATCTACTTTATACACTACACCACCAAAACTGATATGACATGCTGGTAAATTCGGTCTGGATTCGGTTTGAGCATTGTGATGATCAATAAGAAGACTGACATATAGGGGGCGCATGCGCGCACAATCCAAGATGGCCGCCAGTTAGAGGAGCTCCGCGCCAACCGAGTAGAGATAAGCTATCAGACGCAAATTTCAGCATTGCAGAGACCAGTAAACGCGGACGGACATAAGGCGAACACCCCCACTAACCGTATGGCAAGCCAACGAAACCGCACATCAAACAGAAGGTGAGGAAAGATAGATTCTCCACCGCCAGTCCGGACACGCCCAGTCTCCGACTTCCTAGGAAAGGCCCGAAGCCCCGGGACATTGCCACAATCTAACCTGACGGGTAAGACAAAACCCTCACTGTCATCCCGGACACGTACAACTTCTGATCCCCCAGAGAGGGACCATAACCCCATAATACCGCCAAAACTTGACTCGATGGCGTCTCCGAGCAGCCTATTTAGCAGACAGGCCTCAGCCTCATCAGAGCAAGGCGATGCCCCAATATCCTCAGACGAAACACTATTGGGGAAATTTAAATTAATGCTACAACAGGAGCTTGATATTACGGCTAATAAAATTACAGCAGATCTGACCAAACAGATAGCTGAGCTGGGCCAAAGGGTTAACGAGACGGAAACGAAAATTGATGATATTATAACAGTAATAGATTCACATGAACAGGACATTATATCCTTACAGGCCCAAATGAAGGACGCTTTCGATAAAATTGAAGATGCGGATAATCGTTCTCGCCGCAACAACCTTCGCATACGAGGCCTACCTGAATCTATTATAGACTTACAACAGTCTATTACCGAACTATTACAAGAACTGTTACCTAATATACCCGCGTCAAGATTGGAAATGGATCGAGTTCATCGAGCCCTAAGACCAAGACGACCTGATGACCCTCCTAGAGATATAATCCTTCGTCTACACTATCACCAAACACAAGTAGATGCCCTAGCTGCTGCTAGAAAGGGGAAAAGCTTAAAGTTCCGCACTCATCCTTTCCAGATATACATGGACCTCTCTCCATCTACACTACAGAAAAGGAGAAATATGGCGCCAATCACTAAAGTTCTTCAACAACAACAGATTCCATATTAATGGCTTTTCCCATTTCGGTTGGTGTTTTCCTATGATAACAGGCAATATTCAGCTATATCTCCAGAGGAAGGATTAGCAATCTTGGTGATACTTGGCTTTTCTGATGCTCCAGTAAAAGAAATATTACCACCAAGCAACTCCCAGAGGAGGATCCTCCCTATTTGGGAAAAGGTGAGATCCCACTCCCAGAGATCTCTTTCCTCCACCACTTGATTATGTCTGCTTTTTCCTCCTAATTAATAAGTGCGTGACGTTCCCCACATCCTGTCGTTGCTGGTCACAAATCTCTATTTGGAGGCTTTTAGCCCCAAACCAACATGATGCTGAAATGGAACTCGACCATAACTTTCTGCCGGTTGGTTAATGCTTTCCCCCACAGGAACTGAGTTCTCCAAGGGCCCCTGAGTTGCCCCAGGAGCATCTTTTTGACGGAGACTCTTATTCCCTGGTAACTAATTGACATATTGGTTGATTTATAGTTTCTTTTTTCAAGTTTATATTTACATAATGTTTCAGACAAGTATAATCTTAAAGGTATCAAAAGTGAGCTTCGGAATTGGAGGACGGCACTGGGTGATAGACCGACAAAGGTTAAGAAGTAAGGGCCTATCATTAACCCTAAACAAGGGGACTGATAATATATGGTATATATCTACTGAAGTAAGTAATAATGGTGGTTAAATTACTTAGCATGAATGTCCAGGGCTTTAATTCCCCGGTGAAACGCACCAAAGCTTTCTCCTACTTTTTATCTCTAAATGTGGATATTATTTGTCTTCAAGAGACCCATTTTTCACACACATCTTTCCCGAAATATCTACATAAAAGGTTCCCGACAGTACTCCTAGCTACAAGTCCTAATAAAACCAAAGGAGTAGCTATCTGTTTTAATACGAGATTGGGTATTTCAATTAAAAAAACAATATGTGACCCTGAAGGTCGGTATATTATTGCTCTAATACATATAGGGGACACTCCACTTACTGTTGTCTCTTATTATGCCCCAAACCAAGACCAGATTAAATTTTTTTCCAAACTCTTTGATATTTGCTCCCAGAACTAACAAGGGCAACTAATCTTATGTGGAGATTCCAATTTAGTCTGGAGCCAATGCCTTGATCGATTAGTAATAGGTAAACCTCTAAAGGCGGGGAAACAGAGTAAAGATTCCACCAGATTTAGAAACCTTTTAGCATCCTACAGATTGGTAGACGCTTGGAGAGAGAATAATCCCAATATTCGGCAATTTTCTCATTATTCTGCTCCACATAAACTGTCCTCACGTATTGACCATATTTTTCTTTCTCCCACACTCTTACCTTCACTACGCACTGCTAAATTGCTTAATGTTAGCTGGTCCGATCATTGCCCAAACTGTATCACATTATCAAATATTTGGGAGAAGCCAAGGACCAGGGCTTGGCGTTTAAATGAGTCCTTACTAAGTATGCCCGCAACAGTGGAAATCATAAAAAAATCCCTTATAAATTACTTTAAGGAAAACCTACATACAGTACCTTCAGCAATTACAGTTTGGGAGGCTCATAAAACAGTCATACGGGGGGTCTTTATTCAACAAGGTTCCAGAAATAAAAAGGCTAGAACAACAGCCATATCTACTTTAACCCAGAAATTAGACAATCTGGTAGAAGACCAAAACAATTCTCCAGAACTTGATTACTCCAACCAGATCTTACAACTCCAGAGAGAATTAGATCTACTTCTGACTACGAATGCTGAAAAAAAGTTACGATGGGCTAAACATAAATTTTATGGAAACCTAGACAAACCCGGGAAAATGTTAGCCCGAAAGTTAAACCAACGTGATCAACCCCCCACAATACACAGAATTAGAACATCCCAAGGTTCCCTATCTGGTAACCCTTCCAAAATAACCAAACAATTTGCACAGTTCTATGAGAATCTATATGCAAATCCAGCTACAGTATCGGAACAGGAGTTCAATAAGTTTTTCTCTACTATACAACTCCCAAAACTATCAACAGAACAGTCCAAATATATCGATCAAGATATCTCCCTAGAGGAAGTTTCCTCTGCAATAAAATCCTTAGAAACAGGTAAATCCCCAGGCCTAGATGGCCTGCCAAACTCATACTACAAGAAATTTATAGAGCAACTAAGCCCCCACTTAACATCTATGTTAAATACGTTAAAGGAAGGAGGGAAACTACATCCCGAATCCCTCAAAGCCAAAATTTCTGCAATCCCGAAACCCAATACCGACTTGTCGGAATGTAGGAATTATAGACCTATTTCTGTATTGAATACGGACGTTAAGTTATTGGTAGTGATGGGCGAAACGGCCGCGTTTCGCTTCGCCGAAAAAATCGCGAATTTCCAGAGAAAGTCGCGAATTTTTCGCCAATTCACGAAACGAGTCGCGCGTCATTTTCGGCGCGCGTCGCGTCGTTTTCGGCGCGTCAAAAAAGACGCGCGACTCGTTTTTGCGCAGCGAATTTTTTTTGGCGGATTTTTTTGCCAGTTTCGCGAATTTATTCGCCAGCGGCGAATCGCGGGAATTCGCCCATCACTAGTTATTGGGGAAAATCCTTGCTTCCAGAATCAATTCCTTCTTTCCCCAAGTAATAAATAAGGACCAGGTTGGATTCGTCCCCGGTCGTCAAGCGTCCGATGCTATTAGAAGGCTCATACTCTTAATGCAATTAGCTAAAAAAGCCAATCTTAAATCCATGATTCTGAAGCTGGATATCTGTAAAGCGTTTGATTCTCTAAATTGGAATTACCTCCATTATACTCTAGGAAAATGGGGTTTTGGAAATGGATTCTCACAATGGGTAAATGCCCTCTACCTTGATCCTACAGCAGTAGTTAACATAATGGGATTTTTCTCTCACACTTTCCCTATATACAGAGGGACCAGACAGGGGTGCCCACTGTCCCCCATTCTTTTCAACTTAGCTATTGAGCCCTTAGCATTATCAATCCATAACAACCCTAATATTTACGGTGTTGAAGTAGCCGGGACCCACCATAAAGTATCCCTTTTTGCGGACGATTTAACTCTAATTCTATCTAAACCCTTGACATCCCTTCCAAACTTATACAAATTGATGGAGAACTTTGGAACTTTATCAGGGCTCAAAATCAACCACCACAAAACAGAAGCTTTGAATTTATCCCTTTCCCATTCAGACGAAAAGCTAATACAGTTAAACTTTGAATTAGCATGGCAAAGTCAGTATATCTCAATATTAGGAATCAAACTTACTAAATCTTATGAATCACTTCATAAGTATAACTACCCACCGATGTACAAAACCTTAGGATCCCTGCTTACAAAATGGGAGCACCACCATATATCTTGGATAGGGCGTATTAATTCTATAAAGATGTCCATACTCCCTAAGCTCCTATATCTATTTCGAACTCTCCCCATTCTGGTGCTATCAGCAGACCTAAATAGATTTAATTCCAGACTAATAAGATTTGTGTGGGCTGGGAAATTCTCACGGATAAAGAAATCAATCTTGATGTTACCTAAGGGAGGTTTAGGGTTTCCCATCGTTACACTATATTATAAAGCTGCTCAGCTAGCACAAATATTAACCTTGCACACGAAATCTGATAGCCCTCATTGGGTTCAGCTAGAAGCCCTCTTCTGCACACCCTACTCCCCCTCAGCTTTAATCTGGTGCCCCATAAAGAAACGTCCTAAAACGGGCAGTAAATGCTTACAAAACACAATAAAAATTTGGGATAGTGTTAAATACAGGTTTCAATTGCAATCCCCACTAATCCCGGCAATACCAATATGGGGAAACTCTTTATTTCCCCCGGGGACTCAAACTACTCCCCCAAAGTGGTGGCTAAATCAAAATATATTTTACCTAGGACAACTATTTTCTACCACTGGCCCTTATTCCCTCCTGAACTTTAAGGAGAAATTCAGGGCTCCACTATCGGAAAGCTTCAGAATTACTCAGGCCCTACATTATGCCCACTCAGTGTGGAAGTCCACAGGTGCAGTTAATAGTTCTCAGACTTTTTTTGAACATTGGTGTAGTAAACAACCTAAAGCCCTTAAGGTTATATCTATACTATACAACAATTTTCATAACCCGCAGGACCCTCAAATACTGCCGTATGTTAAAATATGGCAAGAGGAAATGGACTTCCAAATGGGGATAGAGGAATGGGAATCAATATGGCTGAATGTCAAGAAATCCTCCAGAAATGTTTCACTCTTAGAAACGAACTATAAGGTTATGCTCCGGTGGTACCTAGTCCCAGCACGGATCGCACAGTTCATCCCCTTCGCAGACGCAAGGTGTTTTAGAGGATGCAACCATAAGGGCACCATGTACCACATTTGGTGGCAATGTCCACTTATTCAAAGATATTGGGTTCGAATTTATAATATGACTTATTCTATTTTTAATGTTACTATACCTAAACACCCAAGCACATCTTTATTATGTAAAAAACCAGAGGCACTGACACCAATCCAGTTTCAATTATATCTTTTAATAATGACAGCAGCGAAACAAACGATAGCGAAAGCTTGGAAATCTAAACATATATCTATCGATATTACCAAAAGCAAAATAGACTGGATAATGGTACAGGAAAAAATGTCCAGCCTTCTGTTGGACACCCATCATAAATTTCTCCAAATTTGGACCCCTTGGTTGGAATATAGGTATGGTATAAACTGCCCAACGGCCTTCCTGAGTATCTGACCCGGTGTTGGTTTCTGTAATCCCTCCTCCTCCATATTTCAACGGAATGGTGTCAGGACCTCGAAACCTTGTCTGCAAGTTAAACAGTTTAAGAATTGTTAATACCTTATCATACTAATGTAAAAGATATAACAAACGCCTATGTAAAAACAGGTTAAGAAATGTTAATATATCTTATCATACTAATGTAAAAGATACAACAAAGGTTTATGTAAGAATGTTCTTTTTCTTTCATACTGGTTTTCTTTCTTTATGGAAAACGCAATAAAAAATATTGGAATATAAGAAGACTGACATATAAACTGACATATATAAGAGACATATACTTGTAAAAGGGGAGGCAGCGGCATGTACTCACCCTGTCCCTGTGCCAGGGAGGGCAGTGACCGTATACTGTAGATCAGCACAGCAGCCGCTGTTATTGGCAATAAACTCGGCTGAGATCCTTCTCCCTATCAGTAGAGTGCGCGCCGCGCATGCAGCTGCTCTCCCTCACCAGCCCTCCCCTCTGACCAATGGCATAGCGCAGTGCTGTGTGGAGCCGGAATCCTATTGGCCAAAGACCCCTATTGAGAGTCTCGCACGGACAATACTACTCACACGGGGAGGGTTGGGAACTGTCTTCTCAGCATCTGTCTGACAGAGCGGCTTCTGCTGAGGGGGGAGAGGCTTTGTAACCTCTGTGGGATGTGGGAAAGTTGCACATAATGACGCAGACATGCTGCAAGTATGGGCCCCACTATAAAGGATAAACTCGGCTGAGATCCTTCTACTATAAAGGACTAATCTTTACCAGCATGGGCCCCGTTATATAGGATTCACTTGTAACATCATGCTGCACATGCGCAGTAGCGCAATTCCACGGACACAGGGACTGGACGCAGAGACACTTGAACTTTATTATATAGGATAAGTGCATATTTAAAGGGGAAGTAAAACTTTACTGTACACATAGAAAAATGCATTAAAAGCATGACCCGCTACTCTAGGAACATGTTGCAGTCCAGTCCTGGTGATTTCCCTCCAGGCAAAGTCCCACACCTCCATTTAGGCAGCACAAGAGTTCAATCCCTTGTCCCCAAAAGAGTTACAGTCCTAGATAGTGCTACCTGCCCATGTGCTCTCCCGCAGGAAAGTGTTACTCCCATGTGGCAGACTCATAAACAGCCTATTTATCCTAAACAGGGAATTGCTGGATCTTCATCCTTTACTACACTTCCAGAAGGTAACACTCACCCAAATGAGTCACACAGACAGTAGGCTCACACAGAGCTGACAGGCATTCACAGCAATGAAGCACACACTGAAACATACTAGATCCTCTACCCTCCCAGGCAGACTCACACAGAGCTGGCAGGCTCACTCAGAGCTGAAGCCTGCATCTATCTTAATCCAGCTTCCAATGCTGCCTATAGTGCAAGCTCTCATGAAATCCATTGTTGAACTGTAACTCTCACACTTTCCATAGTACAGAAATCCAGCAAATCCAAGCTCATAACCCTCCTGGTTTAAGCTTTCAGGCATGCGGTAGCTGCCCAGCCACAGAGGCCTCCTGTCTCTACATCTTCCACAGTGAAATTACAGTCAGCAGTGAAACAATAAGAAATCTCTAATGGCTGCCTGAGCACTTGGCATCCGCTTTTCTACTTTTGAACAGTGACACCTGGTTTTCTGAAAGAAATAAGATGTAGAAGCTGGAAATTTAGTTTCCTGGAAGTTGTGCAACATTAAATTCAGCTGCAGTGACCAAGGAACCTATGCAACTATTATATATAAGGGGCCCTATTTCTCCACAAGGTAAAGGATGGAGAATAATTAAGTGACTTTGTTTATGCTATATAGGTGCAGTTCTTTCCCAGAGGCAATGAGCATCATCCTTGTCCTTTCGTACCTTGTAAACTTAATGATTCTGAAAGGAATTACTAATATAAACAATAAAGAACTCCTTGCAAGCGGTGGAATAAAATGGGGAATGAATGATGCCTTCAAGGCAGCTCTATCTACCATGCAGATAACAACTCAGCCACACCTTCCTCCTAGGCTAAACACACCTCCCCCAGCTGATTGGTCAGTATACTCTAGTATACTACATGCGCCGTGGCAATTTTTAGGCTACACCCACTTTTAATACCACACCCCCACAAACCACTCCCATGTGCACACCCCCTAAATTCTTGCATGCTTCAGCACAAAAAATAAAAATGTCTTACCTGTCACCAGCTCACCCATAATAGGTCTGTAAGTTTCAGAATGGCTAAGACACATTAAAGGGGTTGTTCACCTTTGAGTTAACTTTTAGTATGACGTAGAGAGGGATATTCTGCGACAATTTGCAATTGGTTTTCATTTTTTATTGTTTATGGTTTTATAGATATTTAGCTTTTTATTCAGCAGCTCTCCATTTTGCAGTGTCAGCAATTTGGTTTCTAGGGTACAAATTCCCCTAGCAACCCTGCATTGATTTGAATAAGAGACAGGAATATGAATAGGAGAGGGACTGAATAGAATGATAAGTAATAAAAAGTGGCAGTAATGTAAGGGTATGAAGCAATGTGCTACAATATAATTGTATTTAATTACCCCTACTATTCACTTCAGTCAGTAGATGGCAGTAAAGGATAAAGAATAAGTACAACGCTGTGTTTAGTAATGAAAGTTTATATTCATTCACCTCTCAAAACGTGAATAAGGCTAATTTAGAGTAATCTGAACCACACCAGTGTGCTAGTGAACTGTAATTACAAGTTTGTGGTTGTATGGACAAATTAGATTAATGCATCACAGATTATCTAAGGAGGAACAGGAAGAGAGGAACAGGAAGAGAGAAACAGGAAGAGAGGGGGCGGAGAGATCAGACAAGGAGAAGAAGGAGACTGTTTTGCAGTGAAGGATCCCGGAAGTTTGCTGTCTGTGCGGTCTGGCTGTGGAAAGACCAGGGGATCCGGAAGGAAGCATGGATACAGAAGGAAGCAGCTTGCCAAAAGCACCCAAGGAACTGTAAGCGCAGCGTTGCTGCATCATAGTGCATACCCGTGACATATTGTATATTACAGTACATTGCTAGAGACATATTTCGCTGGGCTTGGAACTACTAATAGAGAAACCTCGTGTAAAGAGACGGACACATTACCTGTGGATTACAAATAGTATTGCGCAATACTTAAGGGTGCACCCCGAAGACAAAGACCGAGGAGGGACATTTAGGGGCAGCCAGGCTGCTTCATAGACTTTGGGGAATATTTAGCAGGAGCTAGTTTAGGTTAGGCAGTATTACTCTTACTGTGTGATTTATACCGTATTATCTGATTGTTTATTCATGCCCAGCTATTTATCGTTTATTACTGTTCAGTAAACTTTACTGCTGGGTAAGAACCATGTCTGTGTCTGTGTGGCATCGTGTACACTCTGAATCTGTGGGCCCAACCCTCGCATCCTCTTTCATTTGGCACTGCGAGCAGGGTACATTGATCGCCATGCAGAACCCAGCCGGTCATGTCGCGGATCCTGCCATAGCCCCCATTGCCCCTCCTGCCGTGGGAGTAGCTCCGACCATGTGTTTGCCCGCAGGGGCAATACTGAACCAGCTAGTACGGTTTGACGGCCAGAACATGCTGCTAGAAGACTGGGCCACTTACCTTAAAAGTACCCTCAGGTTGTACAATTTGACTCCTGATCTGCAATCCGATGTGGCGCTGAACGCCCTGGAAGGGGATGCGAGATGCACTGTAATACTACGCTCAGAGGAGGAGAGGAAGACTCTGGAGGCCATACTATCAATTCTGGAGCCTATCTATGGAGAAACGGCCAGTACTGGCAGCCTTAGGTCTCGCTTATTCACTCGCTTCCAGCGTGTAGTTGAGACTATCCCCCAGTTTGCGAATGCTCTTCAAGAGATATGGGCTCACATACAGAAAAGAGACGCCAATGGTGCTAATGTTCTTGGAACTGGAGACCAAATCCTTCGGACCAATTTGTTCTTGGATTGCGCAGTCCCCCCCTTCGCCAGATCCTCAGGGAACGTATCCTGGTGGATGCTACGCTGCAGTTTCACAAGGTACAGGCTGAAGCAGTGGCTAGAGACAAGGAGGAGGCCTATGGGGCTTACACCATGAGGATGCAGGCTGTAAGAAGTCCTAAAACTCTTTCTGAGGAAGGGGAGATGCAAAAGACCGTGAAGGCACTCAGTGCATCCCTGGGAGAAATCCAGAAGCAATTGGCACAGTTGCAAGTTTCAGCCATGGCCCCAGTCCAGCCAGATTACTGGCAGAGGAGTGCCGCCCCAGTGGGTCCCCCTCGATATCCCGCTGCTACAGAGGCCAGAATGAGAAGTTCCCCCAGGCACTGGACTGACCAGACAACACCAGAAGAGGCACAGTCATGGGGCCCTCCCAGAAACCGGCGGACTATGGGCCCACAGTGCTGGATTTGTCAAGAAAGAGGACATATCTCCCGTGAATGCCCGCAAAAGGGGCCTACATCCAGAACAGCCGCCGTTAAACGGGAATCCCTCGCAGTAGTGGGGCACACCGCGGGGGAAGCCAGATGCCAAGTCATTCCTAATGACCCCCGGGACCTGGTGGCCGACAGCCCCTACCTAACAGTGCAAATTGAAGAACAGATGGTGGGATGTCTTATAGACACAGGGTCAGAAGTTACCACAATGCCAGTGGAGTTCATCGAAAAGCACTTCAGCCACCTGTTGAAACCTGATAAGGGTACTGTGATTAAGCTGACGGCGGTAAATCAGACTGCTATAACAGTGTTCGGAGTGGCTTGGATGCGGATGAAGCTATGTGGACAGGACGTCGGCAGGAAGG
>CM044431.1:93137351-93149823 GCA_024363595.1 Xenopus borealis
GTGAAACTTTTTTTCTTTTGTCCATATTTACAGGCTTTACAGAAAACACATGGAAAAAAACCAGCCAATCCTTCTCTATTTATTAATTCTTTTTTCGTTTTTTTGGTACAAATAGCTGTTATATTGGGAAAGAACTTTTCGGTAGCTGTAAGAAGGGTTCTTTCTTGCGCAGAGTTGCCATGGCAACGCATCTCGCTAAGAGAACAGGAAGTAGGTAATATAGAGGGGACACGTAACCATGGCAACCTTTTTCGCTAAGAGGCACGGAACAGAAGTCCCGCCTAGAGCCTCTGAGGAAACGCGTTAGGCACAGGCAGGTACGTCATCTCCAAGAGACCAGGAAGGAGTCAGCGTGGTGGTGAAGCAACGCAGGTCGGAGCTGGGGACCACAGGATGCGCAAGACACTTGGGACATTACAGACTGTAATGGAGATACTATTTCACGCCTGATTTTAATCATGAAAATGTGAGTTTAACCAATTGGTTTTATACAATTAAAGATTAAAAAGGTTTTATGCTATTCTGCGCATTACGTTTTTACAGCCTCAACTGTCATCCATAATGTTCATGTCTACAAAATATTGATGCGATAAAGATAATTGGAACGTTTGTAAGTACCCACCTGTTCACTCACTTTGTGGTGATTACACTAAGGGTAAATACATCACATTGATAGTGGGAACTTACAAGTGTGGAACTACAACTCCCAAGAATACTACACTATATTACTTTTCCCACTTTTCCTTTTTTTCCCTTGGCTATATATCTTTTCCTGAGCTTTTATTAGCGCTGACCCGGTGGATTTGGATTTTGGTTATATTTTTTCTCAAAGAGATTTTTGAAGGAAAAGAAAAAGGGACTTGGGTCAAAAGAATTTGTTTTATTTTTATTTTTATTTTTGGAATTTGGATTTCTCCAGACCCACAAGTCTCTGAAAAATATGTATGCATTTAGGGATGTTAAAAAACATGATTTAGATAAAATCTTTAAAGGTGAATTAGAACCCTTGCTTAATGAAAGCAATTTATGTGATATTGAAATGTTTGATTGCTTTGATGATTTAGAATACACCATGTCTAAGGAATTAAAAGCTTGGTGGGATAAGGTAATACTAAGTAAATATATTGAAAATAAAATCACACCGAGGGGTCTAAGGATAAAAAAGGACCCCACTTTAGGAAAAGGGGACTTTGAATTTCTAAAAGAATGGGAGGAAATATTAAATATATGTACTATAAAACTTATGCAATTAATTATCAAACAGAGAAATAAGGAACTTGAAAAATATAATAGAGAAATTAAAAATATACATTCAAAACTAGAACTATTTAAAGGAACGGAGGAGTTCACTAAGTGTGAAGATACCCTGGTAAAGAACTTAAGTAAACAAGATGAATCTATTGTAGAGATTAAACAAAAGAAATTTAAAAGAGATCTGGAAGATTATAAACAAGGTCATGTAAAAAAGTGGGAGAATTTTAAAAATAGAAATAGGAATATAAATAAGGGTGGAAATAAAGTCCCAATATCACACAACAACACATTTGAAAGACCTAACCACTTGGAAAGGAATAATAGACAACAAGAAAGAGGAATATACAAGAAATATAATAGAACCAATCAAGAGTATTTTTTAGAAGGGGGTCACAAAGGCACACACAAAGACTTAAGGGGAGTGAGACAAGACAAAACAAAAGAGACACACAAAAAGGGACAGAAAAACAAATGGAAGAAAGAGAATTACGCGCCAAACCGATATGCACCACTGACATTCAGTTCACCATTAACAGAGAGGCGGAGAATGGAGAATATGCGGGAGAATATAGAGAGGAGATACGAGGAAGTACACCTAGAGTCACAAAAAGAGGCACAAATGGGCATAAGAAACACAAAAAACACAAAAATAAAAAACTAATATCACGGGATACACTATTTAGTAAAGAGATATTTCACCTAAGTAAGAAAACCTTGACAAATGAAGAAGTAAGAGTTTTGGAAAAAGGTTTGACGTTTGCACCCACAAGTAGATTAGATAAATTTGGGACATTTATTGACACTGAGAAATTCATTAGGAAAATAATGCTAAAATAAACTATATACACACATCATTAAAAAAGAAAACAGAATATATCCCCACTCAAGAAAAAGGAAATTATATTAAAATGTATGAAGAACTAATTAAGAAAGATTTAAACCTGCTAATGGAAAAATATGACACTAAGGCAGGAACTTTTAAAGGGAAAATGAACCTCACAAAAAACGAAAGAATGGCGTTGGAACTTATAAAAAAAGATTAATCTATAATAATTTAAGCAGCAGATAAGGGAGGAGGCTTGGTTCTCATGGATAAAGAAAAATATCTTCTTATGTGCCAAAGACTTCTGCAAGACACAGACACATACAAAATCCTGAGTGCCAACCCTATGGAAGTGTTCAACAAAAAATTGGGAGGACTATTAGATGATGCAAAACAAGAAGGGATCCTAAAAGATGAAGAGTGGTCATACCTTAAAGAAAAACATCCTGTGATACCAGTATTATACTGCCTCCCAAAAATTCATAAAGATGTAGAAGACCCGCCCGGAAGACCAATAATATCGGGCATTGGTTCAATAACAAGTAATTTGTCTCAGTATGTTGACATAATGTTACAAAAGTATGTTCAAGCACTTCCTACATATCTAAGAGACTCAACCCATCTTATAAACCTACTACAAAATTGGGAGTGGAATTCAGATCTGATATTGGCAACATTGGATGTAAAGTCATTATACACATCGATTAGACATAATCAGGGACTAAAGGCAGTAGCCCATTATCTAGCTAAAGATGAATTGGTACCAGATCTACAAAAAGAATTTATCTTAAAAAGCATAGAGTTTATACTTCAACATAATTTTTTCTCTTTTGAAGACAAGTTTTATCTTCAGACATGTGGCACCACCATGGGAACTAGATTCGCGCCCAGCTATGTCAACCTCCACATGGGTATGTGGGAGGAATGTCATATAACACCTAAATTAGAGCTGGGCAACAATCTGCTCCTATGGCGGCGCTACATTGACGATATTGTCTTGATATGGAAAGGAACAGAGCTGGACCTTGTTAACTTTGTGAATGATTTAAATAAGAATGACCTAAATCTAGAATTGTCCCCTAATTACAGTAAAGAGTCAATTAACTTTTTGGATTTAGAGATTTATATAAAAGAATCTAAAATTTATTTTAAAACTTTTTTTAAAAAAGTTATACCCACAAGTAACCACTACCCTCAATGGATACGAAATATACCATTTGGACAAATATGTAGGATTAAAAAGAACTGTACAGAGGAAGAAACACTCTCTAAGCAGTTAAAATTTGTAAAGAACAGATTTAGGGAAAGAGGATATGGTGAAAACATGATAGAGAAATCATATAAAAAAGTACAAAGAGTAGATAGTCACTTTTGAAAGGGAAAGTAAAAAATCTAGAAAATGTAGAGAAAATAGTTTTTTCCACAAAGTATAGTCCGCTGGCTAATGATATAACTAAAATTGTAAAAAAACATTGGGGAGTGTTAAAGTGTGATAGAGAACTAGAAAAATCCCTTCCCGATGTACCCACTGTGGTCTTTAGAAAGACCAATAATCTAAAAAAAATGTGTTTACAAAAAGCTATGTAGAAACCAAAAAAACAAAAAAAGAATTAATAAATAGAGAAGGATCGGCCATTTTTTTCCATGTGTTTTCTGTAAAGCCTGTAAATATGGACAAAAGAAAAAAAGTTTCACTTCAACCATAACGAACGAGGAGTTCAAAATAAAACAGTGTATTAAATGTAGTACTGAAAATTCAATATATATACAATGCCTGTGTGACATTGGGAAAACAAACAGAAAATTGCGTGATAGAATAAGAGAACACATTAAAAATATAGAAAAGGGTCTGGAGACTCATAATGTCTCCAAACACTTTAAAACACATCATGATAAAAACCCGAAAGGGCTAACATATTGGGGTATAGAAACAGTTGGTAAAAAATGGAGAGGTGGGGATTTAGTGAAAAATACACTACAGCGAGAGAGTAGGTGGATCCATAAAATGGAGTCCTTAGAACCAAAAGGACTTAATATAGATTTTAACCTAAGGGCTTTTCTCTAACTAGAACTTTGTGATTGTAAACCCTTGGCAAGGCTATTTGTAGCACAACATTTCATCATAATAGTCATGTAAATGTGCTGAAAGTAGATGGAAATGAGAAAGAAAAATGTTATAAAATTTTTTTTTTTAAATTAAAAATTTTAATTGATTTGACTATTTACAAAATTAATTGGAATTAAATCAAGAAAAAATAAATTTAGATAATTGATAATGTGGAGTATATAAAAAACCAATAACCGATGAAATACTGGGTACACAAAGATCTTTTGCCAATGGGATGGTTTTTATATATCTTTTTTATATATTATACGGTTATATACAATATGTTTTTATATACTATGTTTTTAAGTTCCTCAATATTATGCAGATATTGTGGTTTGAGTATGTTTTATATGTAGACATTATGCTCTAAATTTAGGTACAAATAGCTGTTATCGTCTCGCTAAGAGAACAGGTAGTAGGTAATATAGAGGGGACGCGTAACCATGGCAACCTTTTTCGCTAAGAGGCACGGAACAGAAGTCCCGCCTAGAGCCTCTGAGGAAGTTGCGAAGCGACGAAACGCGTTAGGCACAGGCAGGTACGTCATCTCCAAGAGCCCAGGAAGGAGTCAGCGTGGTGGTGAAGCAACGCAGGTTGGAACTGGGGACCACAGGATGCGCAAGACACTTGGGACATTACAGACTGTAATGGAGATACTATTTCACGCCTGATTTTAATCATGAAAATGTGAGTTTAACCAATTGGTTTTATACAATTAAAGATTAAAAAGGTTTTATGCTATTCTGCGCATTACGTTTTTACAGCCTCAACTGTCATCCATAATGTTCATGACTACAAAATATTGATGTGATAAAGATAATTGGAACGTTTGTAATTACCCACCTGTTCACTCACTTTGTGGTGATTACACTAAGGGTAAATACATCACATTGATAGTGGGAACTTACAAGTGTGGAACTACAACTCCCAAGAATACTACACTATATTACTTTTCCCTCTTTTCCTTTTTTTCCCTTGGCTATATATCTTTTCCTGAGCTTTTATTATCGCAGACCCGGTGGATTTGGATTTTGGTTATATTTCTTCTCGAGGAGAAACGAGAACTGTCGGGTGCCGAATTTTGGAAGGAAAAGAAACAGGGACTTGGGTCAAAAGAATTTGTTTTATTATCAGCAGATATGCCAATTACTTTTTTTTTATATGCAACCTACTAATAACCTGGAGGGGTTTCTTCAACAAAATTTCAGCAGTTTCTCCTTCAAGTTCAAAAAAGTCAACCAATTTAGTGTGTATCTGCACTTGACCACCACCCTGTGACTCATTACCAACAAAGACATATCTCAACAGCATAGGAAAAAGTTTTATATGGCTATGGTTTGAAGCATCAATCAGTAAGGTAACAAATGAAGTTCTCTCTAAATCTTGAGTAACCATTTTAGTTGCCCACCTAGTCATCACATTAGTTACAATTTGTTCACATTTTGTTCTAGAACAACTAAAATTGCTCTCATAGAATTTCTTAATTAAATGTGAAGAACAGTCCATTGACCTAAAACTATGATGATGCTTTATTGTATGGAATGCATATGTTCCTTTTTGAAGTGCCAAGTGTAACTCACTTTTATCAGGTAATTTTTTTAAAAATGTGTTTTCTTTTGAAGTACCAGCTTGGGACAGCTGTGCCCTTTTATGTTTTTTAGAAGCTATATGGTCTGTTACAGATGTTCACCCACCACTTGCGATAGTAAAAGATATTTTACAAATTGAACAGAAAGCAGAGTTTTCATTTTCTCCTGGCCTGAGGAATGGAAATTCTTTTCGAATGGAGTCAGTCAATACACACTTGAGCTTTCTTAGTTGCTTTGGCATCCTGTTGGTCTTCCAAGAACTTAGCTGTAAAAAAATCCTACAGTACAACAAAGAAAAAGATTGTTAGAATCAAACACATTGATGATTTGGCAACCACTCTCCTATTAGTTACTTACCTATTTCCAGGCTTCGTATCCTGTAAGATGATACTTGTAAGAATGGATGAATTGAAGAAGAAATCCGACTTGACGAAGAAATCTGACTTGAAGAAGAAATCCAACTTGTCTTGATGAAGAAATCTGACTTGACTTGAAGAAGAAATCCAGCAAAGATATCCTGTAAATAAAGCGACACATTAGTACTACTTCAGCAACACTCTGGCAGGTCAGATTCCTAACACTACTTTAGAGACTTACATATTTATACTGGCTGGTAAATATCCAACATGGTAAGAAGAAAGGATGACTAGCCTTGAATGCTTGAAGGAGTCTGACTTTGAAGAAATCCAACTGTGAAGAAATACAGCAAAGATATCTTGTAAATAAAGAGACACATTAGTACTACATCAGCAACACTCTGGCAGGTTAGACTCCTAACACTACTTTAAAGAAGTACCTGTTTATACTAGCTTGTAAATATCCAACATGGAAAGAAGAAAGGATGACCAGCATTGAATGCTTGAAGGAGTCTGACTGGATGGATGTACACTTTTAAATGCATAATATATCCTATATATCATTAAATTGTTGTCATATGTATTCCCCTTAGGAAATCATATTAACCCTTTATCTATACACACACCTATGCCTAAGTAAAACTCTAATGCACTGCTGCAGCAGCTAGATATATACACAGGTGTAGATCATCACTGGCTCTATTAAAGGGGTTGGTTGGTACCCTTTAAATGAACTGTTAGTGTGATGTAGAGAGATAGGGATATTTGGAGACAATTTGCAATTGGTTCCTATTTTTTTTTTTTCTTATTTGTGGTTCTTGAGTTATTTAGCTTTTTATGCAGCATCTCTCCAGGTTGCAATTTCAGCCATTTGGTTGCTAGGGTCCAAATTACCCTAGGAATCATGAACTGATTTGAATAAGAGACCACTGGAATATGAATAGGAGAGGCCTGAAAAGATGAGTAATAAAAAAGTAGCAATAACAATACATTTGTCACCTTACTTACAGAGCATTTGCTTTTTAGGTGGGGTCAGACTCAGTGACCCTGTTTGAAAGCTGGAAAGAGTCAGAATAATGCAAATAAAAAACCATAAAAAACTATGAAGATCAATTGAAAGGTTGCTAAGCAACTTTTCAATTGGTCTTTTTTTTATAGTTTTTTTATTTGCTTACAATTAGCCATACTAAAACTAAAATATAACTAAATAAACTGACAGTTAACTGCAGCTGCAGAAAATAACCAGGTTCAGTATTGTGCAGGTTTTGCCCTGTCCTCGGCTCTCCTTCTCCTCTCAGGCACAGTCAGACCTGTGAAGTAAAGCTGGTGCAGACATCTGCGCTGCTGCAGGGCCAGGCAGAGGCAGAATAGGTAATCAGTCCCACTCCCAACCCGACCCAGGATGGTGCACCGGCGTGCACACACACACATAGGGGCCTGCCAATGCCACAGGCAGCTGCTGCTACTCTTACTCCTGCTCGGTCTAGCTAGCCCTATCCTATATATAATCATTGTTGTTATAATTGAAAAGGCAGATAGAATAAGGCTACCTAGGCCGAACAGGAACAGACCACACCACTGGGGTGCGCCGCAGGCAGAACATAGCGCAGAGCAGGCCATCACTAGAGACTGAGAGGGAAAAGAAGCGGGCATATTATAACCATAGTAGTCGTCGGACTCATTACCATGCTTACCTATGTTGCCACACACAGTCACCTCCTGTCACCACCACTGTTCTCCTGACTCCCAAGCTCTGCTGTGCATGACGCAGACGCACGTCCTCTCTGATCCACTCTCCATCCATCAACTGTGCAGTTTTGGCAGACAGGACAACTATATATATATATAGTTGTCCTGTCTGCCATATATCTCCTGGCCCAGCCCCTATTCTCCTTGGCGCCAAAATTTAGCCAATGGGATAACATAAAACAAACACTAATGATGTTTTCTTTGCCCAATGAGGTTCCTTTTTACACGGGGATGTTGGCAGCAGTACACAGGGACTTTGGAAAGTTATATCCAAATTACAGGGACACTTCACGGGGGCATAGGGTCTGGAAATGGGGCCTGTCCCTGAGAAACGGGGACGAATGGTAACGAATGGTAACCTTAGATTCAATAATTTATTTAAACATTGAAGCACTGAATAATGTTGTTTAAACATGGGGTCGGTGTTGATAACTGTACACCATATGATGTTGGTTTATTAGATGGGAGGAGTTGCTCTTCCCTGACCCTATACATACCTGTATCCTTGTTACATTTGTGAGCACACCTGAGGAAGGGGAGAGCCCCAAAACGTTGTGTGCAGATCTCAAAGGTATTACCACAACTGCTACATTAGTGCCATCTGATATTCCCATAGTTAATATTGTCTAATGAAGCTGACCTATACAACAGAGCATCCAGATAGAGCATCTGTGAGAAAAACTCACCCTGGTGGTTAAGCGATGCGGCGGCCGCTCCTCTTCTTGATCCTTGCCGGCTGTTCTATAGTGTGCACTAGGCGCGAACTTCCAGGTTTTATATGTGCATGATCGCTGGCATGATGACGTCAGCGCACAATGCCGCAAAATTTTAAATATTTAAAGGGACTTTCAGGTTACACACATTAACAACTCGTATTGTGTCTGGAATTCACCGCAAACTTTCACTCCGTGTCATTTAAAACATCTTGCTTTTATTTCGCCTTCTTCAAAGCACACATTATTAGGCTATATTACAATGAAAAAACTGCCAACGCGTTTCGTGACCGCCTTGGTCACTTCCTCAGGGCATGAAGCACCATACAAATTGACAAAGCTTTATAGTAAAATGACAAACTTCTGTTCACATCTCTTAAAACTGTATAGTCATAAAAACAAATGCTTTTCTATAAAAACAAGTTAGTGTTCTTAAGCTCTATTTAACACCAACCCATACCCGGTAAAGAGATAGTTTTTTTATTTATTTAATTAAATGCTCTATGTATTCATAAATAGTCTAACTCTGTGTGACTTCTTCCATTCATTTCAAGCGGATCTATATTATTTTTCATTTTTTCCATTTTTCATTTTACTAATTCTCTATAAAATATTTAATTACCCATTCCTTGTTTAAACCTGCTGGATGTTCTGTTTGCAATGAGAACATCCACCAGGCTTCTCTTTTGTTCAAAAGTTTTTCTATATCTCCCTTTCTTTTTCCTAACTTAACATGTTCTAGGCCTTGAAAGGATATGCACTTTTCATTGCCACTATGTTTACTCAAAATATGGTCTGCTATTGATGAGGAAGTATCTTCTCTTCCTACACAGGCTATATGCTCTAAAACACGATCTTTCATTCTCCTTGATGTTCTCCCTACATATTGCAATGATAATCAAAATGTAAAGCTAAGAGTTAATAGAGATAAAGATCGAAGGAGAAGGGATAGCTTAGATATGTACTTTGTGACTGAATATAGTATGGAAGCAGAACAGATTCGTAAAATAATACAAAAACATTGGAGGATAATTCATTTGGACCCACATATGCAAACTGGTAAGCTATGGTTCTCCTACCGAAGAAGTAAAACGATAGCAAACTATGTGTCACCAAGTATGTTACCAGAAAAAGAGAGGACAAAGAGATGGTTGGATTTCCATGGAACATATAAATGTGGGGCTAAAGTATGTAAGGCATGCAAATTTATGAATGTATCTAAGGTAGTTAGGAGTACTACAACAGGGAAAGAATACAAGTGTAGGACATATGTGAATTGTAAAACGACGAATGTATACTTGGCAACATGTATATGTGGATTGCAATATGTAGGGAGAACATCAAGGAGAATGAAAGATCGTGTTTTAGAGCATATAGCCTGTGTAGGAAGAGAAGATACTTCCTCATCAATAGCAGACCATATTTTGAGTAAACATAGTGGCAATGAAAAGTGCATATCCTTTCAAGGCCTAGAACATGTTAAGTTAGGAAAAAGAAAGGGAGATATAGAAAAACTTTTGAACAAAAGAGAAGCCTGGTGGATGTTCTCATTGCAAACAGAACATCCAGCAGGTTTAAACAAGGAATGGGAAATTAAATATTTTATAGAGAATTAGTAAAATGAAAAATGGAAAAAATGAAAAATAATATAGATCCCCTTGAAATGAATGGAAGAAGTCACACAGAGTTAGACTATTTATGAATACATCGAGCATTTAAATAAATAAATAAAAAACTATCTCTTTACCGGGTAGGGGTTGGTGTTAAATAGAGCTTAAGAACACTAACTTGTTTTTATAGAAAAGTATTTGTTTTTATGACTATACAGCTTTAAGAGATGTGAACAGAAGTTTGTCATTTTACTATAAAGCTTTGTCAATTTGTATGGTGCTTGATGCCCTGAGGAAGTGACCAAGGCGGTCACGAAACGCGTTGGCAGTTTTTTCACTGTAATGTAGCCTAATAATGTGTGCTTTGAAGAAGGCGAAATAAAAGCAAGATGTTTTAAATGACACGGAGTGAAAGTTTGCGGTGAATTCCAGACACAATACGAGTTGTTAATTGTTAACCACGTTGCCGAGTGGTGAGTGGCCTGCAGAGAGCGGAAGGCGTTGTGCTCTTCGACTCAAGTCAGTTTGTTTGTGTCTTTAGGTTACACACATTGCCCGTTATAGGTTCTATAACCTGGTGCTCTGAGCTTGTAGCTAGTTTGTTCCTGACCTTATTTCTTGATCCTGATTTCCTGTGTTTGACCCGGCCTGGCTTTTGACTACTCTGACCTCTGAAACCCAATCTTTGCCTGAAACCTACTTGAATCTGCTTAAGCCTCCTGTTTGATGCTCTGGTTTGACCTTACTAACAACAGTCGTGCCTCTTTGCCTATCCAGAACTTTTCTCCTACAGGGTTTTCACAACCTGACCTGTAAGCTGAAGACTCCACAGCAGCTATCCAGTTCTATATCCTCTCCTCCTGTGGGTTCTTCTGCCATGTGGGGTAACACCTCTAGACCCCAAGAACCCAAAATTTTGTTCCCAGAGGAAATTCTCTGGGGACAGAACAAAATTTTTCGTCTTTAAAGAGGCGTGCAAACTGTATCTTAGCTTTTCCCCTCACTCATTCCCATCTGGTGAGGAGAAAGTGAGATTTGTCATGACCCTGCTTCAGGGTGATCCCCAAATTTGGGCCCTCAGACTGCCTGCCTCTGATCCTGCCCGTTATTCCCTTGATACCTTTTTTAATTCCATGGCTATTCTTTATTATGACCTGGATCACGCTTCATCTGCCGATTCTGCTATCCATAAATTGCGCCAGGGAAAACAGGATGTGGAGGTGTACTGAACCAAATTCTGCCGGTGGGGAGTAAAAACTGGGTGGAACGATTTGGCTTTACATAGCCAGTTCCGTATTGGGCTATCGGAATCTATCAAGGACAGCCTTGTGAATTACCCCTTATCTTCCAATCTGGATGATCTCATGTCACTTGCCATCCAGATTGACAGGAGAGGGAGAGAAGGGGTGAAAGGGGTTCTTCTAATTTTTCTGGGGTGACCAACATGAGATCTAACTTGGTTATCAGTGTTAAGCCCTCAGTATCTTTGCCTTAGGAAGAACCTATGCAGTTAGGTAGTTCTCGTCTAACTCCTGAGGAAAAGGCATGTAGCAGTAGTTCTTTGGGTCTTTGTATATATTGTGAGGGAAAAGGTAATTTTCTAAACCAATGTCCAATGAGGCCAGGAAACTTCCAAGCCTAAATGGAGAAGGGGAGCTCCATTTGGGTGCAGGAGTTTCCTCTCCCCAATCTGCCTCAAGGGTTTTGCTACCTGTCAAACTAACCTGGCCTATGGGCTCAATTCTTGTGTCTGCTTTTGCAGCCAAACACAATATCTCTTTGGTTCCATTATGTTCCCCCTTGAGAATATTAGCAGTGGACAAAAGACCTTTAGGGTCTGGTTTAGTGTCTAAGAAGACAGGATCCTTGTCTATGTGTATTGATAACCTGCACTGTGAGGAGATCACCTTTTATATCATATTCTCCTCTTATTTTAGGATTACCATGGTTGCAAAAACTCAACCCTCATATTGATTGGGTAACCATGGAGGTTCTTGGTTGGGGTTTAAAATGCCAAGGGTCCTGCATTCCTTCTGTAGTGGCAAATACTGTTCTTGAGGGTTTACCTGCAGCTTACTCAGACTTCGCAGATGTGTTTTCTAAGAAAGCTACAGAGACTCTACCCCCACACAGGCAGTATGACTGCCCAATTGATTTAATCCCTGGGTCTACCCCTCCTTGTGGTAGAACATACCCTCACATACCCCTTTCTAACCCCTGGGTAATAGTGACCATAATGTTATTACATTTAATGTCTGGTGCAAAAAACAA
>CM044431.1:93175103-93193304 GCA_024363595.1 Xenopus borealis
ATCAGGAGAGACATCGGAGTTAACCCTTGGTGTGCTGCCTGTAGGACGTAATGGAAATACATATTTTCCTTCTTTGGCACAGGTACAAAGGAGTTGAATGTTAATAATAAATGCCAGGGCTGTCTGGTTTTTACATCATGAGTAAACACTGTGATTATAGAGTAATGAACACTTTCAGTTTGTGTGTAAACTAAATCCTCTTACTTCAGCAGAGTGCTAAACATTCACACAAAGTGCTAAACATTCACTTCCTTTAAAGGGGTTTTTCACCTTTTAATTAACTTTTAGCATAATATAGAGAGTGATATTCTGAGACAATTTGCAATTTGTTTTCATTTTTTATTGTTTGTGGTTTTATACAGATGCAGTCACTTGGATTTGTAAGCTAAATGCGTTGTGACTCAGGGCTAATTGAAGAAACTGTGTTATCTAAAGTTATCTTAACTCATTTAATGCATTTAACCTTTTCATTAGCATACCAAAGCACCATTGTTTTCAATGGTGAAATCTTTAATTGGATGGGATGCTGTGACACAATATTCTGTGCTAAGTGGGATAAATGGGTTAGATGAGTTAAGTCACGAAGCATTTAACTTACAAATCCAAACAAAACTAGTTAGCTTTTTATTCAGCAGCTCTCTAGTTTGCAGGTACAAATTACCCTAGCAACCCTGCATTGATTTGAATAAGAGACTGGAATATGAATAGGAGATGGACTGAATAGAATGATAAGTAATAAAAAGTGGCAATAACTATACATTTGTAGCCTTACAGAGCATTTGTTTTTAGATGGTGTCAGTGACCCCCCATTTGAAAGCAGCAAAGAAACAGAAGAAAATGGCAAATCATTAAAAAAATAAAACTATGAAAAATAAATAATGAAGCCCAATTGAAACGTTTCTTAGAATTGGCCCTTCTACAATATACCAAAAGTTAACTTGAAGGTGAACCACCCCTTTAAGTCAGTCCCTTTACATAACAAACGTCTCTCTGCATACATGCTGTCCCATCTGCAGAGCAGTGTGTATGCAAATTAACCATACTGAGGCAGACTAGGGGTCAGAAGCAGACTAACAGGAAAAGCAGCCAAAAGCTGCAGAAAGTACTGCGCATGCACACTTCCGGTTTCAGCCAGGAGCATGTATTAAGTAAAATAAGGAAGTGCAACACTGTCACTAGCATTTTTTTTGGGTAGGTGACCCCCCCAACAGGGGGTGCTTGATGAAACAAAGTCTCAGCAAAGGGTTCCATCTTAGGTGAATATTTCATTAACTGCACTTTTTCTATTAAACATTAAATGTAAGGGCCCTAAGTTACTCATCAACAATGGCAATGCAGAGAAGCTTAATGGGCAGCTGGAGCAAGTTTGACTGATCACCAAAGATTTAACTGACTGACTTATTAGCTAATTAATTAATTCATATTTAATTATATATTTATTTAAACTGCTTATTACATTAGCTGTTTACATTGGGATTTATTTGCTAAATTATATGTGTCTCCTAGCTCCATGAACTTTACACCAGTGAAAGGACTAGTTAAATTGTGTATCAAGGAATGATAAGGCAAAGCAGCATCAAGGAATGAGAAGGCAAAGCAGCATAACAGGAGCATTTAATTTAGGGCAAAAGCAACTGACACCAAACTGAATGTAAATTCCACTGCCTCCCAATAAACTGACTTTTTAGCATATTAATGTATTATTTTTATTATTTATATGAACTATTACTGGCTAGTTATGGGGCTACATAGCAAGAATATTGTGCCCCTACATTTTGGGAATATTTTCCAGGAACATATATTGCAACTACTTATCAGTCCCACTGGCCCTCTATATATAGTTTCTGGTCCCCCAGAAGTTGCATGGTCTATAGCTACACCTGCTTTTTTTTTGATTGGTGGGTCCACTGTTTTATACTTTTGATTAGCACACACAAATGTTTGTACTGTGTTCTTGGGGGGCCCATATAAATAAATTGTATGGTGCCCCAAAGTTTGTGATGGTGGCCCTGAATTTTACCGATGCTCTGTCTTCTCAAGGGTTATAATGCCAGAGGTCATCTGTACGTCTGTAAGCACGTCTGTTAAAATTGCAAAGTCTGTATCCAATCAAGAGATTACCCTTTTTTTGCTACTTGCCAACATGTATGGTAAACACTAAATAAACTTTGTAGACTTGGTCACTTATCAACAATGGCAATGCAGAGAAGCTTAACGGCAGCTGGAGGGCCATTAACCAAAGGAATTTGGTATTATGCCATACAAAAAAATAAATTCATCAAAGCATAGGTACTTCCAGGATGAAATTGTGTGCCTCATTTTTCTGAACCTGGAGAATGGCTGAGGCAGCAAACAGATTTCTATTCAGTCTCTTGCAGTTTTACAGTTACCCCCAGTCATGGGACATGCTCTGATAAACTTCAGTCACTCTTTACTGCTGTACTGCAAGTTGGAGTGATATGGCCCTCACCCCCCCCCAGTAGCCTAACAATAGAACAATGGGAAGGTAACCAGAGAGCAGCTCCCTAACACAAGATTACAGCTGACAAGAACAGCACTCAATAGTAAAATCCAGGTCCCACTGTGACAGATTCCATTAAATTGAGTATGAGAAGCAACCTGCTAGAAAGCAGTTCCATCCTAAAGTGCTGGCTCTTTTTAAAAACACATGACCAGGCAAAATGACCTGAGATTGCTGTCTACACACCAATATTACAACTTAAAAAAATACACTTGCTGGTTCAGGAATTAAATTATATATTGTAGAGTGAATTATTTGCTGTGTAAGCAGTGTAATTTAGAAATAAATCTAACATCATACAAATCATGACAGAATACCTTTAAGGGGTTTAAACTATATGGTTGCAGAGTACATAATAAAACTTCACGATTCTCACAAACTCAACTTTTTTTAAAAAAAAAGGTTTTCATTTTGTGCTTTAAACATAAAACACAACAAGACAAAACATGCTTAAAGTAAATTACATACTGAAAGTAAAATACAGTCAGGTACATCAGGTGAGGTAAACAATTGTGTCAGGTGAGATTGGTCTCGCAAGACCATAGCAGCATATCCTGGCCATACAACTCTCTGTGCCTGAGGTAATCTTATAGTTGTGCAAGTCATTTACAGATGAGCTCCACACAAACAGATCCCTCAGAAACAATATGTGTGCCCCAGGGATGTTTTGCCTGGATCTTAGGTTATGCGCAAGTGCACCATCTATATTTCTAAGTTCTCCTCTGCGTGTGCCTCCAGCCATGGTCCCCAGACCATTTCAAATTTTTGGGGGCAGTGTCTGGCTAGGTATGTTAGTTTTATAAGTGGAAGTTGATCATTGACTAGTTTTTGCATTGTTTGACTGTTGGGGGCTCAGCCACTTAATGGCGATCAGTTTTTTTGTCATGGAATAAAAGTGTGTAGCAGAGATATGGTTTTTATGAGGGGTGCTAGCTCCTCCACTATTCTCAAAAGACATACCTCCGGTGTGAGTGCTCTCGGGAGAAGGACCACATTAGTGAGGTGTGACATCACTTTGGCCCAGTAGTTGGTAATCTTGGGGCAGGTCCAGAACAGGTGAAAGAAATCTGCATCTGGTTGCCTGCATTTAGGGCAGTTCACCTCAGGATTCTTCCCCATTATTATAATTTTTTTTTTTAAAGTAATTTTTATTTGCATTTTAAACAAGTAACATCTTATGTATGTACTCTCCGGAATTCTCCAGGGTACAAGCAATTTCTGTTTTATGTTACAAAATGTTGTACAGCAGTATTTGTCCAAAACAATTAGAACAAAATAAAATATAAACCATAAAACAAAAATGGTATGCATGGGAACAGATTATTTACTTAGGTTAGATTCTGGTACTGGCTAGGTTTAGATAGTGCTGTTCTTAGAATGTATGTGCTTGTATGGTGTAAGTCTATGATAGTATAGCATGAGAGATATTACGATATTGAATCCAGGGAGTCCATGTGCTATTGAACCTTTTGGATTGCCCTAATTCAATGCTGGTGAGTCTTTCCATTATTAGCAGATTGTCCAATCTTGTTTTTACCTCTTGTACTGTATGTCTAAGGTGGTAGTCTTCCAGGCTTTCGCTATTGTTTGCTTAGCTGCAAAGAATATATAAGTAATCAGCTGCCTGGAATGTTTATTACCACCTGGAACTTGTTTATTTAAGAGGGCCTCTGCTGGATTTTTAGAGATAGAAAGTCCTGTTACACTGGTGATGAGGGTATAAACTCTGATCCAAAAGCAGGTTGCTATCGGACAGTCCCACCAAGTGTGGATAAAGGAGCCCTTTTGGTTACAGGATCTGAAACATGGCGTTGGAGCAGACGGGTACCACTTAGAGATTTTTTCTGGGACCAGATACCATTGGTGTAAGACTTTTTGTGAGGTCTCCTGTATCAATACTTTGATTGCATTTAATGGTATTCCTAAATATATCAGTCCATGAATCCTCGTCTAGGCATTGTCGTATATCTTTCTCCCAGCTTTGCACAAACTTTAAGGATTTAGTTGGGGTTATGTGGATCAAAGTGTCGTAAATATAGGATAGATCTCCCTTAGTTGAGAGTAATTGTAGACATAGTCTCTCATATGCTGTAGATCTAGAATAAGTCGATCCATCGTGCTGTGTTTTTATAAAATGTGCAATCTGCTGATATCTTAGCCATTCTCCCTGAGGGGCATCATATGTTTCTTGGATTTGTGAGAACGTCATAAGCTTCTCAGATCTAGTAAACGAGTAAGTTAGATTTGATTGTTCCCACCAGGCGAAAGCTCTTAAAGATTTACCCGGGGGAAAGTCTTTGTTATTCAGTAATGAAGTAGGTGGATAATGTTTGGAATATAAATGGAAGGAATCTTTCGTTTGGGACAAAACTTTCAGGGAATGGGCAATTATTGGATTGTTTTGCCCTCTGTCAACTGTTTTTTTTAGACCAGAGTAGGTTCCTTATGCTTTGGTCTGGGAGAAAATGTTGTTCAATTTGAACCCATGATGGGGCATCTTGGGTTTGATGCCAGGCCAGTAATTGAGATAATTGAGCTGCGTAGAAGTAGCATTTCAAATTTGGAATGCCCAGACCCTCTTTATATCTACTGTGGCAAGCAGTGGAAAAGATCAATCTGGCTCTCTTACCATTCCACACAAATTTATTAAAGGCTTTCTGCCATATGTCCATTAACCCCTTGGGAGGGTATGTTGGTAGAGTGCGGAATTTTTAGGACTGTAACTCTTCCCAGCCATTAAAGGTTAAGTTTGCCCCATGATTTTATCATTGCCAAAACCTGATGACTGATCCCTGTGTAGTTGTCAGTAGCCAAAGTTGCTAGTTGGGTTGGTATATATGTACCTAAGTATTTGAACTTTTTTGGTTGCAACTTAAATTCTAAATTTATTTCCAAAAGTTTCTTTTGGTTATTTGGGAGATTTATATTAAGTGCTTCTGATTTAGTTGCGTTTACTGCGAGCCCTGACAAATTTGGCATACTCAGAGAGTGCCTCAAAGATATGGCAATGAAGTCATTGGTCTGTTAATGTTAATTCTATGTCATCTGCATATAAGGCACACTTGTAGTCAATTTCCCCGACTGTCACACCAGAAATTTTGTCATTGGCTCGGATAGCTTGTGCAAGAGGCTCAATGGCGAGGGAAAACAGGAGGGGGGACAGAGGGCACCCCTGTCTGGTTCCCCTTTGTATTGGGAACTCAGAAGAGCTAAACCCCATGTAGTTGACTCTTGCCCTAGGATAATGATATAATGCAGAAATGATTTGTAAAAACGTGGGGGGAAAATTTAAAATCTTTAGGGTTTCGTGTAGAAAAGGCCATGAGATGGTATCAAAAGCCTTTTCTAGGTCAAGTGTTAGGAGCATAGTTGGTAAATCCTTTATTTTAGCGAAGTGAATTAAATTAAGGATTCTGCGTATGTTGTCTGTAATTTGTCTTTTGGGGATAAAGTCAGTTTGGTCCTTGTGAATGAGGATTTCTATAATGGTATTTAATCTAGTTGCCATGATTTTGGCTAATAACTTTGTCTACATTCAGGACCGAAATTGGGCGAAAATTTTTACACAGGTGAGGTCTCTATCCGGTTTGGGTATGACGGCAATCTGTGCTAGTAGGTCCTCTTGGCCAAATTGGCTGTTGCCTTGCATACTATCATTAAACAATGAGGTTAGCCAGGGTGTCAGTTTTGGGGAAAATGTTTTAAAATATTTCCCGGAAAATCCATCCGGACCTGGGGATTTTCTAGTCTTTATCTGTTTTATTGCATTTTGAACTTCCTCTATTGTAATTTGGTTGGATATATCTAAGCTTTGTTGTGGGGTTAGGTATGGTAATTTTAATTGTTGTAAAAAATTAGTTACTCTGATTGGGTCCGGGTCTATTTGTTTAGTATATAGTTTCTGATAGTAAAGAGCGAACTCTTCTACTATACGTTTTGGGTTCGCTGTAAGTGAGCCCTCTGTTGTTCTTAATTGGGTAAATAAGGATCCATGAGATTTATTAGTAAGACGCCTTGCCATCATTGTGTCTGCTTTGTTGGCTTTGTGGAAGAATTTTTGTTTAGTCCACTGTAGTTTTCTTATTTCTGTTTCTGTTAATTGGAGGTTTATTTCTGTTCTTAGTTTATCTATTTCTTTTCTGAGTCTAGCTAATTATTTGGACTTTGCTTAAATTGATCTTCCCTTTGTTGTAATGTTTCCGTAAGTTTCTGTATCTGTTCTATTTTAGTCTTTTTGGCCCTTGTTCGTGTTTGTAACAAAATTCCCCTGATGTAGGCTTTATGTGCCGCCCACAGTGTTGAGCTATTGATTTCTGGGGAATTATTTGTTGCGAAATATGTTTCTATTTCCTTTTCTATGTGGGCTATATGTTGAAAATTTGATAGTAATGTGTCATCGATACGCCATCTGCTAGTGATTGGTTTGTCTACTAAATGGGAGAGCTTAAGGGTGACAATAGAGTGATCCAACCAAGAGCAGGAGCGTATTTCAGATCGAATAATATTTGGGGTGAGCTGTTTGTTTATTAGAAACATGTCTATCCTTGAATGCGATTTATGGGGAGGGGAGTAAAATGTGTAGTCCCTCTTAAAAGGGTGGGATTACCTCCATGTATCGACCAGACCATATTGGCCTAACATAGTAGAAAAATAGTGTGGACCTCTTTTTGTAGAAACTGTGTTGTTGTTATGTTGTCTGTCTGTGGCCGGGTTAACAACCTCATTGAAATCACCCGCTAGGATTATTGGGCCTCTACCCTCCTCCTCCAGAAACGTTGTCTGTCTGTGGCCGGGTTAACAACCTCATTGAAATCACCCGCTAGGATTATTGGGCCTCTACACTCCTCCTCCAGAAACGCAAAGAAGTCTGCATAGTAATTACGTTGTGAATCATTTGGGCCGTACACGGTGGCTATAGTGACCAGATTATCTTGTATTTGGCCTATCAAAATCAAATATCTACCTTCTGGGTCGGATTTTGAATTTATGAGGTGAAAATTAAAAATTTTTATGGATGCAAATAGCCACACCTCTATGTTTTCTTGTAGTGCTGGCTGTATATGTACGGTTATAGGCATGGTGGAAATATCTCGGGGGTAGATTTTTTAGTAAAATGCATCTCTTGGAGGAAGAGGATATCAGCCCCCGTTTTACAGTAGTGTCTAAATGCCATAGACCTTTTAGCAGGAGAGTTCAGACCTTTCACGTTGTGGGTTAAACATGATAATACCATTTTATAACCTTATATTATAGTGAGTAAACCATACTTCAAACCAAACATTATACTGAGCACGAGCAATGCATATATCCTGTACCATGCAATAAAAAAAAACATATAATAGAATATAACCAAACTGTAAGAACAGCAGATTAGCTGTAACTGTATAGAAATAGAGATATTTTTGTTAAACAGTTCGAAAGGCCTTGTTATGTGACCTTGGTGTGGGGGGGAAATTCCCCGGAGGACTCATCGTGTTGACGTTTGGACTGTAGGTATGCTCTTGTAGGGATCACCTTGTAGCGCCTCTAGGATTCTTCTGCCATAAGGGGGTGATAGAATTCTCCCTCGGGCTATCTTGTGGTGATGGAGTCGGAGAAGAGGGGTTAAGCTTTAGGCGAGAAAGAAGATCCATACTGTCCTGTGGGCAAGATGCTGAGTATTGGTGGTTTTGATGGGTAAAGATCAGCTTGAATTGATAACCCCATTTGTAGCGGATCCGTCGTGTAGCCAGTATTGATGTAACCGGTTTCATGAGTTTCCGTTTCTGTATAGTCTCCGTTGCCAGATCCGCATAAATAGAGAACTTGAAAGATTTGTATTCCAGGTTAGTGGAGGCTCTGGAGGCGCTCATAATAGCCTCTTTGGAAGTGAAATAATGTAGCCTTGCGATGATATCTTTCGGAGGGGCACCTTCCCTTCTGGGACCAAGTGCTCGGTGTACTCTGTCTAATGTTAGATGTGAGGATGGAATGTCCGGTACTATAGATTCAAGGAGCAGTGGAATCTCCTCTTGTAGATTTATAATGGTTTCCGGTAGGCCACAAATTCTCACGTTGTTACGCCTTGAGCGATTTTCACTGTCCTCCATCCGTTCCTGTAAGTCGGATAGTTGCTGCTGTATTCTTGTTATCAGTGAATCCTGTGAGTTTGCTTTGCTTACCAGGTCATCGATTTTATCTTCGACGGCAGCTGTGCGTTGGCCTAAATCACGCAGTTCCTGGGAGACATGATCCGTAATTTTTTCCGCCACTGCCTTAAGCTCTGATTGTAATAGTTGTTTGAAGCGAGATATCAGCGCTTTATTGTGTTAGAGTCTCTGGTTCCGATTCTGGTTTCTTCCCCATTATTTTAAGCCTCACTGGTGTGACATGTGCAGTGAATTGCTATATATTGCTTGTCGCCTCCTCCCACGCTTCCTCCTCCAGATTGGGGATGAGGGTGTTCCACTTAAGTCTAGCTTTGGTAAAGGGGCCATTCAGAGACATTAGCAATATGCAGTAGAGGTTGGATACAAGTTTCAAGAGGCTCGGGTTCAACAGTGTCTCTTTATGGGGCTGTGTGATAGTGGGGATAGTCAAAGAGCCAAACTCGGCTGTGATAGTGTGCGGAAACTGAAAGAATCTATGCCAGATGTTATTTGGATGCCCAAGGCTCACAGCCAGTTAGGCCTGCGACGTGAGAGTATCATCATCTAGAAGGTCAGCCATATGCCGGACCTCCACTTTAGGCCAACAGATAAAATCCTGGAGTTGCCGTAAATGCGGGAAATTAGAGTTCCCCATAAGAGGGCACGAGGAGAGGGCAAGAGAGGAGGCTTCGGCAACATTTGGTGGCGAGTATTCATCCAGCTTAGTGTGGGTGGTAGCTCTGGTGTGTCTTTGGCTTTACGGTATGGGGCGTTCCTAAGTGCCTCTAGGGAGCCTGCCAGGGTGGCATGTAGTACAGTCAGGGGGTTCTCTGGATTTGGGTTGAGCCAATTGTGTATATAGGTCAGTTGGCTCGCAAGGTAATGCAGGTGGGGGAGGGCCAGTCCACCCTTGTCTAGGGGGGCCATGAGGGACAATTTGTTAATCCTAGGAGGCTTGTTCGCCCAAATAAAGGGGAGTAGGCTAGAGTCTATCTGCTTAAACACTTGTTGGGGGACCCATACCGGGGCATTTTGTAGAAAATATAGAAATTTTGGAAGGTGTGTCATTATAAAGAGATTCAGCGATCCCCATACATTCAATGGCAGGTTCACCCATTGGGCTATCACACATTTGAACTTCTGTATTATTGGGTCAATATTATGAGCTACAGATGAAGCCACTTTAGATGGGTTTGAAACAGAATAACTTAACTCAGACTTCACACTTGTCTCATTTAACACAGAAAATTGCGTCACAGCATCCCATCTAATTAAAGTGTTCATCATTGTGAACAACGGTGCTTTGGTATGCTAATGAAAAGGTTTAATGCATTAAATGAGTTAAGATAACACAGTTTCTTCAATTAGCCCTGTTATGACACATTTAACACACAAATCCAAGTGGCTGCATCTGTACATATTTTTATGTATCCTTAGATCTGTATACCCAGATATTTGAACTGGGATACCCAGCGCAGTCCCTGTATGTCACCTACTTCTTGGACAGCCTCAAGTGAAAAGAGGATTGACTATCTCTTGTTTATGGTGGGGCTGCTGTAGACACCAAACTGATCCGCCAAGGCCAAGGGTCAGCCAGGAACAAGAGCAGGTCGTCAGAGTATAATGCAATCTTTTCTTCTGTTCTCCCACATCTAAGTCCTATGATCAATAGAATATATGGCTCAATTGCTAATGCGAATAATAGCGGGGAGAGGGGACCCATGTTAAGGGAAATTGTCTAGAAAGGGTAGCATTGGCATGGACCTGTGCCACTGGAGCCAAGTAGAGAAGCTTGAGCCATCTTATAAAGTTATCCCCTATACCAAATTTCTCTAACACTTTCCAGAGGTACCCCCATTAAATCAAACGCTTTGGTGGCATCAAGTGCCTCCATTAATCTGGAGCCCTGATTCACATGGGAGGTTTGTAGGTGGGAAAACAATTCATAGAAGTGCTATTATTTGGCATGAATCCCGTTTGATCCGGGTGAATTATCGAGGATATCACCATAATGAGGCGTCTAGCGTAAATCTTTGCCAATATTTTAACGTCTGTATTTATCAGTGAGATAGGGCGATATGAGTCGCACAGATCCCGGGTTTTCCCCCTCTTTTAGTATGAGCACAATCAGTGCCGAATAGCAGGATTGTGGGGGAGAGCCTATTTTATTAGCCTCTAGGAGTGTAGCGTGAAGTCGGGGTAGCAAGCTGATCTTTTAGTAACCAGTACCAGGCCATCTAAACCTGTAGTTTTCCCACAGGGGAGACTGCCTATGGCCTCTGTGACCTCTTCCAGAGTACCCACTATCTAAGTAGGAGGAGCCTTCTCTGGTAATCGAGGAAATGTAATTGGCAAGCTTGGGCTCTGAGCAGTGGCATAACTACTCCCAGGTGGGCCCCGGTACAGGATGGGCACCTGGGCCCCCTGTCAGGCCCTTACCTCTATAAATCCCATGCTGGAGTGTTGATGACGTGTGCTGTAAAATCTCCTGCTAGATAACTGCCTGCCATAACCATTTTTGTGGCTCCAATGGGCCCCAAGGGGGTGGTGGCCCTAGTGTAATTGCACCCCTGCACCCCTGGTAGTTACACCACTGGCTCTGAGTATCGCACCTGGGAGGAGTATAGGCCCTCAAAGTAATCTGAGAAGGTGATGGCTATGTCAGAGGGGTCTGTAACAAAGGTACCCGCAGGGGTTTTGATTCTAGGAATCATTGTGCATGGCTGGGCTCTTTTGACTAGGTACGCTAACGTTTTCCCATTACGCTCCCTCTGGTCGAAGGACTGTTGAGCTATGTAAAGTAGTTTTTTTCTGGTCATAGTGACTTGGACTAAATCTAGTTTTTTCTGTGCTGAAAGTAATGTCTGGTGATTAATAGCATCCTCTAGCTCACAGTAAGCTTTCTCAGCAGTTTGTACCTCTTTCTGTGCTTCAATAATAGCTTGTTTGGCTACAGTGCGTACTCTGGAGATGGCTGAGATAAGGTGCCTCTGGCTGAAGCTTTTGATGCTTCCCAGACTACATTAGAGTTACTGGTGTCAGTATTAATCTCCCAGTATAGACCGTATTCTGAGCTGCACTTTTCCACCACCTCTGTGTCATCAAGCCACATTGGGCGCAGTCTCCAAATATGTTGCCTGTGTTTGGGGACAATGTGGAGTTCTAGGAGCAGGGGGGCATGATCATAGAGGGCCCGGGGAAGAAATTTTATATAATGAGCCCATTGTGTAAAATCTGGGGTGGCAATAGCCATGTCTATTCGGGATAGCGAATGGGTACCAACTGAATGACAGGAGAATTGTTTGTCTAGGGGATGTCTATGCCGCCATACATCCAACAGCACTAAGGCTCCCATCCATTGTTGTAAGGGGCCAGTTCTATGAGTGGTAGTAAGAATTATATCTATCTGTGGATCCACCACTGTATTCAGATCACTAATGTAAAAGATTGGACAGGGAAGAAATGCTGTGGCTTTGGTGAATATAAGATCCAATGTTTCTTTATTAAAGGGGGTGGTATGTACATATTCACCAGTATCCTGTCCTGATTATCTATCCTACAATGCAGGATTACATACCTTCCATAGTGATCTGTGGACAGGTTTAAGAGTTCAAAGCATATAGATCTGCGCACCAGGACCGACACTCCCCTCAGGTGACTGGAGTAGGAAGAGTGGTACGTATGTCCAACCCAGCATTTCCTGAGGGCTAGCAGTTTTTGGCGACTAGGTGGGTCTCATGTAGTAGGAAGAGTTCGGGCTTATATCTATTTACATAATCGAATACTAGGGCTCATTTGAATTTTGAATTAAGACCTCAGATATTCCACAAGAGTATTTTTACATTTCCCCCTTCCATTTCACATGATAGCTAATAAGGTAACGCTGGGAGAGTGGCCTGACCGTAACAACTTATATATACTTGTATATATTCCCTACCCACCCTGCACATCTAGAAAACATAGATGGCCTATACCCAAAACAAGATGTAGGGGACTGGTAAATTAACCTCCCAGTATATTTAGCAGGCAGTCCCCAAGTGTTATGGACACCTTAGTGGGTCCTAAAATACAGTTAGGAGGGGGAACTGTTTCCTATTCCTGCTATAATCCATGCCCCTTGCTGTTACTCACAGTGACCAGTAGATGGCATTGTGTTAAAGTATAAAAGCACTGTAAGCCATGCTTTCAGTGTCCATCTTGTGCTAGCTCTGGCCTGAGCAGGCAGGCAGAGTTTCGAGTGGAACCTAAGCAGGTCAGGCTTAGTAAGGATAGGCTACTCACAGTTATAGGTCGCTCTAGGAATGACAGATAGATAGAATTATTTAGCTGAGCAGTCTGAGGCTCCTACGAGGATTGTGAGTGGGATTAAGATCCCGGGTACTAATTGCCCAGAGTAGGGACTAAGTGTACAGACCTAGGATTGAAAGTGTCTCCTCAGGTTCCACTTAGGGAAAAGGCTGAAAGCTGGGTGTACCTCCTCAATGTTGCATATTCATTGTCTCCCATGTGTGAAGGGGACAGTCTCTGACTAAAGGTGCTGTGAGTATTGCCTATCCACTGTTGATCCTGCTTGTGCTGATGTGATTGCTGTACACTCCATTGTGGATTGTCTGTTCAATAAACATGTTCTTTAGTTAAGTTATAAGAACCACTGGCGCCCAATTATTTGCACCCTGAATACAATTACAGTTGCACTACACCCTGCCTCCACCTCGCTGCAAGGGCTTACTCCCTAAGATTTAAGGTCTCATCCGGAGCAATATATTGGGAGTGGAGCCTATAGATAGAGAAAGGTGCACTCAAAGTTACTATAGCGCTACATTTTGGCCCCAACGTGGGGCTGTACAGGGTAAAACTGTAATATCGCACCGCAGCCTAGTGTGACTGCGGGTGCGGACGCAATAGAAAAAAAGGCCAGAACACCAGCGGGAGATTTCTGTGGTTCTTCTCTCCCGGCAAGCATTCTGGCGCAGCGAGTGTTACAGCATTGAGGTTACAGTAAAGATGCCTACTGTACTGTCACGTGAAATGAGGGATCAGTCCCCTGCAGTTATTCCAGGATTGATAACTTCGGATGAAGTTTATGCCTGGGCCATAAAAGAAGGCATTAATCCTAAGCAAGTGGTGGTAATAGATGGATTTCACCCACTTGCCCCTGTGTATTTAGCAGCTTGGCCATTAAGTCTGTTCCCAAGATTTGTAGGGTACCGACACCTAGCCACTGCCCCATCAGGAATTCCAGATACTGTTAGGTTATTATGGCAAACTGAGAATGAGCTTCCCCTTGATGGTGAAGGGCCTTGCAGGATCTACCCCCATGGGATGCCGGAGGGCTGTCCCTGTGTTTATGCCAATCTGCCTACCCAGTCTCTTGAGAAGGAGAAGGGCTTTACTATAACTCCTTCTGCGCTATGGGTGTGGGCAGAATCACTGATGGTGGAACCTTGGCAGGTGGGATACCTGAGCGCTGCCCCATAGATAATGTGCACCACGCTCTTTTGGATGACCCTTTATTTGAAGGGCTTGAGTATGTCAAAAAGGGACCCTCCATGGAAAAGGGGAAAGTTAGACTGTTATACTGGGTCCCTGATGAGCCCCGCAAAGAAACATGGCCTGATAGAGTTTATCCCATAGGAGCCCCTGCAGAGGGTTGCCCATGTGTCTACCAGGATTTCTTTACAGAGGGGAAGTTTAGCGACTTGGCCACAGACTATAACCTTAATCAGTCTCTCGAAGAGGAAGAGGGTGCTGAAATTATGGAAGCGTGTGACTGTGTGAATTATACGGAGGACGCAGATTTCCACGCTTGTGAGTTACTGTGTGCAGCGGAGAGCCCGGTAGCGTTACCAAATGAACAGAGTACTGTAACTACAAATTTGACTGATAGCGTGGACTGCTCTGAACGACCCGAGGTCCCTGCTGCTGAACTGCCGTGTATGCCTGAGAGTACAGCAGCGCTACTATTAGAGGAAAGCATCCCTACTCCTGTAATTCCCCTCTCCCCAGCGGACCAGGGAGAAGAGGGCTGTGTAGTAATTGTTATATTCTGGACCCTGTCGTATACAGAGAATGCTCACAGCAGCTGGATGTAGAACAAACTTTACTTAGAAGAGATCATGGCTGAACTGCCAACAAGTTAGGAGGAAGGACAGATAGAGAGGCAGGTGATAGGAACAACAAGCATCAGCAGAACAGAATGACACACATAATTTTAACAGGTACACAGCGCCACCTAGTGGTCTCACATCACAGTCAATACATAATACCCCATCCCTCCTAGATGACATAATCGTCTAGGTGGCGGGGACTTTGAATGACCCTTCTGGGCCGCTCCTGTGGAACACTGATAACCTCTCCTTGTGGATTGGTCTCAGTATCTCTGGTCAACTCCTCAGGCACATCTACTGTCTATTCATCTGCAGGAATTTCTTCCTCTGGAAAAACTAGAGGAGTTACGTCACCTTGTAGTCCAGACTGGCCATGATTACCCTCTGTGTCAGGACAAGCATTGTCCCCTAGTCTGCTCCGCAGCTGATCAACATGTCTTCGAATAACACGGCCATCCGCAGTCTTAACCTTGTAAGAGACAGGGCCTGTGGCTTCAACGATGACCGCTGGTATCCATTTTAGTCTCAGTGCATAATTTCTGGCATACACACTATTGCCTGGTTCAAATACCCTCAATGTGGAGGCCTGTGCATTTTTATGAAATTGGTCTTCCTGTTTATTTTGCACATCAGAAGCCAAGTCAGGATGCAGTCTGTCCAAACAGGTTTTAAGCCGTCGGTTCATCAAAAGTTCTGCAGGGCTGCAGCCAGTGCTAGCAGAAGGGGTTATGTGCTGCTGCAACAAAAACTTTGCCAATATATAATTCCAGTCGCCATCAATTATCCTTTTTAATGCATCCTTTGTTGTCTGGACCATACGCTCAGCTTAACCATTTGAGGATGGATGAAATGGTGCTGTTGTAACATGCCAAATAAGGTTACCTTCCATAAATGCTCTAAAGTCTGATGATGTAAACTGTGCTCCGTTATCTGATACAATTGTGTCTGGGAGTCCGTGTGTGGCAAACAACTTTCGCAACACTTGAATGACTGCATGGGTGGTTGCAGATGCCACTGGAACAACTTCCAACCATTTGGAAAAGTAAATCAACCACAAGGAAGAATGTCTGACCTTGAAAAGGTCTTGCAAAATCGATGTGAAGTCACGACCATGGGCTCTGTGTCACCTCCCATGGATGTACCCAGGCCTTAGCAGGGGTATGGCGGTTGGTCTGGCAAGGAGCACAACTTTTTAACCATTTTTCAATCATTTCATCCATTTTAGGCCAACAGACATAATTTCTCGCAAGGGCTTTCATATTTACAATACCTGGGTGACTCTCGTGTAGGGCTTTAAGAACACGGTTGTGCCCTGCTTTGGGAATTACCACTCTATTTCCCCACAAAAGGCAACCTTTGTATGCAGAGAGTTCATGCTGGCGTCTCTCAAAAGGTGTGAACTCTTATTTTTTTTTTTTTGTTACTAAAATTTTTTATTGGTTTTTCGCCAAACAGATAATATTACAATCCAACATTATTCATATTAATCCTTTTTGACGTTGCTTTATGTTTAACTAAAACAAACAGCATAATAATAAAGAAAATAAAAATAAAAGACAATACAAATACTCAGTGTCATTTGTTCTCTTGCTATAGCAAAGTAGTCCATCTGTAGGTTCTTGTTTTGGATTATGGACCTTTTCAAAGTGGTGGGGGAAATGATCTTACATTTGTTTCCAATAGGTATATATGGCACAATCTGTTATTTCTAGTTATCTGTTTAGAGCTACGTTAATAGTTCCCATGCTGCCCAAATTTCTGTATATTGAGTCATCTGATTATGTATAGCCGCTATACCTGCTTCAAAAACTTTGTTATTATTTACTCTGCTTTTTATTTCGTCTAATGAAGGTATGCTCTGTGTCTTCCACTTAGCTGCTATACTTATGCGAGTGGCTGTGTAAATTTGGTTGAGAAGAGCTTGAGAATGCTTATGAATGTTCTCCACCGGTTTGCCCATCAAGAAACATTTAATATCTTTTGCCATAGGCTTATGGAGAAGCTTGCTTGTGAGTTCCGCTATCTCATCCCATATTGGTCGAATCATGGGGCATGTCCAAAAAATATGGATCATGTCACCCATTTCCCCACACCCCCTCCAGCAAAGTGGTGAGTGGTCTGGGAAAAACGAATGTTGGTGTATGGTACCAAAACAATAACACTTTGTAAATATGCTCTTTTTGCCTAGAGTAACGCACCATTTTTTTTGCGTTGGACCAAATAGCTGTCCATTCCTCGTCCAACATTGGTTGAGGTAGAGTAGTATCCCACTTAGCCATGTATGAATGTCTTGGAAGTATGTCCAACTGAGAGTCGGTGAGTATTTTATATATCTTTGATATGAGCCCTTTTTGTGGGAGCCCTATTTTTGCCAAGTTCTCAAATAGGGTAGGTGTTGTAATCCTATTTTCATCATAATAGGGCTTAATGAAATGTCTGAGTTGCAGATATTCAAAAAATTGGCAAGTTCCTTGTGGTGTTTTCTCTGTGAGCTCATTGAAGGTAAGCATCTCTTTGGTGAGCGGGTCAAGCAGATCTCTTATTGTCTGGAACTGTGTAATTCTCCATTTGTTGATATAGTGACCATGTGTTCCAGGTTGGAAGCCTGGGTTATTTAGAAACATTAAGTTTATAGACTTCCTGGAAGACAGTTTATTTCTGTACTTATACCATACAGACAGCATACTTCGTGTAGAGGAAAGTAGTGTAGAAAGATTTACTGTGCGGCCTGGTTGAGACCAAATGAGATAGTTGATATGGCCTTCTGGTGAAAAGGCATTTTCAATGAGGCTCCAGTTGTTGTTTGTAATCCATCTTGACCATGCCAGAACTTGTTTAAGTTGGGTAGCTTCATAATATTTTTGAATAGAGGGGACTCCAAGGCCTCCTTTCTCAGTTGAGGTTGTTAGTACACTTCCTGAGACTCTATGTCTCTTATTGTTCCATATAAATCTATGGCAGCATGATTGAATATCTCTTAGTACATATAAAGGAACCACAATAGGAAGCGTTTGAAACAAATACAGAAATTTGGGCAGGATACTCATTTTTATTGCAGAAATTTTACCAAACCAAGAGATTGGATATGTGGACCATTTTTCCAATAATTGTTTCATTTTTTTAATTAATGGCGTAAAGTTCTGTTTAAACAATTCTGAGTATTGTGATGTAATTTGGGTCCCTAAATAAGATATTGAGGGCATATCAGGATGGGTGGAGCAGATCTTAAAACCTGTTGTGAGGAGCACAACAAGCTATTTACAGGATACAACTGATCTGCTAAACAAACTTGAAGGCATAGGAATACTTCCAGAGGGCACCATTTTGGCAACAATGGATGTGGAATCACTATATACTAATATTCCACACAAGGATGGTATAGAGTCCTGCAAAACATTTTTGGAAAAGCATGACCTACCATCCCAAGCAGTTACACAACTGATTG
>CM044431.1:93197864-93211857 GCA_024363595.1 Xenopus borealis
TTGCACCCCCGCCTAATGGTTTTAAAAATTAGTGGTGAGCACAACTTTTTCTTGTTTATTCCTCAATGTCCCACACAGACAACAAGATCTGGCTCTTACTCACAGCCACAAGCTCCCTCTGCTTCTTGCAGTAGCAGGCAGCACCCTCAGCTTCTTTGGTAGTTTCCAACACAGCCAGGTCTCCTACCTGCCGTGCCCTGCTGAGAGACACATTTTCCCATTCCAATTAAGTTTAAATAGCCTTTCCACAGGACGGCTTTCCTGTGGAAGGTGAGCTCCGATCTCCGGTCTGGCTCTGTGGAATGGAGTACCTGACTACTAAACTTAAACAGAGAATCTGTTCTCTGTTTAAAGACAACTCCCTTCCTGGAGTCTATCTTAGAAAACCCTGTTTCGTCCATTCCAATGAGCCAGTCCAGTGGGAGTTTAGGTGTGTTTTGTTTACGATTAGTATATGATTCATTTTGTAGTATCCAGAGTCCAAATTTTTGTGAATTTAGAGGGACAGCCTCTTGTAGAGTAGATTTTCTCCAAGGAAAAGGCAAGTAGCTTTTTTTTCTGAGACGGACGTTACTGTGTCTTTGAGGAAGTTCAGAAGCAAAACTGTAGGATGGAACTCAATTGGTAGTGCCATTAGCCAAGAAAGCTAAGTGGCAATTTCTGTCTAAAAAATTTGAATTAGTGGACTCCAAGCCAGATGGTAAAAGTCAGCATTACTATTCTTACACCTGTTGCATAAATCAGGAAATCCAGGGCTAATTTTATAAAGGATAAAGGTTGCATAGTAAGCCCAGTGTAGGTATTTAAATTGTATATTGGGCTATATGGTATCAGCAAGTATTGTTCCCCATTGCTCCTCTGTGAGGTTGGGTATATATATATATATTTTTTTTAATTCTTTATTTTAGTTTTTCTGTAATGAATATTAACAACAAAGAGATAAAGATATATATAGGTCCTCAATTTATGATCTCTTACACCATATCTATGACAACATGTTCCCACACTCCTAATGCCACAGTCACCTAGTAATATATTGTGCCTGTCATGCCAAGGCAGCATTGCTCTGGCATCCAAAGTTAACATAGTAAAACAGTTGGTCAAGGTCTCACACAGAGACCCTTGATTGTATATCTCACCATGGGGGCTGTGGAAAGGTGAGAACCATATCTCTCATCTGAGACGGTTTGGAGCCAAAACAGTTGGGCCAAGGAAGCTGGCCAGTATGTCCTTTGATCGGTTGATCAAAGAACAGAGCTGTGGACCTAGAGCAGCAGGGGGGGATAGCTAGTAGAAAATTATGGATTATAGGAAAGTATCCATACCTCCTGTGTCATAGGGTTCACAACCTCATAACTTACATATTGGTTATGAGGAGGTCACAAGCTTCCTAACAATACCAAACAGGACCAGCCTATACCCACCTGTTAGGAGGACTGGTTCCTGGGGGACTGGAAAATGGGAACCTATTAGTGTTTGGTATTGTTCTGTTTGCCCACATATGGATCACAGCCTGCCCATGTTTTTATTATAGTATTGGGTACGGGCAAGTACCCATATTATATTAAGGGATATTTGGGAATATTGCCTGAAAGTAGCAAACCTCCTGCAGGGGGTCGTAAATGACATGTTCCTTGGCACTCCTACCTCCTGCATAAGGTAATGAGGGGAGTGTCCCAGCAGGGAATAAAAAGGTGACATTCCCAATATCTAATTGTCATACAAGGAGGCTTCATTTTCCAAGTGAATTGTATGTCCAGTTTTCCACTCGTGCCTCAGAGGATACATTGATAACTTCCAAACTTGGTAAAGTAAGGGTTTTCTTTGTGTTTTTACTCCCTTTTATTTTATTTGCTGTTTTGCAACTATATGTCATCTTTGTAATATCATTTTTACATACATATGCACTGTTTCTTGTAATATTAAAATATCATTTAATACGTTAGTCCTTGTGCTCTAAATGAACTCATAGCCCATATGAATGCTTGTGCCTAAGTGTATGAACTCTCTGTATGTGTGGAAAGGGAAAGTTGCCTATTTGTATGTTTGATAACTAGTACGGCTAGCAGGAAAGTGTGTTTGAGTGTGAATGAACCCTTTGGCTGCTGGAGTGCTTGTTAGACTAGTAGGATCTTACCCTGACTAACTACCATAGGAGAGAGTGTTTGATGTATTGTGTAGTGTGAGTTATTACCTGTTATAGAGGGCAGGGGAATAGTCACATTAGGTTTCTATCGCCTGTTAATGATAGATGGTGGCAGCGAATGAACTTTGTGGGTGTTGGTGTGTTTTTGGGGTGTCTGATGTTAGTCTAACCTGTGTGTAAGGTGATTGAGAGACTGATTGTATCCCCTTGTAGCCAAACCCAAGAGTTAAGTGTGGTTGAGTGAAGTGTTTTTGTGACAGTGCCCATAATAACAAAAAGAGAAGAAGAAAAGAAAAAGAAAAGGAAAAAAAGAAAAAGAGGACCGGGGCTCGACGAGGCAAGAACAACATTAGTTTGAGGACACCAACGATAGAGATTCCCCTTCCTAATAATTCTTCTATGGTTTTAGGATTAGATCTTGATATTCACTTGATTCAATAAAAGAAATCCAATGACACCATTTACTAGTAAATTGTATTTGTTGATTTTGCTCAATTTTACTCTGTTTCAATATTTCATACTGGAATCTTTCTTGAACTTTAAAATAACCATTCTTTTGTTGTTGGGGTATTAACTGAATTCCAGAATTTTGGGATAAGAAGCTTAGCTGTGTTAATGAGAATGGGGGCCAGTGTTATTTTTTATTGCAGTGTAGACAGGTTATTTTTATGTAGAAGATAGCAAGCTGGTGAATCTTCCATTCTAAATCCATGAGTTTTTTTTTTATTTATTAAAGGGGTTGCTCACCTTCCAAACACTTTTTTCTGTTCAGTGGTTTTCAGATTGTTCTCCATAAATAAAGACTTTTTTTCAATTACTTTCCATTATTTATTTTTTACTGTTTTTCCAAAATCTAAGTTTAAAGTTGAATGTTGGTGTCTCTGGTGTTTGAGTCTGGCAGCTCGGTAATTCAGGTGCAGACTCTAAACTGTTACAATTTTGCAACATTTAATTGATACATTTCACAGCAACATCTCTGGAGTATTAGCAACTATTTTATCAATTCTAACAGCTGCCTGTAATGAAACCCAGAGATTCTGCTCAGCAGGGACAAAGATAAGAAAAGTATCCATTAAATGTATCAGTTTAGAAAAGTTGGGGGGGTCAGCGACCCCCCCTCCCAGAGCTGCTTTAGAAGGTGAAAAATGACACTTTACACTTCAACATTAGAAAAACAGCTACAAATAGAAAATAGACAGTATTTGGAAAAAGTTGTTATTTCTGGTGATCTATCTGAAAACATCTAGTTGTTTGAAGGTGGACAACCCCTTTAAGGATCTAATTTTATTGCAGTGCCAGAAGATGTGGCTTAAATTGGCCTTTGGTTGATGACTTCTCCAGCAAATATCTGGTATATTCACATTCATTTTTGCCAGTACTCTCAGTTGGAATACCAGGAAAACTCCAGGTGGGCCAAGGTGTCTGTGGGCCCTCATGCTGCTAAACTTTTGGCCTATTTCATGGCCATTCCCTATTTCTATTAGAACAAAGAGGCTAAATAGATGGAATAACTAATTATAGTATGTAAAGAAAACAAACTAGGAGAATAGAGGTTGAGTGAGGAGATGAAGAATATCAGTACTGAGAGTGGGCCCCTTATCTAAGGTTTTATGGTGGGCCCCTGGTCTAAGGTTTTTGGGTGTGCCCCTGTGTCCCAGTCCGACATTGAGTACTGTAGGGACTTTATATCAATATGAAAGGATCTTATAATTAATTTTCTGTAGTTTACAACAATTAGAGACCCTATGAGTACGTTCTGTTATACGCTTCCACTCCAAATCTGTAAAACTTACTCTACATAGGTAATCTTTAGGTTTCGATAGGATCTTATATATTCGTGATATCACCTGTGTTGGCCTCTGTCTATTAATAGACAGGCTTTCAAATGCTTTATCCTTTGGACCATCACTATCCAGAAGTCCTGTTCTGGACATAAAATGTTGGACTTGCATCCACCGTAGCTTGTTTATCGGGACCCTCAATTCTTCAGGTAATATATCTTGCATTGATTTAAGATTGATACAGTAATTGGATGATATAAGGGATCCCTTCTATTCTAAGCAGCTCTGCTTGGTTTTTAATTGTGTGTCATTTTAAAACCTTTTTTGACTTGGCATGGTGGTGAATAAAAATTGCTTTTTATTTTAATCTAATGCTTGAACTACTATATACATTACCCAGACATGTATGTGATTTGGAGGTTGAGTCCTCAAAAAATTATTTGCGTTAAATTTTTTTTATAATACATACAAGTGAACCCATCGGGTCCCGGGTTCTTTATTCGAGGGTGTCGTCCTCAGTGCCAAATCAATCTCGTATGCCGTGATAGGGGTTTCCAAAGTCTCCAGATATTCTTGGGGTATTTCCGGTTTCACTAAATTTAAGAAATACTGTCTCAGTGCCTTTTTATGTTGCCCCGTGGAATCCAACCTGCCACCTAAATTGTACAAAGACTGATAGTACTTTCTAAATACTGAGATTATTTTGTTTGCATTAAGAACGATATTCTCCTCATTATCTCTAACTCTAGCTATAGCAATGGTGCCCAGACTTTGTCACCTCGCAATCTACTCTTGCCACCTGACGCAACCATGAGATCTACCTTAAGAACTCAACAGTATGCGACTATTTTTTTTGACATGTGACTATTTATGCATTGAACTCTATGAGGGAGCAACTTTTTCTTTACGCACGGCTATTTCTTTTTACACGCAGCTATTTCTTTTTACGCGCAGCTATTTCTTTTTATGCAGAAACATTAAACGTGATCGTCTGGTAGACCATGATCAACGTCTTGGGCACCCCAGCCCTGTATTTATATTGGGAGGTTTTGCTGGAACTGGTCTGATGCAATAAATACCAGATCTATGGTTCTTGTTAATTATTAAGCTAAACAGGGAAATTGTACCTTCTCCACATTTGGTCATTTTAAGGCATATAATCAGGTCAGTGCACAGATAATCTCCCTGCATAATGATTTTACAAAAAAGTCACAAAAAAGAAGATGGATGTATACTGGTCATCTAATTATCTACCTTACAAGGACCAACCGTGGAGTATCTTCAATTTCTTGTAACATTCATAATTATGATAGTGGGCAAAAAAAGTAGTTAAGCACAACAAGCCCTATTAATTGCACCTGTTAAAAAAGAGGTATTACAGCTCCCTGTCTAGGTTAGCAAGACATAGTATTCAGCAGGAAGGAAAAATCACAGTTTCCCTCATAAGGATCACAGTATGACATACAGTAAATGAGCTGTTTTGCACTGTGCTACAAAAATTGTATTTTACTTATCATGTTACCTGCTATACCACTATGCATCACATACAGTCATAGAGCACAGAAAAAGCCTGCCAGGTCCCTGGCTTCCCTCAGTCACAGGCAGGATACTTGTTGCATTTTATTGCCCAGGGTCGGAGACTCTTCAAGCAGCAAAAGTATCTGGAGAAGGCCCTATTCATCTGGCTTCCACTCTTACAGCAGCTGAGCAACAGTGCAGCGTGAGAACGGAAGAGAGTGGGAGGGGCAAAGGCAAAGGATCCCCCTACCCCCTCAGCTGTGCTTTCCACCGGCCTAATAATGACACAGAGACTTCTTATGGTGGCAAAATCTGTGGAGGTCACATTTCTTTATTTAAACAACATCTTAAAAAGACTAGGTGCACCCTGACCACCAGCTGCGGCTCCTATAATAGCAAAAAACATGGGCCTGCTGCCCATACCATAGCAAACAGCAATTTAAGGGAGCAGGGATCATGGGGCAGAGTGCCCTCTGCCGACCAATCTGTAGCCCATCCTCCTGCTCCTCATCATGTGCAATAATGGCGCTAACCCAGCCTCTCGCGTGACTCAGATAAAACCCGTGCAGTCAAAGTCTGCTCCACACTCGTGACTTCCCAAGGGTAGGCCTGCACTTCACTGAAAAACCATCCATCTTCCTGGAGCCGCTCTGCTGCCGGCATACTTGGAGCCGCAGCTGTGTCATGGGAGCTCCGAAATGACCTACACAGATAATGGTACCCCAGAGGAAGGCGAAAAAATCAGGTGCTCTCGACCAATTAGCAGCCTGATGAAAAAATTCCTTCCTGAACCCTTCAAGGCGATCAGTTGGTAGAACCCTGGAGCACCTTCTTTCTTATATTTCTTCTTTCCCTGGGCTGGGAGGGTGGGAGAAAGAAAAAAACAAGTTATCTGCTTGAAAGGTATCGTATTCCTCCTTAAGAAACCCCTTCCTATCTTACCTGCCCACTGCTCAGTCCCTCAAACCGCCCCTTCTTTTCCCGCCGAACACACCCTGCCATTGTTCTTCCCCCCCACCAGAGAGCTCCAATGCTACCAAAATTGGAAACAGTTCCAGCAAAGTCAAATTCTTTGTCAAACACTTTTCGTGCCAAGTTTGAGGCCACCTGTCTGCACACCATTTTCCTGCCAGATATGCCCCAAATCCTACACTGCCAGATGCATCAGTGAACAGCTCCACTTCTTGATTGATTTGTGTTTCTGCTACCCATAGCCTCACCCCATTAAACTTCTCTAAAAAACAGTTCCAAACACTCAAATCTGCTTTCAATTCCTTTGTGACCCTTATATTATGAAATGGTTTCTTAATTCCAGAGGTGGATTTTTCCAATCTTCTGTTAAAAATGCGGCCCATTGGTATTATTCTGCATGCAAAATTCAACAGACCTAGGGTTTGCTGCATCTCCTTTAATGACACCTTAGTAGCTGCTGCTATTATTTTAACTGCTAGCCTGGTTTTAGATACTTTTTCTTTTGGAAGTCTACACTCTTTGGCCTTTGTATCAATCTCGATACTCAAAAAAGTTAACTGTGTTGTTGGTTGCACCGTTTTTTCCTCTGGCACACCTAAATCTTTCAACAGTTGCAGGAATACTGACAATGTGTCTTGACTAATAGCAGAGTGTCTTGGCCCCATAATCAGAAAATCATCTAAATAGTGAGCTATGTCTTTGTTTCCTGTTCTCCTATACAATTGCCAATGCAGGTAGGTACTGAAAGCCTCAAAACACGAGCAAGATATTGCACAACCGACGGGTAAGCATAGGTCCACATAAAACGCTCATTGAAAATGACAACCTGTCAACCTAAAACTTTGTGGATGTAAAGGTAACAGTCTGAATGCAGATTCTATGTCCACCTTCGCCAACAATGCCCCTTTTTCCTGCCTCTTTACTATCTCCAATGCCTCCTCAAATGACTGATACTGTACTTTGCACCTTTCTTCATCTAAGGCATCATTCACTGAAGCTCCTTCTGGATACGACAGGTGCTGTATCATTCTAAATTTTCCTGACTCCTTTTTTCGGACTATTCCTAATGGTGACACCACTAAACCTTCTATAGGCAATTTTTCAAATGGACCTGCCATTCTCCCTGTTTTCACCTCTTTCTCAATTTTTTGCTTCAACACTTCTGCATGGCGACTCGCTGATTTCAAATTCCTAAAAACGTTGCTGGGAGGGGGGGGGGTACATGTGAAACTGGGATCCTAAAACCTTCTAAAAAACCTGTTGTTAGAAAAATTGCTGAATCTTTATCTGGATAACTTTCTAAAGCCTCACTTAGCCTGGCTATCTGGATTGGCATTTCCGCTCTTCTGGTAAGCATGTCGAAAAGGCTGCCTGTTTACCTGCCCTTCTTTCTTTTTATTGCATTCTGCAACCGCATGAGAAGATCCGAAATTCAGACAAGCATGTTTAAATTTGCAAGCATAGCCCCTAGTACACCGTTTCTCATTGTATGCAAAACAGATATTCCTGGGTTTGAATGCATATGGCCCTTTGTTGCTATTAGCAGCCGAACCATTGTCCTTGGACACCAATCTTGTCCACAAGTCTATATCCTTTTGTCCAAAAGACAAAACCTTGCTACTGACTATCTTCTTCCTAAAAGCCCTATCATAATCAGACCATGACGAGCCTTTATAAAACAAATAGGTATCAATTATTGTATCTATGTACTTTATAATGTTCAAACATTGTTCTGTTTTTTTCTCTAAGTACACACTTGCAAAAACCATTACCCCTTCAGCCATTCAAATATTGTTTTACTCTTTTTTCCCCTCTCCTCTTCTTTCACCCTGTCTTCTTTTGCCTGGACTGCTTCTTTAGTTAGATCATAAATTTTCCAGCCTCAATATTTTTCCTCATCTTTCTCGGCAAATGATCTGCTGTTTCTGTAAGGGCGCATGCATAAGTATCTGCTGCTCCCACTGGAACCATTGGCTGACTACTTGCCTTTGGTTTCCCCCCCCTTTTTTCCTGCGCTTTACTTTTAAAAAAATGTTTTTATTAAAGCTAAGATCTTTCCCCCTTCCTCTTCACTATCTGACCCATCAGAATCTGTTTCTGAATAACAGGGTACATTAAACTCACCCATAGCAGACACGGTTCCTCCTGGAACCTTATTGCCCTTCTGCGCTGCTTGCCCGTCTGCACTGGATGATGCCCTTTCTTCTCCTTCTAGGCTTCTTGAAGGACCTATAAATACAAAAATTAGGTTCAAACCACAGTGTAACACTTCTGTCTTCCAAAATCAGCAGCAAATAGGGTTCTCTCCTTCCCCAAAGAATAATTCAACAGATTTCCAAACAAGGAACTTTTGTTGCTGATCGTGCCTCAAAAAGGAGGAGACAAAAAAACAAAATGCAAAATATAGTGTAGTATGTTCACATAAGTGGATTACACCCAATGTGCGAATTAATTAGAACACTCTCAGTGTGTTTTCTTAACACCCCATTAGTGGTTTCTTATGAAACTCAAAAGCATAAAGTAAAGAATGGATTCAGTATCCACCACCATCAAACAGTGTGCGCAAAATACGTAAAAGCAGTGATCAAATGTTATCTGAGAAGTACCCACATGAGTTAGGCTCTGACTCTGATTATACTAGTATGCAGCATTGAAAAATATCTCTCTCTTTCCTCCGTTTACTTCTTAGCCACACTAATAGGTGACGAACTTGTGGAGAAAGACTGTTTGCGCAGAGGAACTCGGGGAACATTGTGCCAATACCGCGTCCTTAACAGCGCAACCGCATGCACAGCCGTGCAGGGACTCCAACCTATTCTTTTATGTGATTTTAAAGAAACCGTTTTAACAAGAAGTAAACGGAGGAAAGAGAGAGATATTTTTCAATGCTGCATACTAGTTAAAACGTCTGTGAGTATAATCAGAGTCAGAGCCTAACTCATGTGGGTACTTCTCAGATAACATTTGATCACTGCTTTTACGTATTTTGCGCACACTGTTTGATGGTGGTGGATACTGAATCCATTCTTTACTTTATGCTTTTGAGTTTCATAAGAAACCACTAATGGGGTGTTAAGAAAACACACTGAGAGTGTTCTAATTAATTCGCACATTGGGTGTAATCCACTTATGTGAACATACTACACTATATTTTGCATTTTGTTTTTTTGTCTCCTCCTTTTTGAGGCACGATCAGCAACAAAAGTTCCTTGTTTGGAAATCTGTTGAATTATTCTTGAAGGACCTGCATCCTCTTCTCTCCTCTGCTCCCTTTCCTTTCTCCATTGAAGCCAACTCTCCTCTTCCTCTCTGCTCCTAAAATAAAAACTCGGCACACAATTATTTCCATAACACATTCTCCTCTCTGGCCTCCTTTGTCTGTACCTTTGGCTACTTGCAGGAGAAAAGTCACCATCATAATCATATTCATCGACAACTTAGCAAGAATCGTCCTCCTCCCAGTGGTAATATCCCCTCCGACATTGTGGCTGGCCCCTGTGGTTTGTAACTTTAGGATACCTGTAGCCTCCTTCTCCTCTGGGCCTGGAATTTCCTCCCACCCTGGAAAAGGGGGGTGTGGGCCTGGGTGGTGTATGGGATGGTGTTGGATCGGCCTCCATCCCCCATTCCCCTTCATCGGACCCCTCCTCCTCCCCGTTACCTCCCTTCCTTTGTGTCCTATTGTGGGCTGGGGAAGGAGGGGATTGTGGTCTGCTGCTGGGTGTCAGGGCCCTGTCCCAAGGTTTTTTCCCTCCCCTGGGATAACGGGGATCTGCCTGCCTGCCTGGGGCTGGTTTCCTAGGGGGGTTGGTGCTGGGAGGGAGCACTGATGTGCTGTCCCTCCCTTGCCCCCTTAATGTTGTGTGGCCTGCCTGTGCGTTGGAGGGGGTGAGCGGGGCTAATTCAGGGGCTGCTGTGGGGGGGTAAGTGGTTGCGGGCACTACCGGAGCCTCCCCTGGCCTGTGCTGTGCCCCCCGTACCTGATTGGACTCTCGGCGGTGTGATACACTCCGGCTTCCTTACCTCCCGCAACTGTCATGACGTCAGCGAAGTCTCGCGATGTTTCGCCGCCATCTTCTTCCGAACCGCTTCCTCCGACCCCAGCTTCTTGAACGGATTCCTTCGTTCCTCTGCTGCCGCTCTCCAACCTCCGACGTCTTCCGGATCCTGCACCTGGGGAAGAAAATTGTACCTTGCACTTGGTACTGGAGCCCGAAGCCAACTCCTCTTCGTCGCGGAAGAACCTAGGACACAGTACCGGTCTTCTTGGAGCACCAACTCTTCAGCTTCCCGGTAGTGTCCTGCAAGAGAAAGAAAAAAACAAGTTATCTGCTTGAAAGGTATTGTACTCCTCCTTAAGAAACCCCTTCCTATCTTACCTGCCCACTGCTCAGCCCCTCAAACCACCCCTTCTTTTCCCGCCGAACACACCCTGCCATTGTTCTTCCCCCCCACCAGAGACAGTGGGGGGGCTGGGACCGAAACTACTTATATTTGCTGAGTTGTTCTTTTTAGATTACTTTTTCAAGTGGGGTTATTTCAATTTGAGTATTCCTAAAGTGAAATTGCTGAGCAAGAGTATGTCTCATTTGTAGGTAGCAAAATAGCATCCTGTTTGGGATACTGAAGTTTTCATTTAGTTGTTGGAAAGAGAGAAACAAATTGTCCTTATAGATGTTTCCTGGTATTTCACATTATATTGAGCCCAGAGCTGGGGATCAGGTATTGTTTTAAGTTATTAAATATCAGGATTATGCGAGAGTGGCATATAGGGAGATAAAACCAATGGGGTTTTCCTTATTCTGCCACAGCCCAGACTCCATACCTTCACTGTATTTTCCATCATTGGAGTGCAGTAAGTCATGCCCAGTGGTCTTCTATGGACCAGGTTTCTCAGGCCCTCAAGGTCAAGGTTTAATTCCTTGAATTTTACTATTTGTTGATGTATGTGTATCCCTAAATATTTTATTGTGCTTACTTAGACCAAGGGAACTGAAAGTCTATGTATTCTATGGCCTGGGGATCCAGAAGCAACAACAATGACTTAGCCCAGTTGATCTTGAGAACAGAGAATTGTGTGTGGCAGTTGTAGAACTTGCAGGCTTGAAGGGCCTGTATCATTTAGAGAGTGTAATCCACAAATAAAAAAAATGTTTTCCCTTAGTTTCCCTACATCAAATAGTTGCTCATATAAACCATGCTAAGGGTTCCATTGCCAGGGCAATAAGACCCAGTGACTACAGACATCCCTGGCGGGTGCCTCGGGTTGATGGGGAGGGAAAGCTCTAGGTTTGAAAGAATTCTGGCTGTTGGTTTGGTGTTCAGGGCTTGTATCCAGGTTAAAGGAAAAGTAAATGTTTTTTTTCCTATCTGTAAATTTGCTCTAAACAGCTCCCCAGATTAGTCTCTGCTGCAAGTCTGCTCTGGTTTCTGTGTTATCAGCAGCTTGTTTCCCCTTCTTCCTGGTGCAGAGTGAAGAGTTGAGGGCGGAAGGCGGAGAACTGAAGACGGAGGAATGAGGCATGAAGAGGGCTGATGTCTCAAGAGGGAGGGCTAAGGGCGCAAGAGGGAAGGCTGATGTCTCATGAGGGAGGGCTGACTTCTCATGAAGGAGGGCTGAGGGCTCAAGAGGGAGGCTGAGGGCTCAAGAGGGAGGGCTGAGGGCTCATGAGGGAAGACCGAAGACCGATACCTGACTGCTTTGGAGAATTAGGCCGATTTGACCAAGTTGAATGCCTTCTCATTATCCTAGGAGGCAATGACTCTAGTGCCTGCATTTGTGTGTGTAATTGTTAAGTTGGTGTTTATCCTCCTAATATTAATCTCTGTTGATTTGTGGGGGGGGGTAAATCCTACTTGAACTGGGGATACTATTGAGGTTATAACATAATTTAGGTACTTTGCCAGCACTTTGGCTGGTATTTTAGAGTCTGCGTTAATAATGAAGTCTGCCTAATTACGTATTGATTCTGAGGAAGATGAAAACCCTGTCTGAACCCATCTTCAAAGAAGTCATTTGGGCAAACCCCTAGATCAACTCTTTACTAAGGGTTAAAGGGGACCTGTCACTCACACATAAAAAACTGTATAATGAAACTCCTTTACAAATGAAATATGTTTAATTAAAACATCCACATGAAGTTTGTCAGGTAAAATGGGAGACCTAGAATTGCATGTTCTAAAAATGATCACTGAGACTTGGTGGGATGAAACATGTGACTGGACTCTGAATTTAAATGGTTACATACTTTTTAGGAGGGACAAAGGGATAAGAAAGGGGGGAGGATTGTGTTTGTATGTAAAGCCTGAATTAAAGCCATGCACTAAAGAAATAACCATTACGGGCACTGGTGAGGGTTTGGAATACCTCTGGGTAGAGATTTCGACTGAGCATAAGGTTACAAAGAAAATTTTCATTGGTGTATGCTACAAACCACCTCTTATAAGTGACGATTATGAAGCCCAGCTACTTTTACAAATAGAAGCGGCTTCACAACTAGGTCAAGTTGTTATTATTATGGGTGACTTCAATTATCCGGACATTGACTGGGGTAATGGGGTTGCCAAGACAGATAAAGCTAGTAGGTTTGTAAATATGCTAAATGAGAACTTTTTATCCCAGCTCTTTCAAGAACCTACTAGGAATCTGGTAATAACTAATAATACTGAACTCATCTCTAGCATTTGTGTGGGTGAGCATTTAGGAAATAGTGTTCATAACATGGTCTCCTTTGAGATTCTGTTGCAGAGGCAACTCTATAAGGGAGTAACTAAAACATTGAATTTCAGGCATGCAAACTTTGACGGTATAAGAGCATCTCTGCCACATATTAAGTGGGAAATGCTTTTCACAGGGTGAAACACTGAACAAAAATGGGAAGTCTTTAAAATGCTGCTTAATAAATATACATGTCAGTATATTGCGCTTGTAAGCAAGGAACGTTGTTGCAAAGCAAAACATTTTTGGTTCAATAGAAGTGTTGGTGTTGAGGTGGGTAAGAAAAGACATGCTATTAAGGCTTTCAAGTTATCTGGGACAGCCAAATCATTTATAAGGTACAAGGAGGCCAATAAATGAAAACAGGAAGTGTTAGGACCTTTATTATCAGAGGGGGGTCAGCTGGTTGACGCAAACAAGCAAAAAGCCCAGATTCTGAATGCATACTTTTCTTCTGTCTACACAGCTAATCAAGGTTTCCTTATGTGGTGTTTATACAAATGGCCTGCAGGTGGCACTATGCATACACAGGACTTTCTGTACAGCTTGAAAGTGAAAGTAAGACTTACTTAGTAATGGCTGCATGAACCTGCTAATAAAGCACTGTTATACTCTCCTCATCCTCGGCTACCAAACACAGCTAATGGCGACAAGGATGTCTTTTCTACCTCTGCAGCAGCCTGCACCTTTTCTACCAAATAAGACTTTAATATATAGCAGAAAGGAGAAGGGAAATGACCCATATAATTGCACCCTCCCATCTTACAGCAAACAGCCCAATCTGATATTACCAGGTGTTAGGTGGCGTGAGTTGGAGACCATGATTTGTTTATGCTCCAAGCGTCCCATAAACACTAT
>CM044431.1:93255573-93278805 GCA_024363595.1 Xenopus borealis
ACACTAGAAAAATCTGCAAGGGATAGCGACAGAAACTACAGTAAGCTGGGGCCAATTGCGCGAACAGGTAGAAACTTATGTGGACAGTTCCAGAGGGGGGCACTGCCCCCTCTTGCTCCCCTCTGCGGACGCCCATGACTGGTTAGGTGTGCTGGCAAAGTGATGCACCTTTTTTGTGTCTTTTGTGCAGTGGTTTTTCAGATTCAAGCCCCCATTGAGATTTAACCTTTCATGCTCTAGGTTTTTATGCACACACTAGCAGTAACTGGTTAAGTGTGCTGGCAAAGTGATACACTTTTTTTGTGCAGTGGTTTTTTAGATTCAAGACCCCCTTGAGATAATTTTGGCAGGTCCCTACTTTGCTTATAACGAGGTTATAGATATTGGTAATGAAAAAAAATTTTACAAGATAAAAGTTGGCAGTTTTGTTTCTGTATAGTAGCAATCTTTGATTTATGGTTTAGGATTTGGCACAGGGTGAGCAATTTTTTTCTGTGTTGCAGTAAAAACAATTGTATGTAGGTTTGTTATTAATCTATGCATTCAGCTTTTGTGTTGAGCTATGGTGCTTTAGACCAGTTGTTGTGTTATGGATAGCACTTGTATTGCACTGGTGGTATAGAGAACTGAGGTGCTAGTTGGCCAAGAGGGCGCACGATGGAACTTGTGGTGTGTGATGAATACATGGGATGATGTGCATCTCTTATGCTGATACCACAAGTCTTTTTTTTTACTGGCACCTCAAGAGCTCATCTATCAGCACAGTTATCTATAGTTTTGTCTGTATTTCTGGGTAACATTTTCATTTGTTTTTGTAGATTTAGGAATCTCTGGATTTGTGGGTAGTATGTCTTCAGTTGAACACGGGGTGACCAAAACACTATGGTCTTCTGTTTAAATTTGTTCTTAGTGTAGTCATCCAGCATATTTTTGCTGTGGTTGGAACAAACCATTTTTTGTACATGTAGCACAAATTGCATATTTATGTGGTGTTTAGGTTAGACTAAGTTGCAGTGGCTCTTTGAATTGGAATAGCACTTTGATCACATGCCATGCCTGTTACCAGTGGCATATCAGCTTTTTGCAAACTTCTGGTGGGCATAATTTTATCTTAGTTGCTAATACCCCAATTCTTATTGTTAGGACACTTGCATAATTTATAGGCCAAATTTACTATGGATTTTGTTGGTAAATATATCTGCAAATGTGGTACAGATTTTGTCATTGGTGAAATAGTGTAGGAAGAAGCAAACAATTGGTATTCTAGCACCACAGGACAGATGAAACGGAAAGAAACTCCGCTGAATCCAAAATGGTGAGTGAAATATATTTTGGGGTTAATATGGGGTGGTAGCAACCAGATGCAGATCCATAGAGTAGTCCCAAAATTCTCCGGGAGAATTCTTGGGGATAAATCTAATCTTGTGTAATGTCTTTTCCTTTATTTCAGGTCAAAGCACAGAGTTCTACAATAGAGTGCAGCTACAATTCCGCATGAATGGCATCTCTGAATAGTTGAAGGTGTTTAGCCTCAAGAAATGTATAGTTTGTGGGGGGACAGTTTACGATGAAATATGGATACTTGCACATAAATTCACAGAACCAATATTATGCATTGTGCCTGTTTTGGGGTGTTTGGCGGTTATGTCTCTATGTGTATTTATACATATAGAGATATGGGGCATCATTTTATTCAGGGGAATGTGCAGATTGCTATTGAGCAGGTTTTTGTCAGTTGCCATGGAAACATAGGGAAAAATCTAACATTGTATATATTTCTTCCTTTATTTCAGACCAAATTGCTGACTTCTACGAACAACTGTGCCCACAATTTTCTGTGTAGAAAAGCAAGAATCTTGTGGGGTTTATTTCACAGTTTGGGGGGTGTTTTGACTGTAAAACTGCAAGTAGTACACATAAAGCGCAGCCCCCAGATTTTCGACTGCAATTGCCCTTATGCATTGCTCCTGTTTTGGGGTGTTTGGTGGCTGCGTCTCTGTGTGTATCTATACATATGGGGTATTGTTCTATTCAGGGGAACTTACAGATTGTATTTGAGCAGGTGTTTTTTAGTCGCCATGGAAACTTAGGGAGAAATCAAACTTTGGAACTCTTTTTTTCCTTTATTTCAGACCAAATCACTATCTTCTACGAATGACTGCGCCCACAATTCTTAGTGTATAAAAATTAGAAGGGCATCTTTGAATAGCTGAAGAAGTGTACTTTTCAGACATATAGGGTTTGTGGGGTTTCTTTCACAGTTTGAGGGGTGTTGAGACTGAACAACTGCAAGTAGTACACATAAAGCTCAGCCTCCAGATTTTCGACTGCAATTGCCCTTATGCATTGCTCCTGTTTTGGGGTGTTTGGTGGCTGTGTCTCTATGTGTATCCATACATATGGGGAATTCTTCTATTCAGGAGAACTTACAGATTGTTTCTGAGCAGGTTTTTGTTAGTTGTCATGGAAACAGGGAGAAATCTAACTTTTGGAATTCTTTTTTTCCAATTTCAGACCAAATTGCTGACTTCTACAAACGGCTGCGCACACATTTCTCCTTGTAGAAAAGCAAAAGTGGCATATTGTTATAGGTGAAGAAGTGTACTTTTCAGACATGTATGGTTTGTGGGGGTTATTTCACAGTTTGGGGGTTGTTTAGACTGTAAAACTGCAAGTAGTACACACAGAGCACAGCCCCCAGATTTTCAACTGCATTTGACCTTATGCATCGCTCCTGTTTTGGGGTGTTTGGTTGATGCGTCTCTATGTGTATCTATACATATGGGGTATCATTTTATTCAGGAGAAGTTTGTCTTTCAAACTTTCTGTAATTATAACATTTATAAAACTGTTGTTTTGTCAGATTTACATTTGATCCTGTGTCTAAGTTTTCATTTTAGAAAAAGACTAAAAATGCAACAAAAACGCTCTAAATATTACAATGCACTGGTAAAATGTATTTGAATTTTGAGGGAAAACTACAGCATCCCTAGTAACCTGAATGTCTTTAGTTTCTAAAAATACCAAACTTGAAGGAATAATTTAGATTTACATATAAATTATGCTGCATCAACTGACAAAATGCTGTTTTAGTTTGGGAGTTACTCCTGGACAAAGAAAGTGTGTTACTGATACATATACACATAGGTATCATTGGACTTGTCAGGATCAGGGCTTTTACAGACACAAAAAAATAAATGTAAAATTAACTTTTCTGTGGAAAAAGAACTCAAGATATACACAATTTTTTTTAAATTTTCTTTTTTTTTTTTTTTACATATTTCACCCAAAATACACACTAAATCTCCAGAAAAGTCACAAAATTCAACTTGCATATCAAAGCCCAGTTTGCAACGAAAAAAACATATAATTTTCCTAGTTTCATGGAGGTTTTCTGACAATAAAACCTTGTTAAACTGAACAAGTACAAAATGCTTAAAAACGGCTGGCATTTCGCGTGACCAAAATGTGAAATTCTTCTGGCACTTAAAGGGTTAAAGTTATCCAATCAATTCCACAACTTCTGACTATAAAATTCCCTTCATGAACCTTAAGATGAGACCTCCTTTCTTTTGATCTGAACGGATGTCTGCTAGAATCAACTGGTGAATAAAACATCAGAGTTATCATGTCTTTTTATGAGAAACTCTTTTTCTGTGTAAACAACTTGGCCAGCCTTTCTTCATAACTTAGACCTTCCATACCTTAACCATAGCAAAGCACCCACATACACAATATAAAGGTTAAACACACCCATTTTGGTAAATTGAGTGGGAGTGGCCACTGCTATAGGGAGTATCTAGCCTAGCTCACAAATCATTAAAGGTGTAGTACACATATTAGTTAGTGATGAAAGGGTGCCATGGTCCAAATCCTAAATACATTTAATCAATCCTGAAGCAAAGTGTCAGAATAAAGTCTGTATAAAATGTACTTATGTGAAAGTCCATGATTTAAAGTTCACTGTGCATATAAAAGTCTTTATATTTACATCTCCCGTGATATTGCCTCTAGTGGCCTACCATAAAGGGTTTGAGTTCTGCAAAAAAACAATTTTTAAGCACAAAAAACTTTCATCCATTCTTCAGTTGCTTATATCCTGCCTGACTAAATATATCCTTACATATTAACATTTTATATATATGTCTTACCACACTGTCGGTTTTCATAAATTGTAATAAAGTGCAGCATTGTATTCAGTATATTATATCTGTGGAGGAAAGGAATCAGTCAGTAATCACGGAAAAGGTGCAATACTCCAATATTCATTCAGACCAGTGGGGGCCATGCTATTGAGTCTCTTTATGCACACTGCTGCTCTTTGGAGGAATAGTTTTTTTTATATCTCCTTCTCGCTGTGGTTTTGATACCACTTCAAGGACCTGCCATTTGAGCTGTGATTGAAGAAATGTCTGGATACTGATGTATCGATTGGGGTATTTGTAATAAAGTTTCTAATGTCAGACTTATGTTCTTTTATTCTTTCTTTTACTGGCCGTATAGTCTGTCCAACAAAGACTATACCACAGGGGCATTTTAAAAGGTAAACCACTCCTGTAGTTTTGCAGGTGGCATAATGTTTGAGATAAATTTTATTTCCTTTCATGGGATGACACAGACAGTCTCCCTTAATCACAGAGGAGCAACATACACAGCCTAGACAGGCAAAAGTGCCTTTTTCTCAGTCCCTGGAATAACAAGTTCTGTCTTGTTTTCTTTTTAGGCTCTGCTGCACATAGATATCTCCCTGTAAAATGGGCCAAAACCTTTTTATTACTTTCTCTACTTGGTTACTCCTGTGATCGCAACTACTTACAAATGGCATTTTGGTGTTTTTTGAGACAACATTAGGCCTTATCAATAAGGAATTTTAGGGATCTCTCCCACTTCTGTAGCTGTGTTATGAAGGGTAGATCTATTGTAGCCTTTAGCGCAAATTCTATTGATTAGGCTTTCTGATGCCTCCCAATATTTCTCATCTGAAGCTATCCTGATGCGCGCAAGTATTGCTCTTTGGTATATATTTTCTATTGTGGAAACTGGAATGGTTGAGGAGGCTATTCCTATCTGTGCCCTTCCTGTAGAGATTGGTGTTTATATGCCCATTTTCAATTGTTAGACTAGCATCCGAAAAATTGAATGTCTTAGTACTTGTTTCGGTGGTAAATTTAATAGTAGGGTGACCTACATTCACCTCACTTACCATTTCATTGAATAATAGTACATCCACCCTTCCAGATCACTAAACTATCGCCCACAAAGCGGAGGTATAGTAAAATATGGTTTTTAAACCAATGGTTTAGGAAGAAGTCCTGCTCTAGCTTGTGGACAAAAAGGTTTGCAAAGGCAGGGCTACTGCTAACCCCATTTACGTACCCTGACATTGCCAAAAATATTCATTCTCAAACTTGAAATAATTCCTTTTTAACACTAAAGTCAAGCAATCTAGCAAAAAATATATCAGAGCATTATTGAGGTTTGTGTTTAATAGGGTTTCTTCCACACATTGGATTCCTTCATCTTGAGGGATGGATGTGTACAGGCTTACTATATCAATGCTGCATAATGTAATATCGTCCCCCATATTGCCCAAAAACAATTGTTTATTTAACAAATCATTAGTGTCCAGGAGGCAGCATGGTATTTGCTTACCAATGGTTAATAATTGCTCTTTAGCATTTACTGGAGATCAAAACTACAACCAAAACTAGATAAGACCTTACCAACACTTTGCAATGGGGGAGAGTGACAGACTCTCTGCCACTACAAAGTTGATTCTGAAATGATGACTCTTTTATAGAATTTAAGAAAATATGTGATTAAGCTTTTTCTTGTAATCAAAATATATGTGATATTTAATGGAGCCACAATGGAATATCTACTACCTGCCCTGCAAAATGCAACAAACTGCCACAGCCATGTATTTGTGCACCTTGCACCCTACTATGCAGGTAGATGAATTGCCACAGGATTCTGTACTCCAAAATGGAGCTCATCTGTAATTTACCCCATGAATACAATGCTGTTTGGTCTCAGTAGTGATGTATTCATGAGTGACAGGCAGGGGAAACATGAAGGCATCATTCCTCCTGTCCCTAACCTATGTCATTCATTACAATTTAGGGGGTGCCAGCAAGATTCCCTTATGTCTTCTGGAATAATCTACTAGTGAATAAAGCATCAGAGTTTATTATATGGTCCCATTATAGACATAATTACTATATTCCTTCTTGAGCAGCATTTTTTCATTTAAACAATCTTAACTTGGCCATCTTTTCTTTATTACTAAAATCTGCCATGCCCGTTATCAGCTCAGTTTGTGAGCTTTGTGGTCATCAACTATCTCAGGACAGGGTGAAAAGAGCAAAGTTCCCTATTTTTTGCATTTTATGCCCTGTCTTAATGCCCAAATTTGTGGGAAGGTGTGGGCCTAACAGCAGGATTTTATGGATGGTTTCCTGACCAGCCACATCTGCATGGGTTCCTGTCACGGTCGGCACCCAACACCAGAACCAGTACCAAGCACCCTGGTCTAGGCTCATGCTTCACCATTTAAGTGGCCGCCTTTGGCTTTGGGAGGAGCCCTCAGCTACTCAGATGCCACCTGGACTTTAAGATAGGCAAGGGGGCACGACTGTTGCTAGAGTTAGTTATGTCAAAGGTCACGGTACAGGCAGGAGTGGGCAGATTTGTAGTCAGACAGGCTGGGTCAAGGCAGGCGGATAGCACGGATCGTCAGACAGGCAAAAGGGTCAAACCGGGTAATCAATCAGAAGGAGTAAGACAAAATCGGAGTCGAAACAGGCAGGAGTCAAACCAGAAAGTCAATCAGAAGCCAGGCAGAGTTAATCAGAGGAATCAGGTCAAACAAGAAGCTTTAAAGCACTAGGTACAAGGCATCAGGAAAAACCAATCATGAGCAAAGAGCTTACTTCAAAGGATCCTTTTATATTTTAAAATTTGGCACCATTGCGCGCTGACATATGACATATGTCATACAGTATGTCAGCGCGCCTGCTCCTTTCAAAGGCGGGAGTGCGCGTGGCGCACACACTAGGAGGCAAACCAGGAAGAGGAGGGGTGCAGCACGGCGAGCGTCCCCGCCGCGCCACTGGACCACTAGGGTAAGATTTCTTTACAGTTCCATTGCACTGGGGATACACAGGAGATATTTTTCTTTAAATTACCATGTGCCAATCCCCAGTGCTCCAGTCGTGACAAAAACCATTGTACTTAATGAAGTCATTTTCACATGGATAGGAAACTGGGTACACGATCAGGTACAGATGGTTGTTAATGGTACATTCTCTGCTAGGAGTAAGGTTCTTGGAGTCCCTCAGGTCTCGGTATTGGGTCCCCGTCAAGAATATGCCATACAGGTTTGGTCTCCATCACTTAAACTTGACATTATTGTATTAGAGAGGGTACAGAGAAGGGCAACTAAGCTGGTAAAAGGTAGGGGAAATCTTAGCTATGAGGAAAGACCAGCCAAATTGGGAATGTTCATGTTGGAGAAGAGGCACTTAAGGGATCTTAACTATGTATAAAAATATCATATAATAATCTCTCTATTGCTTTATTTACCAGTAGGTCTTTCCAGCTGACACAAAGTCACCCATTCCGATTAGAAGAAAAGAGGTTCAGACTAAATATTCAAAAGTGTTTTTTTTACAGTGAAAGCTGCTAAGATGTGGAATTCTCTCCATGAATCATTTCTACAGGCTGATACATTAGATAGCTTTAAGAAGGGGTTGGATGGCTTTTTAGCAAGTTAGGGAATACAGGGTTATGGAATATAGAGCATAGTACAAGTTGATTCAGGGACTAGTCCGATTGCCATTTTGGAGGCAGGAAGGCAAATTGAAGAGGTGTCAGATGGGTTTTTTTTTGCCTTCCACTGGATCTACTAGCAGTTAGGCAAGTTAAAAGAAAAAAGTTAAAAGGCTGAACTTGATGGACGTGTCTTTTTTCAACCTCATTACTATGTTACCATTCTCAGGTTTCTGCCACAGTTTGCATGCATCTTTTTGCAATTATTATACTTGAGAAAGTGGTATATTTCATATTTCCAGGTAAAACTGTAAAGGATAAGCATGAAAGCATTTATTTTGCTGGTAATTCTTAATTATTGTAAACTGATATTTCTGGATGGCCACAAATGCTTCGCTAATGCATTTGATACAGTGCCACACAAGGTTACTGGTTAAATTAAGGAATGTTAGTCTGGAACATAGTATTTGTAACTGGATAGAGAACTGGCTAAAAGAGACTACAAAGAGTGGTGGTAAATTGAACATTTTCTAATTGGACAAGTGTTGTTAGTGGGGTACCGCAGGGCTCTGTACTGCATCTCCTTGCTTTTCAACTTGTTTATTAATGACATTGAAAGTATGGTCTCTATTTTTGAAGACGATACTAAATTGTGCAGAACTATAGATTCCATGCAGGATGCTGACACTTTGCAGAGTGACTTGTCTAAGTTGGGAAACTGGGCAGAAAACTGGAAAATGAGATTCAATGTTAATAAATGCAAGGTTATGCACTTTGGCAAAAATAATATAAATGCAAGTTATACACTAAATGGCAGTGTGTTGGGAGTTTCCTTAAGTTAGAAGGATCTTGGGGTTTTTATAGATAACAAGTTGTCTAATTCTGGGCAGTGTCATTCTGTAGCTACTAAAGCAAATAGGGTTCGGTCCTGCATAAAAAAGGGCATAAACTCAAGGGATGAAAACATAATCATACCTCTTTATAGATCCCTAGTAAGACCTCATCTGGAATATGCAGTGCAGTTTTGGTCTCCAGTCCTTAGGAGGGATGTAAATGAGCTGGAGAGAGTGCAGAGACGTGCAACGTGTGGTTGTTAATGGTAAGTTTTCTACTTGGAGTAAGGTTCTTAATGGGGTCCCTCAGGGCTCGGTATTGGGTCCACTTTTATTTAACTTGTTCATTAATGACTTAGGGGAGGGTATTGTAAGTAATGTATCAGTGTTTGCAGATGACACAAAACTATCCAGCCCAATTAATTCCATCCAGGATGTGGCATCCTTGCAACAGGATCTTGACAAAATGGCAATCTGTGCAGCTAAGTGGCAAATGAGATTCAATATTGATAAATGTAAAGTCATGCACCTGGTATGTAAAAATATTCAAGCCACTTATACCCTTAATGGGATGCACTAGGCAAATCCATTATGGAAAAGGACCTTGGAGTCCTTGTAGATGATAAACTTGGCTGTGGCAAGCAATGCCAGTCAGCAGCATCAAGGACCAATAAGGTCTTGAGCTGTATTAAAAGGGGCATAGAGTCACGGGAGGTGGGGTCATTCTTCCACTTTATAGAGCACTTGTAAGGCCACATCTAGAATATGCCGTATAGTTTGGTCTCCCTCACTCAAACAGGACATTATTGTATTAGAGAGGGTACAGAGAAGGGCAACTAAGCTGGTAAAAGGTATGGAAAATCTTAGCTATGAGGAAAGACTGGCCAAATTGGGGATGTTCACGCTGGAGAAGAGGCGCTTAAGGGGTGATATGATAATTATGTATAAATATATAAGGGGCCAAAAAAATACAAAGGCACACAGATCGGCAACAAGCAAGGCATACCTTGCACGTTTATTTGCGGGAATGCAGTGCAACGTTTCGGGGTCAAACCCCTTTGTCAAGCATACAGAATTGAAGTGCTATACAACATATTAAGGGAAATGAAAACTGTGATTGGATAATGCAAATATGCTTAGAGTCCAATAAAGTGAAAGTCCAATTAAGTGCTGACCATAGGGTCACGTGATACCCCATGTACCAAACCAAATACCTAAGAAGAAAAAAAGAACAAAACATATCCATAATATTGGGAAAAAGTGTAATAATATTAAAAACAGCATACTAAACAATAATATTTTTTATAAAAAATTATTTAAAAGGACTGATGCACAAAAACGAAACAGCATTAGGGTACACAATATACATATTCTTAAAGATAAATCTTACCCTACATGATGAGTAGAAAGTGGAGCAACAACCTTTATCTGAAAGGAAAGGGACAGTACACTTAATCCAGGGACAGTATAAGAAGCAAGCCAAGTTAAACTCATTTAACCCCTTAAGGTATTTACTGTAGATTGTAAACACCATATCCAGTAACATTCCCTTTGGTGCAAAAGCCTTTTAAAATCTTGCCCTTGTTTTGGAAGTACCTTCTCCAAAACCTGCTATCGTAATTGTGCGACCCGATGACCATGGGTAAAAAAAGTCTGGCCAATAGCATTTCTTTTCTTTCCTTTTTAACTGTTTCCTTTTTAGCTTGCTCCATGGCTCTAGATTGAGCTGATGCTGGTTTATAATTTCTTATAACCGATTTATGTTCATAGAGGCGTGTTTTAATGGTTCTTGTGGTCTGGAAAATATATAGCATGCCACATGGGAATTTGATGCAATTAATAACATTAGAGGTATCACATGTGAAAAAACCTTTCAACTTGTGTTCAGTTCCTAAAGATGTATGCATCACCACATCTCCAGGGATGATACCATTGCAATGCCCACAATTTCTACAAGGGAAAGTATGGTTAAGGCAAATACATTTTCTCTGTGATGCCATGCTATAAAAATACAAATTTATTGATACATAAATAGATACCAGTTAACCCACATGGAGCCTGACGCGTTTCGTGCTTGTCAGCACTTAATCATAGGCCATTAGGAGACAGGAACAGACCTACTCCTTAAATACACACAATAAAAGTTCCCATAGGTTAAAATCAATTACAGCTGGTTAAGGTCTCAATCACTGGGCTCATGATCCAGGGATTGGGCCTGCCCACTCTGGGTTACAGAAAATTTTTGTTTGAATAAACATTACAAACATATTCCTTTTTTTTCTGTCTTGAAAAAGCATATGCGAAACGCGCGTCGGCAGGCTAATGAATTCGTCAGCTTTTTAACTTATTTATTACTCTAACTTATATACTTACGGCTCAAACTCTTTTACCTCTTTCACTCTAAGGCATCGGGGATTTGCGGTTTTTTAGATCGTTCTTTGAAGAATAAGTGCAGTTAAATTACTGAGACCGCAGTCCTCGGTGTCCTGTCTTTCTCCCCGTGTGGGGTCCCAACCAAGGGGCTTCTCCACCTCTACTCTTCTATTTTCCTAAATCCAAACTTTTATTTCATGAATTGTGCATTTTGAACTATAACCTTTTTAATTAATTTATCACTATAATCATTGAGAATATATAATTAATTTCAGTTTAAAATCTCTTTAATTATCAACTGAAGTTTGTAATCAATTCATTCACAATTATTTAATTAATTTTTTAATGAATTTTAATTGATCAAGTAGGCTAATCATGTGTTAAACACAATTTCTAAACCAATGAACTCAATATTACGAATGAACTATTAAGATAATATATCAATATATTAAGCACAGCATAATCGCGTTTTTTCACTTCCATTAGCACTAGCACTTTAGAATTAATTAATTGTTTCTCAGGAACCAAATACTAGGACACAGGAATTGAAAATCTTTCTCCTTTCCCTTTTTTCCTTACATTGTGGATAATTAGTCCTTTTTAAGTAATAAAGTTGTAATTTAGAGTATCAATGTATACGTATTTTTAATTTAGTACTAAGATCTAAGTGGGGGTTATTATCTATTTTTTTCTTTTCGTTAAATAAATTACAATAGTAATTCGACCTCACACGAGGATTACAAACTAATTAAACCTTGTCTGTACAGTGAAAAAAACATATTCCTTCAAAATTAAGGGGTACAGAAATTGCAATATAGTACAATCTATTACAAAAACTATATAATATAGTATCTTCAAATTATACATAGCAAGTAACGTCAAAAATATAATTCAATCCTAATGGTAAGCGTGTCTGTAAGTAAAAAATCCAATATACTTCCCTTTTATGTAACAGGTTAAGGAGATCACCCCCTCTTACTCCAATCTTAACTTCTTCAATTGCCTGTACTGAAAAATATTTAATATCACTGTTGCTGCAATCTTTAAAATGTCTAGTGACATTCGTTTTGACCCTATGGTCAGCACTTAATTGGACTTTCACTTTATTGGACTCTAAGCATATTTGACCTATATGTTCCCTGATCCTCTCTTTTAAAGGGTGCTTAGTACACCCAACATATTGTTTGTTACACTTCTTACAGGTAATTAGATAGAGTACTCCTGAACTATTACAGTTGATGTAGCTACTTTTTTAGTGACCATAGACTTAAATTCTTGTGATATTTGAATATATCTGCACGTCGTGCATCTCTTATTGCCGCATTTATAACACCCGCTGAACTTCATAAATTGAGATTTATCTGTAGATTTCTCTCTAAAATTACTCGATGATAGCGATGTATTCCCTGATCTAATGTAATGTAATAGGAGAACCCAGACTCTAGGGGACTCGCTATCATCGAGTCATTTTAGAGAGAAATCTACAGATAAATCTCAATTTATGAAGTTCAGCGGGTGTTATAAATGCGGCAATAAGAGATGCACGAAGTCTACGGTCACTGGCAAATCTTTTGGTATCAAAAGCTACATCAACTTTTATTTTTCCTAATATTGAATTTTCCACATGCATACATGCTTATATGCGCTACGTGGATGATACGTTTTTCTTGTGGACAGGGACGTTCTAGAAACTAAAGGAGTTTGTAAGATATTTGAATACCATAAATGGCACAATTAAATTTACATTTGAGGCCAACCCTAAGGAAATAAATTTGTTGGATGTAAATATTCAGTATGCAGATAACTCTTTTGTGACCACTCTGTATACTAAAACCACTGATAAAAATAACTTAGTGAGTTGTTCAAATTTCCATCCTCCAGGATTGCTTAAAGGGTTACCTAGAAGCCAATTGTAGAAATGTTATCTTAAAATACTGGGGTATTTTAAAGGCTGATCCTAAGTGTGGTCATCTTTTTCAATCACCACCACTCTTCTCTTGTAGGAGAGGGAAAAATATAGGTGATTTGATTAAACCCAAGATCAATTCTAAATTTGATGGGCATACCTTAACCAAGGCTAATGGTACTTTCCCTTGTAGAAATTGTGGGCATTGCAGTGGTATCATCCCTGGAGATGTGGTGATGCATAAATCTTTAGGCACTGAACACAAGTTGAAAGGTTTTTTCACATGTGATACCGATAAATCGGTTAAACGAAATTATAAACCAGCACCAGCTCAATCTAGAGCCGTGGAGCAAGCTAGAAACAGTTAAAAAGGAAAGAAAAGAAATGCTATTGGCCAGACTTTTTTTTACCCACGGTCATCGGGTCGCACAATTACGATGGCAGGTTTTGGAGAAGGTACTTCCAAAACTATGGCAAGATATGAAAAGGCTTTTGCACCAAAGGGAATGTTACTGGATATGGCGTTTACAATCTAACCTTAATGGGTTAAAAAAGGAGTTGAACTTGGCATGCTTCTTAAAGTGGACCTGTCACCCAGACACAAAAATCTGTATAATAAAAGTCCTTTTCAAATTAAACATGAAATCCAATTTCAAATTTTTATTAAAGCATTCATAGTTGTGTTAAGCTCATTTAAAAATCTCAGCTATCAATCAAATATTGTCTGCCACTCCTCTATGCCTTAGGCAGATAATTACTTTCACTTTCCATTCAGCACTTCCTAGATGTCACTGCTCTCACACATTCCCCCAGTTCTCTTACCCATTTAAGACATGGGGATAGATATCGGTTCCCCCATTCTGGTGCACAAACAAGATTCTGAGATGATGCAAGGCGTGCCTTAATAACAGTGTCCACAAAATGGCTCCTGCCTGCTTGCTATAATTATGAATTCCCAGACTGACGAAAACAAGATTCAAATCATTTATATAGTGTAATTAATGTTCCTTTTGCTTGACTAATGTGATAAAATATGATTTTGAATATTTTTTTGGGGTGAGGGGTCCACTTTAAAATGTCCCTGGATTAAGTGTATTGCTCCACTTTCTACTCATCATGTAGGGTAAGATTTATGTTTAAGAATATGTATATTGTGTACCCTAATACTGTTTCGTTTTTGTGCATCAGTCCTTTTAAACAATTTTTTATTAAAAAAAATTCAAATTTTTTTTCCTACATATATTATTGTTTAGTATGTTGTTTTTAATATTATTCACTTTTTCCCAATATTATGGATACATTTTTTTCTTCTTAGGTAATTGGTTTGGTGCATGGGGTATCACGTGACCCTTTGGTCAACACTTAATTGGACTATAACTTTATTGGACTCTAATTAAGCATATTTGCATTATCCAATCACAGTTTTCATTTCCCTTTATATGTTGTATAGCACTTCAGTTCTGTATGCTTGATAAAGAGGTTTGACCCTGAAACGTTGCACTGCATTCCCGCAAATAAACGTGCAAGGTATGCTTTGCTTGTTGCCGATCTGTGTGCCTTTGGATTTTTTTGGCAAATTGGATTTATTGTGAGGACCTCTACCATTGTGCACCAGGTATTCTTTGATTATTTTTTCATGAGGGTGTGAGAGGGCCTATTTTCTTTTTAAATATATAACGGGATCATATAATAATCTCTCTAATGCTTTATTCACCAGTAGGTCTTTCCAGCTGACACGTGGTCACCCATTCCGTTTAGAAGAAAGTTGGGCAGTTAAAATTAAAAAAAAAAGTTAAAAAGTTTGAACTTGATGGACGTGAGTCTTTTTTCAGCCTAACTTACTATGTTACTATGTTATATTATAGGCAAATATCAGGGGATCTTTTTACCCATAAAGAGAATCACCGCACCAGAGGCCACCCCTTTAGACTAGAAGAAAAGGACTTTCATTTGAAGCAGCGTAGGTGGCTCTTCCCAGTGAGGACAGTGAGGTTGTGGAATGCACTGTCGGGTGATGTTGTGATGGCTGATTCTGTTTGCTTTCCAAAGGGGCTTGAATAGTGATGGGCGAATCTCCCGCGATTCGCTTCGCCGGAAAATTCGCGAATTTGTAGAGAAATTCGCAAATCGGCGAAAAATTTGCGAATCGGCAAAAAATTCGCGAAACGAGTCGCGGGACGCTTTTGACGCCCGTCGCGTCATTTACGATGCGCGTCGCGTCATCTTCGGCACGCGCCGCGTCGTTTTCGAATTTATTCGCCAGCGGCGAATAGCGGGAATTCGCAGCGAATTCGACCCTGGCGAATAAATTCGCCCATCACTAGGCTTGAATGATTTTTTGGACAGACATAATATCAAAGGCTATTTTGATACTAAACTCTACAGTTAGTATAGCTATGGGCATATATGGTTTGTGTGAAAGAGTGTAGGGGGGTGTGTGTGTATGCTGGGTTTTAGTTTGGAGGGGTTGAACTTGATGGACTTTTTCTTTTTTCAACCCAATTTACTATGTAACTAAATGAGCTTTTAGGTAACTTCTATTATATTTCTCAAGTTTTGCGGCAACATAAAATAGATGTGTGGCAGAAAGGGAAATAGACTAAATACGTTGCATAAATTACAGTTTTACAGCTTTGCTACTTTTGAAAATATCCTGTATGCCATGTTATTTTTTAATATTCTTCTTTCACTTTCTGGATTAAAAAAAATTACAGGTTGATGTATCTGCTTGTTCAATTTGATTCAGGGACTTTCTGATTAAGTATTCAGGCTTATGAATAAATAAGAACCAAGAGTACTATAACTGGGATATCATTACTATCTTAGCAGCACATTTAATCCTTAGCTTGGCTGCACTGGACAATCTTTCCCTTATATTTTTCTCCCAAATCACCCTCCCTTTCTCTGTGCTGGCAGAAGAATGAGGCAATGTCATTGCAAGCTTCACAAGTTAGTATTAAAATGAATACTTTTTAATTCCTTCAGTTGAGATGGGCTAGGAGCTCTGGGACAATGCTGATGGATGATGTTTTAATGCAGCTGAAATGTTATTTTTACTGAACCAGGGAAAACTATAAATTGGGCTTCATTACCAGTCATGGCTCTATGCATAAACTGTGGTGGCACTCAGTGCCCATGAATAATCATCTCCGTGTGGCAGATGTTGCTTTGCAAGAAAGTAATTCGTATGCTGAAAGAATTGTGGAAATATTAATTGTCTACAGCTGTTTCATGGCCCACAGCAATCTTGATACATTTATGATAAGTATAAGAGCTCATGAGTGACAGCTCCTTTTTCATATAGCAAAGAAAAGGTAAATGGTGGGAGATTTTATTTTGACACCTGGATTCATAGAATATGTCATATCTACAGCAGGCACATATAAAGCTACTTTTGATAAACATTGTGAGTGAACCATGCTGTAGCTGTAGGTGTTTGCAGAAAGAAAGGAGGCACAGAGAAATTATTAAGATTTCTATAAATGGATTGCATACTTTTTTTGTCTGTGGCTACCAGGTGGAAATTGAACATGGACACAATGACCTTTTATTATTAAGTGCTTCATATTTCAATGAATGTACAGTTTGGAATGACAAAATAAGACAGATAAGCAATACTTAATTCCCAAAGAACTTTTGACCTTATTAGTTAGCCCTTCATTTAACATTGAAAACATTTACAGGAAAAAGCAGCTGATCTGTAAGAAATGTTCAACAATAATGTTTTATTTAGATAAGAATGGCTTTCAGCCACATTATTTCAAACCTGTATTTTATAGGCACATAATGGCACCTTCCATGAATGGATTTTCATATTTGACAGAGTCTTACCGAATACAATCATGGGAAACCTTTCTCTTCCTTTCTATTCGAATCACCTGCACCCAGTCTTTGTTTGACATCCAAAGACTTTTTTCCGACAGCAGCAAAGCCCGCCAAATCATTTTGGGGATGGCAAGCCTAGAGAAATCAGCCGCCCCCACTCTTCACTTTGTGTCACAGCTCTAGCCAATTGGTAATTGGGAAACAATTTGGTCAGTCAAGCTGCAGGGTGGTAGTTTACAGCTTACCCCCCTTTGCGGCTGGTGGCTCCCATTTTCCTGGTTCCAACTTCACTCCTACTGACTTGCTCAACAGCTGGCATAATGTGTATGGATTTGGTTACAAGGTTATTATTATTATTAATAAAACTGTGGCCTTTATTTACTCCAACACAGTGTTGTCTGTCTAAATTGTATAGCTTGGCCACAGCATGTTAGTTCCGGTTTGGCCGTTTAGCAGTCAAGTAAAAGCAAAAGCAAGCAAACATCAGGGATGCATTGACCTAGCTGCAGACCTTTAGTTGACATACAGTATAATTACATTTCAGTCTATTAAGCTATGCAGAGCCCTATGTTTCAATGAAACCACCAAGTACTATATATTTTCCAGTTGTTTATCAGCAAGCAATATTTTCAATATTTCATCCATAAATCATTAAGTGCCTGGTCAGCAGCTGAATGCTTAGCTTTAATTTCCGCATGTGCTTTGGCAGGTAGTCTGTTTTACTTACAACTTATAAAGCCACTCCAGCTGTTTGATCAATTCAAATATTTCATTGAAAAGTAGCTTAGAATTAGCCATTCTATAACATACTAAAAGTTAACTTAAAGGCGAATCTTTGTGCCTGGCCAAACTGACTCCTTAAAGTCATGTGACTTTTCATCACAAAACATGGCACCCTGCTGCTATCTTTTCCTCCCCCTCACTGATTTGCAAATGCTCAGTAGTCGGCCAAATCTTTCAGGATTCAGGGGTTCGGCTGAATCCAAAATAGTGTATTCCGTGCACCCCTAATAAAGTTACATATTACTATATATTTTTCAAAGGACCAAGAGAGATGTTCCTTTAAAATTTTTAAATCCTTTGCAACACTGTTCATTTGGCAAAAATTTCATTTTGGAAAACATAGCATTCACATTTCATTTACATTCTTAAATTTTTTATCAAAATATGCGTTTCAGGTTAATGTAAATCAGAAAGAAATGAAAATCCCTACAATCATAGAAAAGATAGAAAAAAAGTAAACAACTTCAAAGGATTTAACATTATATCAATACCTTAAAGTTATATATACTGTGAGATTTCGGAAGCAAAACCCAAGGCACAGATTTCAGCACAGAAACGGAGACTGACCACATTGAAGAGTTTAAACTGCCGCTTTGCGGACTTTTATTTTTAACAAACACAAAAGCATCAGCCCACTAGCTTCACATGGGGGAATCACATAAGTATAAACACAGATCCAATTCACACCCTAACTGGTGTTCTCTTTACTCATGCTTTGTTTAGCGCTCACTGGATTTCAGCTGACCATCAAGTCCCAGAATCCTCTCTGGGCACACTTGAGACATGCTTGTCTCTGGGATCGGTTTCTCTGGTCCTCTCCCAGATCATTGGAGCTTTCTCGCCGACTCTGGGGAATCACTTTCTTGTTCCCTGGTGCTCACCAGCACTCGTTCCGTGGCCCTTCTCCAATCCAGGAGGTCTCTAGGAGAAAGTAGCAACAGCAACAGCGCTGAGGTGTTGCTCCACACCTTTTAACTATAGCTTAAATCAGCTAATTATACAACTGCCTTTACCTGGGCAGCTACAAAACACATAGTGACATAGTAAAATTGGGTTGAAAAAAGACAGAGTCCATCAAGTTCAACCCCTCCAAATTAAAACCCAGCATACACACACAGACACACACACATCTCCACTCTTTCACACAAACCATAAATGCCCATAGCTATACTAACTGTAGAGTTTAGTATCAAAATAACCTTTGATATTATGTCTTTTCAAAAAATCATCCAAGCCCCTCTTAAAAGCATCAACAGAATCAGCCATCACAACATCACCCGGCAGTGCATTCCACAACCTCACCGTCCTGACTGTGAAGAACCACCTACGCTGCTTCAAATGAAAGTCCTTTTCTTCTAGTCTGAAGGGGTGGCCTCTGGTGCGGTGATCCTCTTTATGGGTAAAAAGGTCCCCTGATATTTGTCTATAATGTCCTCGAATATATTTGTAAAGTGTAATCATGTCCCCTCGCAAGCGCCTTTTTTCCAGAGAAAACAACCCCAACCTGGACAGTCTCCCCTCATAATTTAAGTCTTCCATTCCTCTAACCAGTTTAGTTGCACGTCTCTGCACTCTCTCCGGCTAATTTACATCCCTCCTAAGGACTGGAGTCCAAAACTGCACTGCATTCTCCAGATGAGGCCTTACTAGGGATCTATAAAGAGGTATAATTATGTTTTCATCCCTTGAGTTTATGCCCTTTTTTATACAAGACATAACTTTATTTGCTTTAGCAGCTACAGAATGACACTGCCCAGAATTAGACAACTTGTTATCTATAAAAAAAACCAAGATCCTTCTTACTTAAGGAAATTCCCACCACACTGCCATTTAGTGTATAACTTGCATTTATATTATTTTTGCCAAAGTGCATAACCTTGCATTTATCAACATTGAACCTCATTTTCCAGATTGCTGCCCAGTTTCCCAACTTAGACAAATCACTCTGCAAAGTGGCAGCATCCTGCATGGAACCTATAGCTCTGCACAATTTAGTATCATCTGCAAAAATAGAAACCGTACTTTCAATGCCCACATACAGGTTAATAAACAATTTGAAAAGCAAGGGACCCAATACAGAGCCCTGCGGTACCCCACTAACAACACTGGTCCAATTAGAAAATGTTCCATTTACCACCACTCTTTGAAGTCTATCTTTTAGCCAGTTCTCTATCCATTTACAAATACTATGTTCCAGGCAACATTCCTTAATTTAACCAGTAACCTTCTTTGTGGCACTGTATTGAATGCCTTAGCAAAGTCTAAGTAAATCACATCCACTGCCATCCCAGAATCGAGGTCCCTGCTTACCTTCTCATAAAAAGAAATTAAATTAGTCTGGCAAGATCTATTACGCATAAAACCATGCTGGCACAAACTCATAGTATTGTTATTTGCTATGAAGTCCAGTATCCTATCCTTTATTAATCCTTCAAAAAGCTTTCCTACCACCGTCAGACTAAAATAATGGAGCAAGAAATGGAAGCCCACTCTTCTCTTTACCATTCACTCCACGGAACCATAATCCAGCTTTTACTGAGCTGGTTCACAATTAAGCAGCATTACTTGCTGCAGAAACACGGTTTTCCCTGGAAAACTTAATGCTGTTGAAATACACACATTATAGTGCCCTTTAGTCACACATATTTTACAATGCATATACTGTATATTTGTAATAATGATTTTGGACAGCCATAGAGAAAAGCATTTTGTCAAATTTTGGAAAAAAAAAATTCTCAAGGTATTTCAGCTACCTATAATGTTTTAGGAAAGTGTAACTTGTTATGTTTTGGTAGCCGAGATGAGGAGGGTATAACAGTGCTTTATTGACAGGTTCATGTAGCCATTACACAACTGCATTACTTCCTACTTTCACTTTCCAAGCTGTACAGAAAGTCCTGTGTATCTGCATAGCACAAGTAATGTGCACAGTGACACCCGCAGGCCATTTGTATAAACACCACATATTCCCCCTATAGTAGGAAAGCATTTGGACAAATATAACAACCAACAACAATGCATTGTAAAGCAATAATATCCATTATTCACATCAATAGTCTTGGGTCCATGCAGGTAGTTTTCTTATTCTCGCACTACGCTTTATAGGTTCATTTTCTTCAGGCCTATTGCAGTTGGCATTAGGGTTATGAAAATGTCCTTCATCAAATGGAATGTCTGTAAAGTCATATCTAGCAGGAGCAAGACGACTTGCATTCCATATGCATCCATCAGACAGTTCATATGTGTATGGTCCTCGCTGGAGTCTCACTTCAAGGGGTGTAGTAAATTTAGATTGTCCTTGTTTCAGTATTCCTGGTTTCTTAATTCTGACTAAAGATCCAGGCTGAAAGTGCACTTCTCTTGCACCACGTTTTCTATCAGTATAAGCCTTGCATTTGGCTTGACAATGTCAGCAATAGATGAGTTTGTAGGAACCATATTTGGTGGAAGTTTAATGTCTGCAACATGTAACTTAGTGAGCATCTGTCTGCCATGTAATAATTCAGCTGGAGATGCTTGGGTTGTTGCATGGCATGTTGCTCTGTAGTTATGTAAGAACTCTGTTGTAAATACTTTCCAAGATTTCCCAGTAAGATTTGCTGTCTGTAGTGCTTCTTTCAGACTTTTGTTGAATCGCTCGATTTCTCCATTTGCTTGTGGGTAATACACTGAAGGTTTCCTATGCACAATATTCCTCTCTCTCAGAAAGGATTCAAACTGGACAAACTGTGGTCCATTGTCTGATATTAACTCCTTTGGATTTCCCTCTCTGCTGAAGACTGTAGACAGAAATGTTATTACTGTAGCTCAGGGGTGCCCAGGACGTCGATCACAGTCTACCAGTAGATCTCTGTCATGTTCCAGGTAGACCGTGACCTGCCACCAGTTTAGATAGGTCAGCTCAATCAGTCACAAATCACCAAGGCTTTCTTTTTATCGCTGGCTTGACATTTTTAGAGGAGGAAGAAAACAATTTAAGCGGGAGGGAATCTATTAAAAAAGAGAAGTGTTGTTTCTGCAAAGGACAGCATGCAGAAGTGAGACACAGAGAGAATCTTTAGCTTTTTCTCTTGCCTAGATTGGGGGACACAGGCACCATGGGGGATGAAGATCCTGTTGCTTGGAGTAAGGACACTAAAAGGTTAAAGTAGCTCCTCCTCCTGCTCTGGGCTTCATCCCCCGCCTACTTCCTCACTCCTCAGTTTTCTTTTAGTGTCCTCAGAAGGAGGATGGACACGAAGTGGCTGAAGCAGTGGTACTGGGTGCCATAGCCACACACAAGGGGTTGGTGTTATTTTTCCAGCACCCCTCCAGCCAGGTTATCCCCATCTTTTACGTAGTGCCCTATTAGCCTTTCCTCTCTACGGAGGTCTGCAGGTTGGAGAGCTTCCCTCCCACTCCCTGGGTGTTTTGGTTCCCGCTCCACGGAGGCTGCACCACATACCAAACAGGGGCTGACTAAGACTGCTGGGCATGGTTGGCTGGTAGAGAAGGTAAGTATTATTACTTACCCCCACCACCTCCCCCCACACTTCTTGCGCGACAACTGGCGCTGCGTTAGCCCCAGGTTCTGTTTTCATACAGGACGCGACAAGTTGCGCTGCGTTAGCCCCAGGTTTTTTGTTCACATACAGATAAATCCACTTAGGCACTCTCACTAGCGGGAAAACTCGCGCGCTTACACAAGTTCCCGCCTCTTCCGGCGGCCATTTTCAGACTCAGCCGCGATATCCATCGCAGGCCATACTAACGCTATCGGGCTCCACTTGAACAGGCTTCTCTTCCGGCGGACACCTTAAAAGCGCGACTGCCTGCGATCTGAGTTTCTCCCTTACAGGTACGCGCTCACATCTGACACCGCTAATGACCGACACTACTGTTCGCTCATATGCTCCGGTGCACTGATACCCTGTGTCTCTCTCTCTCCGCTCCACAGGCATTCACGTGCAACGTCTGCGACTCTAACAACACAGCCTTTTCTCTCTCTCTCTCCCTCTCCTGGGCCATTCCTCAGAAAAGGGACGCTAGGGACCTCTCCAAACAAAAAAAAGGGAAAAAAGAGTGGGTCATAAAAGCTCATACCCATTATGTCAGATAGACCATAGGAGGCAAGGGCCAACACACGCAACACAGCTATAGTCACCTACTTTGCATGCATATCTTGCAAATCCAAATACCCTAGCGCTTCTGCTGATGCCATGTGTAGTACTTGTAGAACCACTGCAACCCTACCACCTAACTCTGCACCCACTATGTCTGCACCCACTATGTCTGCTCAAACGAGCTCTGACTCAGAACTGGTACGGGCCTTAACTCTGTCACTGGCAGGTCTACATAACCTAGCCAGAATACCAGAGACTCTTGATAAGGTACTAGAACACTTAACCCAACCACAAAGGCAGAGTACACAAAGCCACGCACAAGGAGTTGTCAGGGGAGGAAGGTCAAATTCTCTCTGAGGAGGAATCTGAACCTGACCAAGATACCCCCAGATCACAAGGGGAGGTAGATAATTTAATACAGGCAGTCCTGCAAGCCTTGTGCCTAGAGGACTCCCAGACTAATTCTGAGCCAAATAAGAACTTGTTCAAAAGGCAGCGCAAGTCTTCTTGTGTTTTCCCAGCCTACCAACAGTTAGATGAGATAGTTAAGGCACAATGGCACAATGGCCATATTCATGGCAGCAGGTTACATAGTTACATAGTTACATAGTTAAATTGGGTTGAAAAAAGACCGAGTCCA
>CM044431.1:93346568-93356861 GCA_024363595.1 Xenopus borealis
TGAACTTGATGGACTCTGTCTTTTTTCAACCCAGTTTAACTATGTAACTATGTAACTATGGATGGCGGTTTAGCAAGTGAGGGAATACAGGGTTATGGAAGATAGCTCATAGTATAAGTTGATCCAGGGACTAGTCCAATTGCCATTTTGGAGTCAGGAAGGAATTGTTTAACCCACTGAGGTAAATTGTAGAGGCTTCAGATGGTTTTTTTTTTTGCCTTCCTGTGGATCAACTAGCAGTTAGGCAGGTCAAAAAAGAGTTAAAAGGTTAAACTTGATGGACATGTGTCTTTTTTCAACCTAACTTACTATGAACTATGAACTTCTAGTGTGCCTGGTGTCTCTCAACACCAATTTGAAGTTTGAGAGTGGTGGCAGCCAGTTTGTGTGCATTTTGTGGTTGTTGGTTGATGTTATGTTAGTCTAATTTGTGTGCAAGGTGGGTGAGAGATACCCCGATAGCCACAACAAAAGTCACGTGCAGCCGGGAGTACAGTATCCATGACAGTATAGTTGCTTGTTTTTAAGGATTCTATCAGAAGCAAACCAAGGAGAATGAATGGTATGTGAGTCTGTTCCAAACGTAGAAATGTATGTGGTCTCACAACATGAACGCCAGGGTTGCTAAAATTGGAAAAATCATTATGGTATGGTGCCCAACACTAAAAACAGAAGCAATTTGTGCCAAAAGAACACTTACTCAGACTAATGTTCCCACCCCTGCACAGGTTTTGTAATAGGGGTGATGACAATAAGAAACGGTTGCTTCATGAGAGAGCCATAACCAATACAAATCCCCGGTAGTGCACCCTATAATAACAGGAATTTGGTCTTTGGGAGCACCCCTCACTTAGCAAGTGAATACCTGTTTACAACCACTTATCCTTTGTTCAGTTAAATTCAGGACAGCCAACACATTAAAGGGGTTGTTCACCTCTGAGCTAACTTTTAGTATGATGTACAATAATATTCAGATATTGGGAGACAATTTGCAATTGGTTTTAATTTGTTAACTGCAGGCAAGCACGCTGCCCCAACGTTTACAAATGATCTCCGTGAAAACTAAATGCACGCAATTCAAGTACTGGACACCAGGTGGCGCCTGAACTACCTTTTCATTCCAAGCCGGTCTGTGATTCAGTGAAGAAAGATCGTGGGGACTTCCGGGTTTGTCGCCTAACGGTAATGGAGACTTAGGTGAGGTGCTCCACGGACCGGTGTAAAATTCTGCCACACTCGTCTGCTTTTTCCAGTGGCTGGCTTATTGGAACAAGAAGGGCTGAGGCAGGACTCCGTAGAAGGTTAGGAGTTACCCGGCCCAAGCTCCTTCTGTACAGTGGACTAGCTTTTTACCGAAGTGTGTGCCCTGAAGTAATAGAGGCAAAGAAAATGGTGGCTTAGGGTCCCAGCCCTTTTATCAAGGGCTTTCCAGCGGGGCTCCCGATCAGTTTAATCCACTAAAGGCAGTAAAAGTTTACCTGTATATCTTGGAGCTCTGGTTTTGGCGCCGGAGGTTTTTGCTGCGTGGTGCCGTGTTGTGTGAGAGGAAGTTTGTTGGTGCAGCAGCGCCATCTTGTGGTATTTCCTAAGTACTGCTAATTCTGAACTGCAGCTTTGCCTCAATTACAAAAAAAATTGGAAAATAAGAAAAAAGAAAAAAATTATAAAAAATACAAAACTAGTCATTAAAAAAAGGGGGGACGTTATTGGTAGTCATCACCAAATTTTTATCAATTGCCATGATGTCATCCAAATTCATGGGTAAAACTTATGAGAAACAAGGTAAGAAAAACACAAAACAAACGTTGTCTAATTTGCCTATGCAAGTCAACTTGAGTCAACCTCAAGAAATTCTTTCCCAGGACCGTGCCATTGAACATGAACATACAGCAATAGCTGCCGAAGTGGCAAGACTTCTAAATCCAGTTATTGAACAAACAATTGATAAAGCTATTGCAAAACTTCAATCTGACATTAGTAAAATCTCACAGCAACTGGGTAGCCATGACAAAAAAATCTCGGAAATGGAAACCACAGTTTCGTCCATCTATGATCATACATTTAGGGATCAGAAAAAAATTGACCTTCTTGGAAAGTATACACAAGAACTTTCTCTTAAGGTGGATGACTTGGAGAATCGTTCCAGACGTAATAACCTAAGATTTGTAGGAATTTCAGAATCTCATAAAAATGACTCTCTATTTAAGATTATCACTAAAATAATCCCTCAAAAACTAGGAATCCCGTTGGAATCTTACCCCATGAAAGTGGAAAGACTTGATAGAATTGGGCCTCTCAAAGATTTGCACCAGACTAGACCTAGGGTCGTCATTGTCAGATTTCTGGACTATTCGGACAAAAATGCTCTATTTCAAGCTTTCAAAAAATCCAAGGGCCTTGAATATGAGGGCAATAAAATACTTGTTTTTCAAGACTACTCCGTTATATTATCACAAAAAAGGAAGGAATTTTCCAATTCATGCCAACAACTGGTTTCTCTAGGCATAAATTTTGCCCTATTATATCCAGCTAAGTTAAAAAATGTTCCTGCCGTCTGGACCCCGTATCTTTGATAAAGCTTCTGAGGCTCAACATTTTGTGGAACATCTTGGAAAACATAACTACACTAACTCGCTCTCCCCGACTTCCAACACTAGACCGAATCACTCATCTTCTCTCACACAAAGGGATCACAGAGGGAATAGATTCGAGAGATCCCGTCAAGTGACCCAAACTTCTGCTAAAGATCCTATTGTGTCTCGCGACCTTAAACATAAGTTGAGATCGAGATGTCCAATTGCACACAAAAATCGTTCTCCACCACTTTCTAGTGAAGATTACTTAATTCAGGAAACTTAATTCTCATAGCAACGGTCGGTGGTGCTTTCTCTCTTGACAACTACTCCATTCAGAGGGTTGTCTGTCTTCATCTCCTAGGGAAAAAAGGAGGTCCTCTTAACATTCCCTATAATGGAGGTTCAATGGTTTTGGTTCTGAACTAGTTTAGGTATTATACTTAGAGTGTCTGTAAGAAGATGTTTACTTTTACCTATAAAATTTTGTTCATTTTTCTTTAACCTCAATTTCAGTTGTGTTAGCTTGACCTCTCGCATGGTGATCTATAATTACTATTTTGTATTCTGTGATTTATTTTGTCAGCTCATATTTACAGTAGTGTTGCCTGTTACTTGACAGAATGGCTCTGAACTTTGTTACATGGAATGTGAATGGTTGTAACCATTACATTAAGAGAAAAAACATTTTACAGCAGCTTCAAAAAATAAAATATGATATTGCCCTCTTACAGGAATCCCATCTTAATGAGGGGGATAATGGTATGCTGCTTAGAGATTGGGTGGGTGAAATGGACTTCTCTACAGCCATTAACAAAAAAGGGGGGGTAGCAATTCTATTCCACCGTAATTTAAATATTCAAATTCTTTCATCAAATAAAGATGAAAAAGGCAGATTTGTTTATGTAGAAGTGTTAATTCATGATAGGAAATGCCATATTATTTCAGTTTATGCCCCAAACCACACTAAAGAATGCTTTTTTTGTTGATTTAATGAAGAGATGTTCATCAATCCCACAGTCCAATGTTGTTCTAGGGGGAGATTTTAATGAAACCCATGTTTGGTCTTTAGATAGAACTGGTTCCAATTGTAACTTTATAAGGAAAAAATCTAAATGGATAGAGGAGTTCCTTTCATCTTCTAATCTGACTGACATCTGGAGGTTGCTGCATCCCACTGAGAAAGACTTTACCCATTTTTCTGCACAACATATGGTGGGCACCAGAATCGACTATATTTTTGTTTCTTATAATGTTATTGCTAAAACAGTTTCAGTTGACATAGGTCCTATTGTTCATTCTGACCATGCTCCTGTTTCGGCCCAAATTATCACTGCCAAAGGGGTAAAAGACTATGTACCCTGGTCTTTTCCATCTTCTTTGGCAGAGCAACCAGATTTTATCAATATGCTATTAGACAGGTGGGACTTGTTTGTGACAGAAAATAGTGAGCACTCTGAGAATCTAACTCTTTTGTGGGATTCCTGGAAGGCTGTGATACGTGGGGAGATATCAGCCTTTAAATCTCGTCTTATACGCAAAGTCAATGATAATTTTCTTAGACTGAGTACCCAGCTACAGGAATGCTATTCTGATTTAAAAAAACTGTCCATCTCAAGCTAATTGTACTAAATATAAAGAAGTCTCTGCCTTTTTGAAAATTTGGTTAACCCTAAGAGATTCACTATTTGCTCAGTACTCAAAAGCTAAGATTGCTAATCTAAGTAATAAAGCTAACAATGTTTTAGTTAACCTTTCTAAATGTTGGAATAAGAAATCCACTCTGATTAAAATTAGAGAGAAACAGGGCTCCCTCACGAATAATCCCCAAAAACTGGTAAATATTTTTCAAGAATACTATGAATCTCTCTACTCCTCCTCTGAGCCTTACCCTGGGTTTAATAATGACATCTTTGAAAATCTTGAGCTTCCCCAGCTTTCTGCTAAACAACTGGAAGACCTTAATAATCCAATCACTATAGAAGAAGTTATTAATACTATTAACAGTTTAAAAAAAAAAAAAGCTAGTGGGCCAGATGGTCTCCCCCCGATTTTTTATAAATCTCTGAAAACAAAAATAAGCCCTTTTCTTACTAATCTATTTAATGACATTCTATTAAATGGGAAATCTCTCCCTTCCAGTTCCCTTTCAAACCTTATAATAATCCCTTTCAAACCTTATAATAATTATATAGGCCTATAGGTGTATATCATTATTAAATCAAAACTTTCTAAAATTTTGGCTGATAGACTAGCATTAATTCTACCATCAATTATTTCAGTAGCCCAAAATGGTTTTCTGAAAAAACGTTCGGGTATCAAGAACATTAGAGCTTTGTTACAAGTTGTTGCTTTTGCCAACAAAAGTAAGATACCATGCACAATACTAAGTTTGGATGCAGAATAAGCATTTGACAATGTTATTTGGGGTAATCTCTTTAAATGTTTAGAGTCTTTTGGTTTTATTGGTCCTTTTAATAGTTTTGTAAAATACCTCTATTCCAATCCCATCTCTCAAGTATTAATAGCTGGTTCAAAATCCAAACCATTTGTAGTTCAGAAAGGTACTAGGCAGGGATGACCATTATCTCCGCTCCTCTTTAACATCTCCCTTGAACCTTTAATTAGAGCTTTAGACAAATTGGAGACATTTCAAGGAATTAGCTTTTGCTGATGATTTGTTATTAATGGTACAAAATGCTAATTACTCATTACCAGACATCTTCAATCTACTTCTGCACTTTGGTAAAGTCTCGGGGTATAGGATAAATTTACATAAAACTGAAATTATGAATATTAATACTACAGTGTCAAAACCCCTTCTTAGAAGCTTGAATCTTAAGTCTCCTTAAGATTCCCAAAGACTTAAAAAATCTTTACTCGTTAAACTTTGATCCGGCTATAAGAAGAATAGTAGCACTTTGTCTCAAATGGATGAATACTCCTTTGAACCTTAAGGGTAAGGTCGCTCTATACAATATGTTGATATTTCCCAAGTTAATTTATCCCTTAACCAATTTACCGATTCTGATTAAACATGCAGATATCAAGACTCTGGAAAAAGCATTAAATTCTTTTATTTGGGGTGGTAAGAAACCCAAAATTGCCTTAACTAAATTGCAAGCTCCTTATACTTTTGGAGGACTAAATTTACCTAACTTTAGAACCTTTAACTTAGCCTCAATCTCTAGATATCTCATGGAATGGATCCTAAATGGAACTCTTCCCTGTAACCCATACTCACATACTGGAGATTCTTCACTTGAAATGGAAAGACATTCCTCTTGAGTGTATACAGAGACTCTATTTTCACATGGAAACTTTTGTTTTCCAGACATGGTTTCAATCACATGTTTACTCCTTTTATGCCAGTCCAACTCCTTTGGAATAAGTCAAAACCTGGTTTTTCCTCCTTTTTCTCTCTTTCCAAGAAACGTAATCCTCTGTTGATTAAGGATATGGTGGATCCTGCTAATGGTAATCTTCTTAATTGGGCAGGTCTAAAAAAGCATTCTAACATGAAAATATTTGACCACTGTCTATATTTGATCATTAAAAGTGCATTCCTCTCAGTTTCTAATAAAAATGTGTTTGCTATTCAAAAACACTGGGTTGCTGAGGAGATAGCTGTTTTGGGTGACAACCTAGAGTTTTTGAGTATTAATTATTTTGGGATTCTGATTTAGCCCAAAAACATCCCCTTTCAGAAACGGCTTTGAAATGGTCAAACTATCTTTCTTGTGACATTACCACTACTCAATTAATTAAATCTATAGTTGCCAGCAGGGGCCTCCGGCTCCCACGAGGGGGTGTAGTCAGGATCAAGGAGGAAGTCCTTTCCAGCGAGTCCAGGCGAAGTACAATAAAGGGGAATCCAAAAGAGAGGTCAAAGTCCAGGCAAACAGGTTCAATCAGGCAGGCAGCAAGGTTCAAGGTCAGGAACAGGCAAGAGATCAACAACAGGAGTATCAGGCAAGGTAGAGAGACCCAGGAACACAATAAGTATATTGAGCTATACTCGGGCATTGAACCTGGGTCTCCGGTGTTCTTTTATTTTTGAATTTGGCGCCAAGCGTGTGATGTCACCGCGCCGGAGTCCTTGCGCCCACATGGAGTCCTGGGCACCGTCATCTTGGATCCGCCGCGGTGGGAAGGTAGGGAGCGCAACGAGACCCCGCCGCGCCGGGCAGGTAGGGAGCGCATCATGACAATAGTCCAATTTAACAAATGCTTCTCTTCAGAGAACTGGAGAGTTCAACACTTTAAACTAATACATCTAGGATATGGGAAACTTTATCGTTCCTTTGGCTCTGGTCAATTATCTTTCCGCCCCAAATGTAAACAGGAAAATGTTAACCTTTTTCATTATCTTTGGAGCTGTCCTCACATTTCTCTTGTCTGGCAAAAATTAAGAGATTTTATCAGCTCGAAACTGAATATCAATCTAGTGCTTTCTCCAGTCTATGCCCTTTTACACATTGGCCCTCCCTCCTTTACTTTAAATAAGCATTGTATTTCTAACCCCAAGCAGATTTCTTAATTCTTCACTTTATAGCAGCTACTAAGAAGACCATATTTCTGTTTTGGATTTTGGAATCTCCCCCCTCCACAAAAGAAATTTTAGCACAATTAAACCAACTATGTTGGCAAGAGGCCATTAGACTTAAAACAGAGGAATCACACCTCAAACAAAGGTTTACCGATATTTGGTCTCTTTATTTTGATCAAGTAGACTCTAAACATAAATTAAAAATTTTGGAGATTCTAAAACTTAATTAGCTTTATTTGAGAGGCAATAGGAAAGTCTCATCACAAATCTTTCTTGATTTGTAAAGTTACCATGCGAGAATTAGTGTTAAGTGGTTTTGGTTAATTACTATTATTTCTGGTGCAATAGTGTTCTTATATAATTATTGTATACTCTTGCATTATAAACTGCATGATAGTTGACCTTTTGAAATTTTGTAATTTTAGATGTGATTTGTCAAAAAGTTCCATGTTTTTGAAAACCAAATTAAAATGTTGAAAAGCATAAAAGAAAGATCGTGGCACGATCTCAAGTTAATCTGTACAAAGGGGAGCTCTTCATATGTAGGGAAACAGGGCAGAATAGTTTAAACAGAAGTGTTGAACACAGAGCTATGGCTAGGAAGGAAGATCTGCAGAAAATCTTAAGCTTGTGTTGAGGAAGTAAAAAAAATGTATTCCACTGATGTAAAGAAATATATGAAAAAATTATGAAAATTAAAAGTCCCACTGCCTCCTCTATCCACCCTGAGCTTTATTTTCTCATTACTATGGCCTGATTTTAATTTCTTTTTTGTTCTTTTTTTTTTTTTTTTGCACTGTGTGAGCAGTACATACAGATAAGGCCAATTGGAGCACAGTTTTCCCTATGTAGACCTGGTGGCGCATCTGGTTAGGTTCCTGCTTTTGGTGCCAGAGGTACTGGGTTCAAATCCCATCTCTGCTTGATTTTTTTTTTTTTCTTTTTTTCCTATTAATAACATTGGGATCAACCATCAAAAATACCGGCCAGGACGGTAAAATACCGGCCAGGTGGCAACCCTAGTTTGCACATGCTGTGTCCAATTTGGTGCGTCACATTAATTGTGTTCTGGGCTTGGCGGCCCTGCGGTTGGGGATCCCTGCTCTACATCATACTAAAAGTAAATTCAAAGGTGAACAAGCCCTTTAAGACACAGAATTTTCAAACAGAATCCCTCTCTCTCACACACAGATGCATGCACGCATAGCATCATGTTACCAGTCTGTGGCTCAATTCAGGGTGAAAGAAAACAATATACACTATCAAACAAGTATCAGGACTGAAGCAGCTGCCAGAGTGACTGGCAATGTTATCACACAGGACAGAGGCAGGGAATCAGAATCTTTACACTATCAAAAAAAAAAATGTGTGAACTACTGTAGCTGCTATCTAGCAATGAAATAATCACTTTTGTAAAAGCGACAAGTTCCTGTACTGTTGTCCAACCCTCTCCTTCTCCCCCTTGCCTGTGGCTGCCCTGACAGATGCTGTATATCCATTGCCGGCAATGTAGTAAGCGTCCATGTGTTTTTCTAGTAACAAGCCATTAATTAGACATTGCCTGCTGCCCATTGCTGTGCGACCGCGTTGTACTGACTGGCTCATTGTGAGCATGAGGAATCCGAGTGCAACGGGCTCCTCCTTTGCCTCATTGCATTCACTAATGTTCAGGTAGGAGGCGATGCCTTCGGATAGAGTTACACTTTGGGAGCACAAGTTGAGTCTTCTCTCATAGGTGCGGGCAGTATGCTGGACTCATCATAAGCTGGCGGCCTCACAGTAGCCATGGAGTTGTTCTGACAGCATACCACGCCAGTAACAAAGCCACGGCGGGTAGCAAAGTGACGAACGTTGCTGAAGGCTCCGAAGCGGGCCCCCCTTCAGGCCACTTGTCCACCCTGTCCCCCCCTGATGGCTGCCCTGACTCCAAAGCACCAAATTGCAAGCCTTTCCTAAATTTGGCGATTAAGGCAGCTGTTTTAACATTTCTGAAAATCTGCTTAGAATTCTGCAATTGGCCATATTTATCGCACCCAATTTTTTACATACAAATGGAAAACACCCGAGATATTGAAGGAGAGGGTCTATGGAACAGTTTGATGCCCAATATGCATGAGTGGACCCCGAAAAAAATAGTGCATATAAATATTCACACTAACCAAATAAAAACTCAGATCACCTGTGCTAGTGGCCAAATGGTTTAGGCGTCTGCTTTTTTAAAACCAGAGGTCATGAGTTCAATTCCTTTTTCTGCCTTAAATTTTATTGATTTCTCTAATTGTTTCTGACAATTGAAATTTTCATTTTATGACACATTGAGCACTTTATGAATGTAAAGATATTGTGGCGCCATCAAATTATTGATTATTCAGGAATGGACTTTTTTGGTGGGACCAAATGTCATGAAATCGCTTGAGCCGCTCTGGAAAATTGATGCAGGCACTGTGTCTTTTCATTCCTTATTTTGTTTAATATAACTTGATTTGTCTTAATATGATGTAAAATATATATTATAATTTTAAATATCAATTACAGAAAAAAAAAAAAATCAAGCAGAGATGGGATTTGAACCCAGTACCTCTGGCACCAAAAGCAGGAACCTAACCAGATACGCCACCACATCTACAAAGGAAAAGCTATGCTCAAATTCGTCTTATCTGTATGTACTGCTCACACAGTGTAAAAAAAAAAGAACAAACAAAAAAGTAAAAATCAGGCCATAGTAATGAGAAAATAAAGCTCAGGGTGGATAGAGCAGGCAGTGGGACTTTTAATTTTCCTTATTTATTCATATATTTTTTTTATTTATTTACATCATTTGAATACATTTTTTTTTTACTTCCTCAACACTTAAGCTTAAGTTTTTCTGCAGATCTTCCTTCCTAGCCATAGCTCTGTGTTCAACACTTCTGTTTAAACTATTCTGTTTCCCTACATATGAAGAGCTCCCCTTTGTACAGATTAACCTGAGATCGTGCCACGATCTTTCTTCACTGAATCACATACAGTAAACCGGCAGCTATACGAATATCTTGCATTTAGCAACCTCTAGTGGCCACAGCTGGAACTGCATGTAGGTAACTGCGATAAATGCGATGGGACAGCTCAAGTTAACTCATTTGCTGCCAATTAGCTAACGTTACAGCGCGTTAAATGTACAATAAAATGTGA
>CM044431.1:93363812-93378849 GCA_024363595.1 Xenopus borealis
CACCATTGCCTTCAGTGGTTATTTCCTAGGTGCAATTCAATTCAGGCTTTACATACAAATACACTCCTCTGCCATTTTTAATCCATCTGCCCCTCATAAAAAGCGTGTAACCATTTAAAGTCACAGCCCAGTCACATGATTCATCCCAGCAGATACCAATTATATCATCATTTTTAGAGCGTGCAAATAACTTTAGCTTTCCCATTTTACCTGTATTTGCCAGCATACAGTGGAGGTTACTATGTTTCCTTTTGAAATTTGCATTACTTAAAGGGCACCAATCATAAATAAAATAATTTACTAAGTGAATACACAATGTGAAAGTTCAAAAAATCCGATTTTTAAAACAGTTAGAATTGTTTGTATAATGTAAATTGTCAGCTTACTATACCTTCTGCAAAATCTCCCCTATCTCCACTGCAGTTCTAGCTGAGGCAGGCTTCTTGGATTTCACTGACTCCTCCTACCTATATCTTCACAGCCAACTGCAGCTCTGATATCTCGCACATGTTCAGTTGAAATTCCTTGCTTGCCTAATAAACCTACTAAGCTATTCTGAAATCTGCCAAACTTCTGTGTTAGTGCTGCCACTTTTTGGAAGTTGGTGTGTGCCCTTCATTTGTATAACGACATCACCAGCAGGGGATAAGACAGGGAAATCTCGTGATACTTCTAGAGTTTTCTAAATCTAGGCATTCTGGGTAGAATACTCAGGGCAGTGCTAGAATCTGAGCATGCTCGTGAACTCATTTGCATGTTTAAGTCACAGTATGGACTCCCTCAGTTAGAGTCCTGCGCGGGTCCATTTTTTGGGACCCGTACCCGCAACCCGCCACCCGCATTCTTACCCGCTTGGACCCGCGACCCGAACCGTACCCGCAACCCGCGATCCGCAACCCGAACCCGCTGACCATCAAGAATCAGGAAGTGCTGTCATTGTAAACCGGAAGTGACATCATCGGAAGTGCCCACGATCAGAAAAAAAAGGAGTAAAACAGGAAGTGCTGTCATTGTAAACCGCATGTGACATCATCAGTAGTAGAAATGCTCAGAAAAAATCGCTATACCGAGGATCCGCGACCCGACCCTCAACCCGCCAACCTGCAGAACCACCGGCCCGTTTCTATACCCGCACCCAGAAAATCTATGAGCAACCCGCAGGGTACCGCGGGATTTTGCGGGTAACCTGCGGGTATCCGCGGGTACCCGACCCGCTGCAGGACTCTACCCTCAGTGAGAGAACCCATTTGACATAGTATGTGATTTTAAAATTTTTTTTTTTTTTTTCCAGAAAACTGTATATGTAGTTTGATTAAACATGTTTAGGTTGTACTGGTCAGGTTGTTAATATGTGTTTTATTTTTGCTGTGATTGGTGCCCTTTAATAGAAAGTTATATCTTGAGTTAGTATTCTACTATCTAGAGTTAGTATTATTTTCCTTGTAACAGAGTGGCCTCCTTAGCTGGTAAATTGCATGCCCCCCTCACATCTCCCCCATGACCAATTACTAATACCACTACCCTGTCTACCATATCTTCAATGTAATTCTTTATCTCACACCCCTTGCCTATTTGAAACACTCCTCCAACCAATTAGCCATTCTTTTCCCTAACACAGTGGTCCACTTCCATTGAGGTGCAATCCATCATGAATACAATATATAGGTTGTACTCTAGAAAACCAAACTCTTCATTCCTACTTGAAGCCTTGAGCCATGCATGTAGCTCCTAAGCTCCTGCTTACATTGGAAGACCTTCCATTAAGGCTAGTTCCCTGACCTCACTCTTTAAAGGAGAAGGATAGTCTTTTTGCACTTGGGGTTGATTGTATTTACTTACCTGAAACCCTGGGCCAGTGCTCCTCTCAGCAGAATTTCTTAAAATGTCCTTGGGGCAGACGAATGTGCAGTAGAACTAAATAGCCAACTTTCAAGATTTTCAATCAACCACAGTGTTGTAATTTGTTGCTCTAGTGCGGTAAATAGAGCTTCTAAAATGGCAATTTGCCCACAACCCCCACAGAGGTTAGCAGTTTGGAGCAGATGTTTCAAATCTGCATACATTTGACAGACCATGCACTGGGTCAGACCTTCAATCTTCAAGAGACACTCATTGCCCCAGTTACAAACAACAAACAGGAACTAACCAAAAGCAGTAGAAATATAAAAGAAACATTTGACCTAGTTTGAACCTCCTGTGATTGTAACTCACAGAACACTGACATAAAGAGCAAACACTTTAAGAGCAACTAACCACTAGAACTATAAACGTCCTCGTATTTAGGGTGATTTTCACTCCTAACTAGGTAATGTATCACTTATATTTACAAGAGATTTGAATGGCTTTGATCATTGAATTTGAGATATATATATATATATATATATATATATATATATGAATAGGCATTGCTTTTTATTTTATGCCCCTATAATTTGCAATATTGTTCTAGTAGGTGATGAAGTGCTGGAAGGGAAATGTGTTTAGCAGTAGGTGTATATTGCCACCATGGATTCTGCATAATTTCTTAAACTGGATTCTAGGGGTTCTATGCTGAAGGCATAAAGCAGGGGAGAGTGAGGCCCTGCCTCGTCCCATTATAAATCTTTACAACTGTGTTGGTTTTACCAGGCACTAGGTTTAGCTTTGAGTGCTGAGAGATAAAGGCCTTGTAATTTTAGGTGAAGGATCAGTCCATGTGATCGAAGGCTTTCTCAGCATCTAAGTTGAGTGGATGACCATCATTTTTTAAAAGCTCTATGGTATTTATAATATGTTTGGTGCTGTAATCTGCATGGCTCCATTGTGTAAAGCCTACTTGATCCAATTTTGGTAGTAGCGGAGCAAGCCAATTTTTTCAAATTTTAGAGAACATTTTCAGAATTTAGAATTGGTCTGTAGTTGAAGCAACTGGTGGTGTCTTTCCCCTCTTTTGGGATGAAATAGATATATGATATAAAGTCTGATGAGGGGATAGGCATACCTTTTAGATAATCAATGTACAATTTAACCAGACATGGAGAGAGGAAATGCTGAGGAGCAGATCTTTTGATATCTGGTAGACTTTTCAACTTGTAAATTGTAGACTTGTAACTTCTTCTGTCTTCAGTTTCCTGGCAGCTAGAGTTCTGTTTTCACTTTTTCCTATGTGTGGCAGTTGCAAATCCCATTGTGCAGCATTTATAAATCCTTGCTAATCCTTCTGTGTCTCTTGCATAGAAAGGTTGCCATAGCTTATTCTTGTAATAATTTAACCAAAGTTGTCTCTCACCATAGCTGACATAGGGAACAAAGTGGTTTTCTGAGACAAACAATATGGTAAAGTAACCCCCCCCAAACACTCCTTAGAGTAAATATGATCTATGATTTGGTTTCCCCATGAAAAACATTAATGCATTCTATACAGGTACAACCTTGATGGATTTGTGCCTTTTGTAATCTTAGCTAGCATGTTGCAGTATATTATCCATATCCTAAAACATAATTGGAATACAATAAACATTTTTTTCAAGACTGTAAACTCAAGTCTTCTATGGATTAATTTAGAAAGTGTTCTAAATTCTTATCCTCCGTCAATTTCTGGTGAAGATATCCAGAATAAGCCCAGAAAGAGGACCAACAAGTTAAACTGCCATGCAATTTTTGTTAAAAAGTGAAATAAGAGAATGAAAAACACTTTATTTAGGCAGTTTGACTATAAGGCCCAAACTCCGTGGCTCCATGTCTTCTGATCCATCTCGCTGAGAGGACACTCAGGCAACCACTCGGAAGCACTGAATATAAATAATGTAAGTTATAGAAACACAGCTCCTACAAACTACATGCATCCAACACGACTGTCTGATGTGAAAGTCGAATGCTGCATCTTCATCCGACATTCATGTTGCGTGTAGTTTGTAGGAGAGGTGTTTCTAAACTTACGTTGTATTCGGTGCCCCCTAGTGGTTTCCTCTCAGCACGCGGATCGGAAAACATTGTGTTGTAGAGTTCAGGCCTTAGAGCTGTTGTCTAACAAAATGCCCACAGCTAAGGTAGCTTACACAGTTTTTACAATTGAGGCTTGGATTGTTGTAAAGCCTAGACATGTATTGTTAAAGTTGACATACTCAGTTTATCATTAGCTGTGAAGTAAAATGGATGAATACACATTCAATTTAGTTCAGCAGCTTTCTTCATTTATATAAGTCTTTCATCATCCATCATTTTCTAAACCCATCCTTTTTTATTTATTAGTAAAAAACAAATAGCAGACTTGAACAAAATGCAATCTAATTAATCATGATTGCAAAGCAGTGTCTTACTAATGAGCCATCCAAAGAGCAAATAAAGTTTATAAAATTTTTAATATAAATTCCGTTGATAGAATCTATCTAAATGCATTTTGTGATAAGACGGCTTGCTACATTCTTCTCTTCTGGTTGACATATCAGTATGAGGAACTTGTCAAGCATATTGCTCATTTTTATCTAACAACTGTTTTAAAAATTGGAAGAATTTATCACTGCATCAGACATGACAGCATGTGATGTTTGAAGAAAGTTCATAATATAAGAAAAGAGGATGAGGTTGATTCATGTTTTAAAATATTTTTGGAAGATTTTTTTCTTTTTTTACTTATACAGATGCAGCCACTGGGATTTGTGAGATAAATGCGTCATGACTCAGGGCTAATTGAATAAACTGTGTTATCTAAAGTCATCTTAACTCATTTAATGCATTTAACCTTTTCATTAGCATACCAAAGCCCCATTGTTTTCAATGGTGAACTCTTTAATTGGGAGGGGATGCTACAATATTCTGTGCTAAGTGGGATAAATGGGATAGATGAGTTAAGTTTTTCTTTGTCAAATGCACAATCCAAAGTGGCTTCATCTGTATTTGCTTAGACAACTTAACAGCTAATTTCTGTCAACAAGCAACTGTGTAACAACAGACCCAGCAACTGCAACAGGACGAGGAGTATAAGTGACCCAGTGGAGCCATGATTTTCGCATTGAGAATGTTTTCAGCATTTGACTTTTTCTGTTCTTTATTTATTTTGTTGTTTGAATTTCCTCAAAAGTGAAAATGCCTGAAAATGCTTTTCCTGGTCATTTCATGTTAGTATAACTATGGTTTTTTTTAACCCTGTCCCAATTACCCCAAATAGACAAGTCCCTCCCCAAAAATAAACAATTTCAGTACCCTTACCACAATGTCTTGATTATCTTGTTTGTTCCTTGAATTGACAGCAGGGACAGCTAGCAGAAGTTAATATCCAAATCATGTAAATGGCTGGGTGCGCCCAATGTGGTACTGTCTCGGACTGATGGTTCTATAGATCGTCACCGAGTCCTGCAGAGTCGACATCTATGGAGAGCTTCGGGTGTGGTAGTTTTCAAAATAGTGCAGCTCTGCTCAAGTGACTGGTGCACATGATCCGGCAGCATTAGTGAGTTCGATTTACATCAGTGAGTGACATCACTGATGAGGAATAGATGCATGAGCAGGGCATCTTTAAAGGGTCTTGCCATCATCTTTTTTTTTTGCTGTTCTCGGGGGTCTATTCTGTCCCGGTGGTGTTGCTCATGTAGGATGTTTTATTCCTCCTTGCTGTGGGCAACAGTTTGATGAGTAGCCTTGTTTTTTTGCCTTTGTGTGTGTTGGAAGTGAGAGATGGTGTTGTGCTCTGCAACCTCAATCCTGCTATTTGCCCTCTTGCTTGTTAGGTAGCATTATTATAGGATTATTCATATTTACTTGCCTTGATTTTTTTCTCTTCTCTCCTGCTGATGGTGTGTTTGGGGGTTAAGAGAGGCATTTAAGTAATTTCTTTTATCAGGAGCTTGGCTTGTCCAGCTTGCCCTTGTTCAATTAGCATATATCAATCAAAGGAAGAAAAGAAAGTCAGGTGCTTCATCATAGACTTGTGTGGGATGCTTTTCGGCTTGCAGTAGAGGAGTCTTGGCCTCTTCCAGCGAGAAGGGACCTGTTAATACAAGGCCCAGTGCTTCACCCAAAGTATCTCTCGTTCTCTTTGATGGCCTGGAGATTGAGTGCAAGAGACCTTTGGCTCTAGGGTTTTATGAGCCATAAGTGGCTACTTTGCTAAAAGAAATGTTTCTACATCTGTCACTTACTGTATGATCTGGAAAATATTTTTGCTCTGGAAATTACATAGTTACATAGTTAAATTGGGTTGAAAAAAGACAGATTCCATCAAGTTCAACTCCTCCAAATTAAAAACCCAGCATACAGTACACACACACATCTCCACTCTTTCAAACAAACCATATATGCCCATAGCTATACTAACTGTAGAGATTAGTATCAAAATAGCCTTTTATATTATGTCTGTCCAAAAAAAATCACCCAAGCCCTCTTAAAAGCATCAACAGAATCAGCCATCACAACATCACCTGGCAGTGTATTCCAGCATTCCACAACCTCACCATCCTGACTGTGAAGAACCACCTACGCTGCTTCAAATGAAAGTCCTTTTCTTCTAGTCTGAAAGGGTGGTCTCTGGTGAGATGATCCTCTTTATGGGTAAAAAGGTCCCCTGATATTTGTCTATAATGTCTTTGAATATATTTGTAAAGTGTAATCATGTCCCAATCGCCATTTTTCCAGAGAAAACAACCCCAACCTGAGTCTCCCCTCATGGGGGAGGAGTGTGGGGGCCACACAGTTTACCATCTAAGGAGGTCCCTATGTTACAAGGAAAACAGACTAATACTAACTTAACATATAAATCTCCTCAAAGTTATGCACATTTAAAAAGTAGTAACCTCCACTGTATGCTGGCAATGCACAAAGTTTGTGAGGTAAAATGGGAGACCGAGAATTAATTGCATGCTCTTAAAATTATGATATAATTGGTATCACTGAGACGTGGTGGTATTAAATGTGACTGGACTGTGAATTTAAATGGTTACACCCTTTTTAGGAGGGACAGATGGATTAAAAAGGGGGGAGGAGTGTGTTTGTATGTAAAGCCTGAATTAAAGCCATGCACTAAAGAAATAACCATTGCTGGCACTGCTGAGGGTGTCGAATCCCTCTGAGTAGAGATTTTGACTGGGCAAAAGGTTACAAAGAAAATTTCCATTGGTGTATGCTATAAACCATATTGTATAAGTGACAAGTATGAAGCCCTACTTTTACAAATAGAAGTGGCTTCACAACTAGGTCAAGTAATTATTATGGGTGACTTCAATTATCTGGACAGTGACTTGGGTAATGGGGTTGCCAAGACAGATAAAGCTAGTAAGTTTGTAAATATGCTAAACGACAACTTTTTATCCCAGCTCGTTCAAGAACCTACTAGGAATAACTTGCTTTTGGATCTTGTAATAACTAATAATACTGAACTCATCTCTAGCATTTGTGTGAGTGAGCATTTAGGGAATAGTCATCATAACATGGTCTCCTTTGAGATTCTGTTGCAGAGGCAATTCAAATACTGAATTTCAGGCATGCATACTTTGATAGTATAAGGGCTTCTCTGCAACATATTAAGTGGGAAATGCTTTTCACGGGGTTAAACAAAGAACAAAAATGGAAATTCTTTAAAATGCTGCCTAATAAATATCCATGTCAGTATATTCCGCTTGTAAGCAAGGAACGTTGTTGCAAAGCAAAGCCTTTTTGGTTCAATGTTAAGGTGGGTAAGAAAAGATGCGCTTTTAAGGCAAGGCATCAGGCAAGCTAAAATCGATATGGAAAAGGATATTGCAATAAGCGGTAAAAAGAATAGAAAATTATTATTTAACTATGTTAATAGTAAAAAAAAATGAAGCAGGAAGGGGTAGGAGCTTTACTATCAGAGGGGGGTCAGCTGGTCGATGAGAACAAGCAAAAAGCTCAGATTCTGAACACATACTTTTCGTCTACACAAATGAGGAACCAGTTGATGAAGGTTTCCTTATTAATAGTCCCAATTCTAATAATACATCTAATGATGCATGGTTCACCCATGAGGAATTTCAAAAGAGACTAAGATAAACAAAGGTCCAGGGCCAGATGGGATTCATCCCAGGGTACTTAGCGAGCTTAGCTCTGTTTGTGATGATGAATGTGTGATACAAAGGAAATGTTTTGTTGATTTTGTGAATATTTAATTGCCATTTTTCTGTTTTATTAGCTAATAACCAATATTTATAAAGTTATGGTGGGGATGAGCCCAACTGAAGGTTTTCCATTGGGCTCATTATAGCAGTAGGATCTTGAGTACTGCACAGGTATATTTAGAAGAGGGAGAAAGGAAGTTCTCACCTGTGACTGCAAAATAGGTTGATTGATACAGACACTTCTACTGCTTGTGCTAGGTGACAGCCTGCTTGGATTTCCTATCAATGAGACACTGCAGATTCATGACTGACAGCATGGCTGCTGAACTTCTCTCATGGTGGGAGATTCAGCTCCTGGACCGTTGGGGCCATCCTCTCTGTAGGTAGAGGCAGCCTAAGACTCAGTGGTGGATATAATGAAATAGTTACATAGGTAAACTGGGTTGAAAAAAAACAAAGTCCATCAAGTTCAACCCCTCCAAATGAAAAACCCAGCATCCATACACACACACACACCTTCCATACCTTCACACAAATTATATTCAACCCCTCCAATTGAAAAACCCAGCATCCATACACACACACACCCCCTCCATACCTTCACACAAATTATATATGGCCATATACCAACTATAGAGTTTAGTATCACAATAGCCTTTGATATTATGTCTGTCCAAGAAATCATCCAAGCCCCTTAAAAGGATTAACAGAACCAGCCATCACAACATCACCCAGCAGTGCATTCCACAACCTAACTGTCCTCACTGTGATGAACTACCTACGCTGATTCAAATGAAAGTCCTTTTCTTCTAGTCTGAAGGGGTGGCCTCTGGTTTGGTGATCCTCTTCATGGGTAATTTGTCTATAATGTCCTCTTATGTACTTTTAAATTGTAATCATGTCCCCTCGTAAGCACCTTTTTTCCAGGGAAAACAACCCAACCTTGACCTAGTTGAGAAGCCGCTTCTATTTGTACGAGTAGCTGGGCATCATACTCGTCATTTATACGAGGTGGTTTAGAGCATAAACCAATGATAATTTCCTTTGTAACCTTTTGCCCAGTCAAAATCTCTACCCAGAGAGATTTCACACCCTCACCAGTGCCAGCAATGGTTATTTCTTTAGTGCATGGCTTTAATTCAGGCTTTACATACAAACACACTCCTCCGCTATTTTTAATGGTGTAACCATTTAAATTCACAGTCCAGTTGCATGTTTCCTCCCACCAGGTCTCAGTGATACCAATTATATAATCATTTTTAGAGCATGCAATTAATTTTAGGTCTCCCATTTTACCTGACAAACTGCATTCATTTGCCAGCATACAGCAGAGATTACTACTTTTACTCTTAAATTTGCATTACTTAGTGAAGAATGATATGTTATTATTAGTCTGTTTTCCTTGCAACAGAGGGACCTCCTTAGCTGGTAAACTGTGTACCCCCCTCACTCCTCCCCCATGACCCCTTACTAATCTCACTGCCCAGTCTACCCTAGTTTCCCCATAATTCTTTATCTCACCCACCCACCCACTTGCCTAGATGTAGCAAATGATCAAAACCACAGATGCTTCTTGTAAACAAATTAATGGACTCCCAGGGATAGTAACATCCAGTGATAGCAGTATCTCACTTTAACAGCTTCTAGAACATTTAGAGGCATTCAGACTTCAGAATTAACCCCTCACCTGGGAACATACTCCTCCCTGGAGGTAACACACTTCTTGCTGTTGATTCTATCCCCAGTATAGGTGAAATGAAGGTGGTGTCTTGCTTCCTTACCTGGTTCTGACCCACTCTTGCCCCCTTATACTAATGGCTTGATCACAGTGGGGGTTATAACTCCTCTAAACTCTGGAGTTGTAATGTGGCTGCACCCAGTTCCCAGACAAGAGGCTGAGCAGAGCTTAGTTTTATTACAGAGCTATTCTAACATGTGTCCTCCTAAGTGGGCAATTCTCCATGTTACTTCCTATTAAATCACCAGCTAGTCCAGTGCTGCTGCCAGGGCACTGTACAACATCATTTTTGGAACTCCCTGGGGCCCTGCCTACTCCAAGCCCCACAATTAAAACCACACAGACATCAGTGCTAAAAACAGTAAACCCACACACAGTTATTAAAAGCCATAGATGGCCAGGGCCCCTTATAAGTTAAAAAGAACTGTGGAGCCAGGGCCCCCAATAAAAGTTTTTTTTTTTAAATTGGTGGTCAGGGCCCCCCTGCAAGTAAAACAAAATAATTTGTGACCAGGGTCCCCCTATAAGTTAAAAAAACATTGGGGCCATTTTTTTAATAACAGTGGCACCAGGGCCCCCCATAAAAGTTTTTTTTTAAAAAAAACATTGGTGCAAGGGCCCCCCTTATAAGTTAAAAAGAGACATTCGGGCCCCAGAGAATATTTTTTAAAGAAACATTGGTGACAGGTACCTATAGAGTATTAAAATAATACATTGGTGGCCAGGGGTTTAATAAAATAAAAACAAACACATTGGTGTTCAGTAGAGCTGAACTCATGGCCTCAGCACTTCAACTTCAACTCCTTTTGTGACTTTGGGTATTTCTGTGGCTTTGGGACTTCAAATTCGGCTCCTTTTGTGACTTTGGGTCTTTTCGTGGCTTCAGGACTTCAACTTCGGCTCCTCAACAGTTTGGGACTACAAAAGATGCAGCACTGCTTTGACACTGTCCATGTCCCTTTTGGACTGGGCCCAGTACAGTAGTACCCCCTGATAGTGGCCCTGGCTGCTGCCACAGGTGCTAAGATAGTCCAATTTATTATAGAAGCAAAGGGTTCCTCAGCTAACTTTCCCAGAGCCTACCTTTTGCTCCTATAACCATAACCTTAACTGCACACTAACAATCTGAACTAGGCCTGTCAACTACGAAGTATCCACCTCCTCATTGAGGTGTGGTCCCAGAAAATACCCAGAGGACATAAGTGCTCTACTAGAGTAACCACTGCAAAAGGTTAACACTGGTTTTGGGTCCACAAAGATTCCCTTAATTAGACATTTCCACAGGGGGGCTATTCAAAAGTGCTATCCATATCTGCTTTTGGATACAATTCAATTCAGTCACACCATTTGGGCAAGGAAGCTGGGCTAGTCAGTTCTTTGATCAGTTGATAAAAAAAAGGGGGGGAAAGTTGTACAATGAATGGTTTATGGGAAAAGATCCATGTCTCCTCTGTCATAGGATTCACATCCTCATAACTCACATATTGGTTTTGAGGAGGTCACATGCTTCCTCATGGTACCAAACAGGGCCAGCCTATACCCACCAGTTAGGAGGGATGGTTCCCGGGGGACTGGAACATGAGACACCCCTCATGTTTTGTATCATTCTGATTGCCAACTTATGGATCAGTCCATGCCCTATTTTCATTATGCTAATAGGTCCCAATATTATATTGCAGAAAACTGGCCTTAAAACTCACAACCACCTTTAGGGGGTCATTAATCCTGGGCACTCAACTCATGCAGTTCTGAACAAATTGCCCTGTTAATAATGGGAGTCAGAAGAACATTCTTTACAATGGCAAAATAATATTAACTATTTTGATTTAAAAAAGTCAGATTTATTGTGAAGGTAAAGGTGTTTTTAAGGTACATACTGCCCCTTTGATTCACATTACTATACATGCATATAGTCATTAGCATTTTTGTATATTTATGGGAACACTGTTAAAAAAAGAGTGCTACCAATTTGACAGTTAACTAACAAGGTGCTGCCCATGCATTACTAAAACAACAATTTCAAGTTATCGTAAGCCTCAGAAACAATATCATACAAAGAATACAGCTGCAGTCAGTGCTACCGTTTCTTCCTTTCAGTAGAGAATGAAAACAGCACCTTTATCCATACAATTTTCTTAAAAAACATTGCACAAACATGCAGATTAAGGGCTGTGACACACTAGGCTATTTGGGGAGATCGAGTCGCCTGGCGACTAATCACCTCGATTTTGCGGCAACCAATCTCCCCAAAAGCCTTTCCACACTCTGCGCTGGCTTAAAATGAAAAATTGCCAGCGCTAATTACACACGTCGATTCATTTTCTGAAGTCGCCCGAAGTTTCCTGAATCGCCGCGTGTAATTTTTCATTTTAAGCCAGCGCAGAGTGAAGGAAGGCTTTTGGGGATATTGGTCGCCGCAAAATCGAGGCGATTAGTCACCAGGCAACTCTATCTCCCCAAATAGCCTAGTGTGTCACAGCCCTAAAAAGTGAGCACCATGTTGCAAAGATGTAGATCCGTTTTACATATTTCCACAAGCACAAGGAGTTATTTTGCATTAATTCTGAGAAAAAAGTGGAAATAGCAATTTTTTCCACAAAGAAATGTTTCACACACTAATTAAGCCATAAGAGTCTGTATGTTTTAGATGTTCAGGTAGTATCCAGTTTTCCTGGTAATCATTATATTTTTTGGAATAATGTAAAAGACACTGCAGAGTGCCTGAAAAAGAAAGTGATCTTAGCAAAGCAAAAAAAAATTTTAACTAGTGTAAAAGTTTCATATTCATCTAATATATGGGGCATCTAAGTATGCAGCAGCTAAGATGGTGGGTCAAGCAGTAACAAAAGACCAACAATGCAAAATGTACGAAATGTATGGTATTCTTTGTGCAGGAATGATAGCTATGCTAGCAAATTCATAGGTATTTCTGGAGTTGGCACAAGAATACCTAAAAAGGTGATCAGTGGGTGGTTGATTTTAGGGACTTATTTTCCCCTACAATAATCATGCTGTAATTTTTCTGCTGCTCTTCTTTAAAGGAGTCTTTAACTTTTCCTCTTTTTAGACTTCCATCCCTGTAAAAAGTAAGCAAAATTGTATGTTTTATGCCCCACTAAGATAAATTATTTTTTAACATCAATTTTATTTCTTTGAAACCTGTTGTTATAGTATACAACAAATGGTGCATCATCTAATCAATAGTGCCTCTTATGTGCTAAGATTTCTACTTTAATTGACACAAAATGAACATTTAATTTAAACATCAACTCATGGAAATATGGTAATCTAAATATAGTCAATTAAACATTGTATACTGTTTCCAAAATAATCAAGCCCCCCCCTTTCAGAATTGTCAGATTTGGTTTCACAGTTCAACTACATTGGTGTGGGCTTTGCCACACAAATTCTGTTGAATTACAACTCAAATGCCTTCTTCAATTTATGTACAAATACATAATACAACATCCTGTGCCAGTGGCTTAACTACAATTAACCAGCTCCCCCCAAAAAAAATTCAGGGGGCCTGGCACGCAACCCCCAACTTCTGTTTGCCCACCATTCACTTATCTGTGGTGGGTGGCAAACTTTAGTGCGCTAGTGAGGACTATTTATAATGCAGACCCTGTGGTCTGGGTTTCCATGTACCCAGGGCCATACCACACAGCATCAGCTGTATTGTATAGTTTCACCACTGTCCAATGCACCAAAACCTGCCTACACCTCACTTACAGGCAAGAGCACACAGTTGGCTTCACTGCTCTCGGCAATTTAGGCAAATGTGCAATGAAGGTAGAAGCAGGATGAAAGTGCTTGATGAGAAGTATCTTGTTATAATTCTGTCTGGCACTTAGCAATCAAATCTCACCTAGTGCTCAGTTGGATGGGACTTGTCAAAGCCCGGTCATAATCTTCTTTATGCAGACTCCAAAGTTCCCAGGAATAGTTTAAAAACTTTTTATTGCACCATATACCATGCTGAGAAGTATCTCTGTCACCAGAAAACTGCACCACCTCAGGGTTTCAGGTAAATGATTAAGTTATATTAAAGGGGTGGTTCACCTTTACGGTAACTTTTATTATGTTATAGAATGGCCAATTCTAAGCAACTTTTCAATCGGTTTTTATTATTTATTTGTTATAGTTTCATAGTTATTCGTCCGATTCTTTGCAACTTTCAAATGGGCGTCGCCGTCCCCTTCTAAAAAAAAAATGCTCTGTAAGGCTACAAATGTATTGTTATTGCTACTTTTTATTGCTGATCCTTCTATTCAGACTCTCTCCTATTCATATTCCAGTCTCTTATTCAAATCAATGCATGGTTGCTAGGGTACTTTGGGCCCTAGTTACAAGACTGCTTAAAATGCAAACTGGAGAGCTGCTGCATAAAATTCAAAATAACTCAAAAACCGTAAATAATAAAAAATGAAAACCAATTGCAAATTATCTCAGAATGTCACTCTACATCATACTAAAAGTTATCTCAAAGGTGAACAACCCCTTTAAGTAATAGGCTAGTCAATTTTTCTTACCAAGAGAGTTCAACAAGTCCTCCCTGTTTAGCAATTGCAGATTTCACTCTGTTGGCAAACTGAACAGCATCTTCACCTTCCTATAATACAAACATTGTATTAGCAAATACAGTAGCTGCAAGTTAAAATGAAAACAAATAATTATGGACCAAACAGGGAAAGAACAGAAGTTAATGCATCTATAAAAAGTAAGTGAAAAAGACACATATCATCGGAAATAACATTGGACAAGAAACTATGATTCATAACATTATTGAAAAAAATAATTAAGAACCTCTGAAATGGGCACAGTGAAGATTACATTTTGATGGAATTCATTATGTAATTGTAGATGATGCAGGTGCAGCTACTTGCACGAAGTTGCCAATGCATCATCTGCTGTGGTGAAATTTACAAAACCACAAGGAAATCTTGCAGTGGAAATCACAGACTGACCCCAATGTATTTTTCATGAAAAAAGTTGCTGTAAAAACAAAAAAATTGCACCAATACATTTTGCATTGCCCCAAAAAGTACCCACTGACTCCAATGGATTTAACCAATTTTCGCCTTTCCCAATATGAAACAAGACAGATATGGCCATCACTAGCTACAGCCATCCTGGACCTGGTTGTAGCTTCGGTGTTTGCATCAAGTTGCATCAAAAGGAACACCAGGGCGGGGGCGTGGCTAGCCGTGTTGCTGAACGGCCGCAATATCTTGGGGCTCCTGGAGGCACC
>CM044431.1:93387853-93407623 GCA_024363595.1 Xenopus borealis
TAACAAGCCAACCCTATTAACTATTTCCTCCTCTATACCAATGCCTGACTGATGTCTACTTTGAGGATGTTCTGAAAATGTTAAAATAATAAAAACCAAAAGGAACACCAGACTTGCAAACTTTATTTTGAAAACACTTTCTGAAAGTGATGCATTTCCCCACACTGCATATGCTTAATGAACAATTGTGGGTGTGGGGGCACAACTGAGAGAGCACCAATTGTAATTTTAGGAAAAGATACTGCATTATTGTTGAAAAAAAATGCATTATGAGCACCTGAAATTAAAATTTGTACACTGCAGTTATGTAAATGATTCCTATAATCAATATTAAAGCTACTAAGAAATTGAGTATATGCCTCCTTGTCATCGAATGAAAAAATAAACTCAACACTGTATAAGCAGGAGTATAATACCTGTCTATTCACCGGGGGGAGGTACCACACATTGCACTTGAGGGCCCAGCTTGTCATCATTCTCAAAAGATAGCTCACCATGCTATTTTTGCTGCTGTTCCAGAAAGCATCCCCAAACTGGGGGTCATACTGTAAGGAGCAAAAGACACACATTAAAGTTAACAGGCATAGTTTAGTATGTTAAGTGCTAATAGTCAAAACTTAAATTACAGCAAGTGCAGTTTCAGTGGAATCGAAGTTAGATCTATTCGCTATTTGGATGTTTATTAAAGGGTCTCACTTCAAGGTTGTTGTTTAAAAAGTATGTTATCCTCATATGTGCATTCCGTCTATATACAGTATACAGTACATTCAGTTTGTTGAACAGTGACTGGGAAAACCATGTCCAAAATAGTTCTTTGAGATAGCACAGATGTGGAGACTACAAAGTACAAAGAATGAATCACTGTGAGGTACTGTGTGTGAGCTCTTGCCAGGAATTAAGAAGCAGGAAGTGGGGGTTACTAGTAAAGTTTTTCTACTTTATCACTGAAAGTAGGGTTGCCACCCGTTTGGTTTTGACCTGGACAGCACAGTATTTTGAAGGGCTGCCCGGGTCAAAACTACCTGCCTGGTTTTCCAAATTAGGAAAACCAGATGAGATTCCTTAAGACTGACTTGGTGTTCAGTCTTGCCGATCGCAATGTCATAGCCCCGTCCCTATCTTTGCGACTCTACCATGGCGTGTCAAGACCGTACCCCTATTACATCATGGCCCCACCCCCTGCCTGGAGTTACTACTACTACTACTACTAGAAAGTGATACAACCCTTTCTTGAAGCTATCTAATGTATAAGCCAGTACAACTACTTTAGGCAGATAAATCCTCAATTTCACAGCTCTAGCTAAAAATATATTTTTTTTATCATAATGGAATTTTAACCAGCCTAGTGAACCTTGTTTAGACTCTCTCTAAATCTATAATAACCTGTTTGAGCAATGGGAAACAAAACTTTGCACCATTTTCCCACTGAGGCTGTAAGTGGCTTTCAATATCTCAGGTACACAACCTTACATTTATCAACAAATTTTTCAACAATTAATCTCATATAAGAGGGTAAGTATTTTGCTTAGTCTTTTTAGTCCTCGGGGATTGTGTTGGCCAGCTAGGCTGGGCCCTTCTTCACTGATAGGAGGGGCAGAAGTCCCCTGGATCATGCAGCCATTACACAACAGTAACATAAACTCTATCACTTTTATTCAGTGCCCTACAGGCACCTTGCACAAACACCACATATATAAAAAAGGATGTCCAAGTGGGCTCTGCCTAAAGTGCACCCACTTGCTGTAGGAAGTGAGGTGTTACTGTTAGAGCCTGAGGTGGATGTTGACTTCAGTATAGGTAAAGCAAGTGTCCGGTCAGAGTCTTATTATAGGTGGTGATGAGTGAATCTCTTGTGTTTCGCTTAACTGAAAAATTTGTGAAATTACGGAAAACTGTGTTAAATGTGTTAAACTGGTTTGAAGTGACTTTCAATTTTGGCACACAAAAATTTTGTGTTGTTAATATGAATAACTTTTTTGTCTTAAGTGAAACTAAATTAGAGTCCATGGGTATTTTGTTTGTGGCACCTTTTTTCAGCTTTAGGGCTACCAATAAAACATTTTATATTACTTTTCAAGCTTTGTTGACTGTGTTAAAGAAACAGTAACATCAAATAATTAAACTGTTTTAAAGTAATAAAAATATAATGCAGTGTGGCACTTCACTGGTAAAACTGCTGTGTTTGCTTCAGAAACACACTTGTATTTAGTATAAAAAAGCTGCTGCGTAGCTAGGGCCAGATTTACACAGTGGGTGCCCCTAGGCCCACTGCCATTCGTTGCCCCCATACTCTGCCATTTATTCGCAAACTTTTATCATCAGGACTGGAGCAATGGGGATTGGAGCATGGGAAATTTAAAAAGCTATTGTATCTCCTACGTACGCCCAGTGTTTCTGAACCAATGTGGGTGTGGCTGGGCAGCATCCCGTCCCCTAAAATCCTGCCACCCTAGGCCTACTTGGCCTTTCCACGAATCTGGGCCAGTGTGTAGCACTGGGGGCTGCCATTCAATTGAGATGATGCTCAGGTTGCACAGCAGAATTATGTAGAACAAAAAGGTGTTATGTGTTATCTGTTATCCACTATTTAACCTGTGCCATATAGTATTTTTGCTACACAGAAGCTTGTTTATATGAACTATAGTAGTTTTTCTGATGCAAACAGATCAGTTTTACCAGTGCAGGACAACAGTACATGTTGGGCTTAATAAAGTTTGCACATGCGTAGGAAACTGGCAACAGGATTGGGTACCCATGGTGGCTGTTAATAGTGATAATTAATATTCTATACCTGGGGTAAGGTTTAGTGGGATTCTTCAGGGTTCACTGGGTTCTTATTGGGTTCACTTTTATTTAACTTGTTCATTAATGACTTAGGGGAGTGTATTGTAAATTATGTATCAATGTTACAGAAAACTATTCAACCCAATTAATTCCAAGGATGCAGCATCCTTGCAGCAGGATCTTGACAAATTGGAAATCTGGACAGCTAAGATTTACTGTTGATAAATGTTACCTCTCAAGTACCTATCATCGGGACTGGGGACCCATCCGTGCCATAGCAATTATTTTCTTGGCATATTATAGCATTTTTAGGTATCTGACTCTGGTATGATTAGTGTATATAATTTCATCTATGACTAATATGCACACTTGTGGGGTCAGCCAAAATATCCATAACTTCGGTCCAAAACTTGGAGAGTGGTGGACAAGACCAATCCCTCTGCCCCACACCTATGACATCTTACAGTTGGTATACTTCCCATGGCCTTTAATCACACAGGGGTGATATAGAGTTGGTAAAGCCATTTCAATTGAACTAGTTTGTCATGTATGGAGTAGAGGTGGCCATAATCTTTGTTTATCACTTCCTCCCATTCCTTATTTTCAAGGTCCGTGATGTCAGCAAGCCATTTCTGATATGCTGCCTTAAAAGGTGGGGGACACGTTTGCAACAAGGTCTTATATAGTGTGGATGTTAATTTGGTTAGGCTAAGAGACCATAGCACCATTTTGGGGTTGTGAGGTTTGTAGTTCCATTCCTCCAAATTGTCCTTGAAACACTTGCCTCAGTTGAAAATACCTTAAGTGGGATAGATTGAACCCATATGAGCAAAACGTGGCACCGTCCAGCATATCTTGTAAATGCCTGATGTGTTTGTGTGGCCAGTAGAGGAAATCAGAGAATTTATGGAAGTGGGGAAGGCGGGAATTAACCCAAAATGGCATGTTAGGCGTTAAAGTTGAGGGGTTTTGCAGACCTTTCTCGGGGTTGTCATAAAAGTTTGGATTTTGTCATGATCTGTGGTTGCTCTATGTGGAAGGTGACTAAGTCCATCTAATGACACCATAGCCAGTGCCAGAAGTGTTGTGTTCGGGTTATAGGGATAGGGCTCGAACCACCATTTAACATAGTGCAATTGGCTGGCTAGATAGTAGAGGTATAATATAACTCTGGCAAGCCCGTCCCCCATCTTTTGTGGGGGGGGTAAGTTTCCGCCAAGCCAACCTGGGAGTTTTACCTTCCCATATAAACCTTACCACAACCTGGTTGACAGTCTTAAAATAAACTCTTTGGAATATGAGTAGGTTAATTGTGAAATATAAATATATACAAACCATTTTAAAGATGTTAATTCTCCCCCCAGAGCGTCAATGGAATCTTAGACCACACAGAGATAGTAGTAGTGAAGGAAGATGCATTGCATGGTATGTAAGTGCCTAAGTCTTTGTTTATATTGATTCTGAAATATTTAAATTCCCGCACTACTATTATGGGGATCTCCCATAGTAAAGCAGGAAGGGGTGTTGGGTGTACAGGGTCCCTCTAATGTGGGAGCCTGTCTAATCTGGATTGCTAAGGGCTCGATGGCCAGAGCAAATAGTAAGAGGGAGAGATGGCATCCTTGCCTTGTACCCCTAGCCAGTGGAAAGGGCCCAGGTGTTGTCCCGTTTGCCCTGACCCGTGTTACAGGAGTAGAATATAGCATTTTGATGGAGCTTATGAAGTTGGGTCCAATGCCAAATTTTGAAAGTGTTGCCCATAGGTAATTCCATTCCACCGAGTCAAAGTCATTAATTTGTCTCCAGCAGGAAAGGGGGGTTTAATTTATCCATCTGAGGTTTATTAGGGCGTTGAAGTCATCCATATAACAAGTAGGAGCTGTAGGAAGATCTGCCAGCTTTTTATCAAATCCCAGTAGTCTCTAACTGCTGTAGTGGCATTTTCTTTTACCATAGTGCGTTTAAGCCACAATGGGCTAAATCCCCAAAGATTAGTTTCTGGATAGTTTATCACACTTAAAGTGACAGTGGTGTGTGGTTGGATAGAGCAAGAGGAAGATATTTTATTTTTACCACTTTAGATAAGAGATCAGGTATTACTAATGCTAAGTGAATTCTTGAGAGTGAGTGATGGGTAGTGGAGTGGCAGGAGAAAGCCTTTAGGTTAGGGTTTTTTCCATCTCCATATCTGTTAATCCCAGTGCCTTGGCCCATGTCATTAATTTGTCTCCAGCAGGAAAGGGAAGTTTAATTTATCCATCTGTGGGTTCATTAGGGCATTGAAGTCACCCATATAACAAGTAGGAGCTGTAGGAAGATCTGCCAGCTTTTTATCAATTGTATTTAGTAGATTCATATTAAATGGAGGTGGAACATATAAGTTAACTATAATCAAATCGAATTTAGCTATTGTGCAGAAAAGGATAACACATCTGCCATAGTAATCGGTTTTGAGAATGAGAAGTTAAATTGGAGAGACTTCCTTACCAAGATCGACCCCCCCCTTAAAATATGTTGAGTAAGTGGAATGATAAGCAACAGTACATGAAACAGTAAACATTACATAACTCCCTTACTCTTACCCTCCCTCCAAACTTGGGCAGGTCTTGTACACAGGGCCGGCCAAGGGATAGGCAGAGTAGGCACGTGCCTAGGGTGCAAAGCTGGGGGCACCAGGCACGTACCTGCCCTGTCACCCACCCCATGTCTGGTCGATCTCCCGTTGTATTTGCACTTTGGCACATGCGAGCACGCCAATGTGCGCAAGCGTCATCTCTCCCATGCGTAGAAGTACCAATTCGCACATGCACATGATAAGGAGGCGTCAGCGTGGCCATGTTGCCTAGGGCACCTGTTGCATCTGACCCGGCTCTGATTGTACCCTGTAACATATTCTGCAGAAGCAGGTTAAATCGGGGGATCATGTAACTAAATCATTACTTATGTGTGCATTATTCCAACCATTATAGTATGATCTGTGCTGCCTGATTGTTAATCAACATTAACTTAATGAATCCTAAGATGACAGTGGGCGATTCCTTCAACAAATAAGAGCCTATGAATATCATTTAGAGAGCCTATGAATATCATTTAGTAATATCATTTTAGTCGAATGTACCTTAATTGTGACATCTGTAGGCTATTTGCCGAGATCTGGGGAATCGTCCTCATCTCTGTAGTATTGTTCTGTTCGAATTCTTGTCCGTTGCTATTTGTAGTTTCCAATGGTGAATAGGCAGCAATGCACTGATTAAAGTATTGGTATTGGTATTGGCACACACCATCTTCCGGTGTATAAATCACGTGTTGTTTATGTGTTCAGAAGTTTAACAAAGAATCCCAGATTTAGCAGGTTGTGCTTCCCATCTGTGATTAGAGTTGCTGCTGGTGCTGTGCTTTGTACAGATAGTGCAAGTCCATATGCCCTGCTTTAACTTTTGTTTCTGGCATACATTTTCAGCATATAAGTTAAGGTTAAAAACAAACAAGTCTCTTGTATGACAATCTTTAATCCGACTCATTCTCCTCGAGTATAAAAAAATAGTAAAAGTCCAAGATTTTTTGAGTCGGTGCTAAGAAGCTCCAGAGGTTCAGTATGCAGTGTGTTCCACAACCTCCTAGGTACAATCTTATTCCCTATCTTTGGTGCGTAATTCTCTATTAACACCATGTGTCAGTGATCGATGGGTACTCACAAATGTGTACTTTACCGATTGCACGTATCAGAATGAGTCAAGTTGTCTTGTTAGTTTTCTTGCTGCTAAAAAGATATGGAGCATAGAAATAGCGTAGATCCCTTTATTTCATAAAAATTATTTTAAAAGTTACACTCACATTTTTGCAGAGTTAAAAGAGCACATCTAGTCCCCTTTAGTTGCCAGCATAAAGATGGTCCAAATTTCAATGGGGTTAACTATGACCAGCATTGTTCCCCCAACCTCATGTGTCCTGCTCCTAGGTATGATGTCAGGTGCTTCTGGCCTTTTGCGTTTCTCAGAGGTTTCAATGCTACACTGTGCATGCCTCCTGTTCCTTGAGAAGATTTGCTGCCCTAGTGACACACATGTCCTCTCTCTGCACACGCTAGTTTCACGGAGGTGTGTGGCTCCATAGCAACCAAACTTTTACATACATTTCTATGCTCCCAATTAATTTGATCTGTACATATTATCTATTGTGACAATGATAAATTGTATTGATAGGTAAATCTGTATATAATTCATAATTTATGTAATTAATTGGTATAGAAAAATTGGTGTAGAAAAAACTGATTGATTAATGGATTACACATGTATATAAATATGAATTACAATTAATTTGATTAAGTTAATTTCTTTTTTATTTTTTCACCAATATGAAATAGTTACCCTATATACTTTAAGGGAATAACTCTCCCCAATTCTTTTTCTTACTCAATACAATTTACACCACTTACCAGCCTATTCAAACCAGCTTATTGGATAATATTCTATTACAATCTGTTATTCCTTAATAAATATACAGTAAAAAGGAATTAATTTCTTTCTTTACCTACAAAAATTGGGATGGGGAGAATGCATAAGAAAATAGGGCAAAGAAACAATTAATATCTTTGGAGCGTAAAAATACCTTATAAAAATGCCCTCAAATTAAAATCTATATTTAACCAATCTGGTTCTAGGGTACCAAGACCACACATGGGAACAAGATGAATACTAGCCACCTTCGATGTAATATCACTTTACACTTCAATTAGGCATAACCAGGGATGGAAAGCGATAGCACACAATCTGGAAAAAGATTACATCATACTGAACAAACAGAAGGAACAGAAGGAATTCATACTGAAAGGTATTGAGTTCATTCTGGAACATAATTTTTTTCTGGTTTGCGGATAAATTTTGCTTACAGATATGCGACACTGCCATGGGCACTAGGTTTGTGCCCAGTTATGCTAACTTACATATGGGATACTGGGAGGAGTGTCACAGACTCCCTAAGTTGGCACTGGGTGGTGACCTGTGACTATGGCGATGCTACATATACAATATAGTGATTATATGGAGAGGTACAGAAGAATCCTTAAACAATTATGTGAAAAGTTTGAATGAGAATGACTTAAATCTACAATTCTCCCTCAAATACAGTAAGGAGACAATACATTTCTTAGATTTGAAAATTTATATAAAAAATAACCAAATCAATTCTAAAAAATACTTAAAAAAATGTAGACTCAAATAACTATATTATACCCACCAGTAAACAGTATCCACAGTGGATACGTAATATCCCTTTTTGACAAATGTGTTGAATTAAAAAAAAATGCACAGAGGAAGATGTGTCAAAGAAACAATTACAATTTTTAAGTAATAGGTTCAGAGAAAGGGGATACAATGAAACATTAATAAATAGATCATTTTATAAAGTACAACAGATAGAAAGAAAGGATTTGCTAAGGAAGAAAGCAAAGGAAGCTACCGACAATAATGCAATTGTTTTCTCTATGGAACTTGCAACTGAAATCAAAAGGATTATAAAAAAAAAGTGGGGAATACCAAGATGTGACCAAGAATTGAAGGAAGTAATTCCAGCCCAACCTACATTGGATCCCTCTGCTGGATGCTTGCTGTAATGATGCAAGGCCACTTCCTGTATTTATTCTGCACCTCCATAAAGTTTATGGCAGAATTTGAACTAATCAGGCTACCATATTCCCACCATGTGACCTAGAGCAATGCCTTGTGGAAGCCAAGACTCCATTTTACAGCTCATGGTTTGGAAGAAGCATACAGTTTCATTCTCTCGTCACAGAAGCATCGCTGGTAAGCAAATAGTTGCAACAAATATCCTTCACAGCCGCCAGAATCCCCAGAGACATTGCTGTATATATATTTCATGCCAGTTAATGTGTTTATGTTATAGTTATGTACTCTTACATGTTTTATATTATTGGTCATTGCAAACATACTTATTGTATTTTCTATATTTGTTACAGTTTCACCTCTCCAATTCAGCACTCTTTATCTAGTCCATTTGCCTATCCACAGACTCCAAGCTCAGTCTCTTTATTTGATTGCGGGGAGGTTTAGCTGCATGTCGAACTACACACTGCCCCAGGGTAATACGTAGGGAGGACAGAACAGTGGTATTCAAAAAGGCAGACAACTTGAAACAAATATTAGCAAGTATTTACAGTAGAATCCCCATTTTACATCTTTCAGGGGACCAGGGAAAAAGGATGTAAAATCATGAAAAAACTTGAAATCAGGGAAATGTATTAAAGACCTGTAACACTAATCTGGGCTATCCAGACCACAGATAGTTAAAATGTCCAGCTATTGGTATGAGCATGTGTTACATTGGACTCTCTCTGCAGGATCCCGGGCCTTCGCTAAGTGGAAGCATTCCCTCTATGGTGTAGTGCAACTACAACACCCAGACACTGTGCATGCAACTTACAAAAATGATGGGCGCCAGGAGGTTCTTGGTGCAAACAAGGAAAAACGGTTTATTATGTCAGAGACAAATATCCTCAGGTTTACTCAGGCAGGAGTGGAGCATATAGCAGGAACACAGAAGTCACACAGACAGGTACAGCACTTTGGAGCAGTTGCACCCTCCCGAAGCCTAGACAATCCTCCCTTTCTCCAGGGAGCTCCAGGACAGCAGCCTCTACCCTCACAGTCCCTCTTCTCTGAGGTCCCTGCACTCAGGTATTTCAAAACCTGTGGGAAGCTACTTCCTTCTATCAATCCTCGGCGGAGCTACAACTGCTCATGCTGCTAAAACTTTCTGTCTCACTCTTCCTAGAGAGTCTATCACCAAACTCCCCTAGGCTAGCTATACCTCATTCACGGGGTTGCCTGGTCCCCGACTTCTTTTCAGAGCAAAGGCCTTTCTGTACACAGGACCCCCCTGGGCACACCCTGCTGAATCAGCATCCAGAGGCCAAAGAGGAAGCTGCCACTCCCTTCCCAGCACTATACAGTATAAGGCAGGAAATTGTCATTACACTCTGGGCTGTAACTATTGGTTAGATGCATACACTTGCAACATAACCTTCTGCCTAGTGACAGAGATGCAGGGACTTAACTCCATAGGTGCCAGTAGAAAACCTATGGGTCCCTACAGACCCTTAAATGTTTAGTATACAAATGAAATAAGGTCATAATTTTATTTAAAACACACACCACTTCTGCTGCTTCTCAGTCTTCTGCTCCTTCACAGTACAGCTGCATAGAAGCCCCCTCCACTTCAAGGCACAGCTTTTTTCCTTCCCTGCTCACAGCTTGCCATGTTTGCATGGAGGGTCACATTTCCTTTGCCTGCCTTCTCCACTAGGTCTCACTTTTGCCTGGAGAGTCACATTTCCCTCCCTCTCACTGCCACTGCTGTATGCTCCAGCTTTCTCTTCTTGCTTCACTGATTGGCTGGATATGGAATTTCAGGAGCCATAAATCACTAAGTAAGGGGGTTTTCTATCTAAAAATATAGTGATTAGCATGGGACAGTGCTTAGAAAACAATGTAAGATCTGGGAAAGCAAAAAAAGAGGGAAATGCACCCATAGGAATCCATTGTGAATGAAGGGACTGTAAAAAGAGACGTAAAATCAAGGGACATAAATTCAGGTTCATACTGTATATATAAACTGACAAATTAAATAAGAAACAAAAATCTAAAAAGCGGGCAGGATTTTATCCGTGTGCTCTATGTAAAGCCTGCAGATTTGGCCAGAAGAAAAAGAAATTCACTGCAAAAAAAAAAAGAATTTGACATAAAACAATGCATTAAATGTACCACAGAAAATGTAATTTATTGTTTATAGTGTCCGTGCAGCTACAGTATATAGGTAAAACAAATAGAACTTTACGTGATCGCATTAGAGAACATATCAGAAACATAGAGAAAGGCATAGAAACTCATAATATATCCAAACATTCTAAACTTTTTCACCAAAAAAACTAAAGGATTGTTATTTTGGGGCATAGAAACCGTAATTAAGAATTGGAGAGGAGGGAGTTTAGTCAATGATATGTTATGCCGTGAAAGCAAATGGACACACACACTTGGTACCCTAGAACCAGATGGGTTAAATATAGATTTTAATTTGAGGGAATTTTTATAAGGCATTTATAAGGTATTTTAGGCTCAAAATATAGTAATTGTTCCTTTGCCATATTTTCCTATCCCATTCTCCCCTCTCCCCCTTTTTGCTGTAGGTAAAGATATTAATTCCCTTTTACTTTATATTTATTAAGGATTTAATTAATTAAATAACAGATTGTAATAGAATATTATCGAATAAGCTGTTTTGAATGAGCTGGTAAGTGGTGAAAATTTAATTGAGTATAAAAAAGAATTGGGGAGAATTATTCCCTTAAAGTATATAGGATAACTAGTATAGATTTCATATTGGAGAAATGATTAACATCATCAAATTAAATAATTGCAATTCATATTTATATACATCATTTGATGTGTATGTAAAAGTTTGGTTGCTATGGAGCCGCACACCTCCTTGAAACTAGGAAGTGCAGAGAGATGACGTGCGCGTCACCAGGGCAACCAGCTTTTTTAAGGAATGGGAGGCACGCTGCACGCACGTACCACATTGAAGCCTCTGAGGAAGTCAGAAGAGGTGAAATGCGTAAGGCCAGAAGCGCCTGACGTCATCCCTAGGAGACAAGCAGTACACACAAGGTTGGGGGAACAATGCTGGTCGTAGTTAACCCCATTGAAAATCTTTATTATGGCAACTAAAGGGGACTAGATGCACTCTTTCAACTAAAGTGTGAGTGTAACTTTTAAAATTATTTTTATGTAATAAAGGGATCTACACTATTTCTATGCTCCATATCTTTTTAGCAGCAAGAAAACTAAGGCAAGACAGCTTGACTCATTCTGATACGTGCAATTGGTAAAGTACATATTTATGAGTGCCCCTCGATCACTGACACATGGTTTAAATAGAGAATTACAAGTTATGCACCAAAGATAGGGAATAAGGTTGTACCTAGGAGGTTGTGGAACTACAACACTGTGAAAAATACTACACTATATTTTTTCTACTTTTCCTTTTGCTTTTCTCATATTATCCATCCCTGAATCGCTGCATAATGAACCTCTGGAACTTCTTAGCGCGGACTCTAAAAATCTTAGACTATTACATTTTCAGCAGCTATGTGTATCTTAGGTCAGTAAGCTGGATTTTCCTTTTCTCCCTAAAAGCCAGTTAATTACTGTTAATGGTGGGCATAGAACAGGTGCACCGTGCAGGGATATTTAATGGCTCACTTTTGTAAACTATCCCCTGGATTGTGCCCAGTGTGGATGCTGCTCTATAGTGAGCCCCTAGTCCTCCTTCCCCTTTGGCACTCTCAGCAACTGTGCCGTTTATATCGTGGGAGGTGCAAGTAGCTGGAATACTAGCTTACTGCCGGCAGCGTGCCAGTCTTATAGCCAAGTTTTAGAGTGGCAGGCAAATGGCAATGCTCCAGGGGGCCAGTGCACACTCACCCTCAGACCCGGAACTAGGGTTAGGCAGAGTAGGCGGCTGCCTAGGGTGCAGTCATGGGGGGGGGGGGCGCACTTTAGAAGGGAAATAATGTTTTTTTTATTTCTTTAAGTTTTAACTTCTCCCCTGTTTCCAGCACCAGCGTTCTGCTCTACTTCAGTCCCCACCTCCCTCTTACTTGTCCTTTGCCTGGCACAGATCTGGAGCAATATTTTTGCTGCTGCTCTAGCACAGGTACACACTTAGGGGGCAATGGCTGGTACAGACTTGTGGCACAGTTACAGACTTAGGGGGCCAGCTGGTGGCACAAGTACAGACTTAAGGGGCAATGTTTGGTGGCACAGGTACAGACTTTGGAGGCAATGGCTGGTGGTAGAGGTACGGACTTGGGGAGCAATGGCTGGTAGCGCCAGTGCAGTCTTGGGGGGCAATGGCTGGTGGCACAGGTACAGATTTGGGGCAATATTTTAGCTTGCTGGCACAGGTACAGATTTGGGGCAATATTTTGGCTTGCTGGCACAGGTACAGATTGGGAGCAATATTTTGGGTGCTGGTGGCACAGGTACAGATTTGGGGCCACAATTTGGCTTGCTGGCACAGGTACAGATTTGGAGCAACATTTTGGCTTGCTGGCACAGGTACAGATTGGGAGCAATATTTTGGATGCTGCTGGCACAGGTACAGATTGGGGACAATATTTTGGGTGCTACCGGCTGGCACAGGTACAGATTGGGAGCAATATTTTGGGTGCTGCTGACACAGGTACAGATAAGGGACAATTTTTTGGGTGCTGCTGGCTGACACATATAGTTTCATTAGTGTGTTATAAGGTTTCTTTATTTAAGAAAAAGTGGATAGGTTGGAAATGGTCATACAGAACAGGGGTGGGGGGGCGCTGATTGAAACCCTTGCCTAGGGTGCCAAACGTCCTTGGCCTGGCCCTGCTCACCCTTGGTGACTTCCAAAGTCCCTGTATGTGTGGCTAGGATTGGCGCCATCACCATTTTTCTAATATTGAAATGTATAGTGTAATTTTTCACCTTCTAAAGCAGCTATGGGGAAGGGAGGTTGCCGACCATGTAAACTGTTTAATTTCATTTCTTTGTCACTGCTGAGCAGAATCTCTGGGTTTCATTACAGGCAGCTGTTAGAATTGATACAGTAGTTGCTAATAAGCCAGAGATGCTTCTGAGAAATGTATCAACTAAACGTTGCAAAATTGTAACCGTTAAGAGTCTGCACCTGAATTACTGAGCTGCCAGACTCAAACTCCAGAGACAGGAACACAAAACTTTAAACTTAGATTTTGGAAAAACAGTAAAAAATAAATAATGGAAAGTGATTGAAAAAGTCTTTATTTCTGGGGAACAATCTGAAAATAGATGAAAACAAGTGCTTGGAAGGTGAACAACCCCTTTAATGGGACTGCACTGGGCAAATCCATAATGGAAAAACACCTTGGAGTCCTTGTAGATAATAAACTTGGCTGTAGCAAGCAACATCAATGATAAATAAGGTGTGTATTAAAGGGGCATTGATTCACACATTCTTCCACTGTATAGAGCACTGGTAAGACCCCATCTAGAATATGCCTTATAGTTTTGGTCTCCAGTGCTCAAACAGGACATTATTGAATTAAAGAGGGTACAGAGAATGGCAACTAAGCTGGTAAAAAGTATGAAACATCTTAGCTATGAGGAAAGACTTGACTAATTAGGGTTATTCTCACTGGAGAAGGGGTGATATGATAACTATGTATAGATATCTAAGGGATCATATAATAATCTCTCTAATGCCTTTATTTGCCAATAGGTCTTTCCAGCTGACAAAGGACACCCATTTCAATTCTGATTAGAAGAAAAGAGGTTCTGCCTAAATATTCGGAAGGGATTTTTTACAGTGAAAGCTGCAAAAATGTGAAATTCTCTCCCTGAATCAGTCGTACAGGCTGATATTAGATAGCTTTAAGAAGGGGTTGAATGGCATTTTAGCAAGTGAGGAAATACAGGGTTATGGAAGATAGCTCATAGTACAAGGAAGGAATGTTTTCCCCCTCTGAGGCAAATTGGAGATGCTTCAAATGGGGTTGTTTGCCTTCCTCTGCACCAGCTAGCAGGTTAAAATAGAGTTAAAAGTGTGAACTTGATGTACGTGTGTCTTTTTCCAACCTAAATTACTATGTTACTATTGTGACCTATTATTGTCCAAACTCAGGATTGGCAACATTCCAGCTGCAGTTTCTTCAAAGGTCCAACAATATAAAGAAGGGGTTCTACTAATGCAGGAGACTCAAATATAAGTTCTTATCCAAGGATGGATAGATCCACCCTTTCTAAACCACCTAATAAACACACTGCACTTTTAGCCAACTGTCTCGAAAATCTGACTCCGGTACCCTATAAAAAATCAAAACATCACAAGAGGTTGTCTCAGGAAACCCAGTTAAACTTTTGGAGGGATTTACAATCTCTACCAATCTCTCTTTTCTTCCAATATGTTGCTGTCTCAGGAAAAAGCTGACAATAAAATGTCTTCTACTCCATAACTGAGAACAGAACTTACTAACCTTAGGACAGAATTGGATCTGCACTTTTCAGCTAACATAGCTTCCACATTGCAATGGAGAGTCCAGAAATACTACTCATTAAAAAATGAACTCACTGCACTTTTATCCAACTGTCTAGAAAATCTGACTCTGGGTAAACATCCCAAGAAGACTCCTCAGAAACCAAGTCAAATTTTTACATGCTCTTTTCTTCTAATTTCTTGCTGTCTAAGGAAAAGTTGACAATTTTTAGAATCAGTCTGGGCCTGACAGTATAAAAATTACCTGGGCCTGATGGTTTCTCTGCCTTGTATTATAAAAAAAATTGCTATTAACACCATGCTTAACAAATGCATTAAATCAAATCCTAGATGTAGGATATTGAGGTAGAGATTCCCTCCTCGCCCAGGTCACTACCAAGTCTGATTCCGATCTACTTAACTGTTCCAACTATAGACCAATATCAATCATGAATATAGATCAAGATCCTTAGAAAACCTAGCCAAATGACTGAATTCCTTTTTTGCCCGCCATAATAAACATGGACCAAGTTGGCTTGTCCCCAAATGACATTAGACGACACCAGGAGAGCCTTAACTTTCATACATATCCATTCTAGAGCTACCCCTGTTTTATTGCTGTCAATTGACTAGAGAAAGTCCTGCATCACATTTTTTAAAAATTTCACCATGTGATCAAAATCTTATATAATCACCCCAGACATATTTATGGGGTCAGTATTTTTTAGACCCTTTATTTTTGTCAGGTTGTATAAGAAAGGAGTGCCCTCTAATTATCTTTATTATGGCTCTCAAGCCCCTGGCAATACAACTTTGGGGAGACACCATTATTATGGGCTTAAAGGTGGGTCCACACAACCACAAATTATGTACTTTTGCAGATGATATCCTAATGCTAATAACACAGGCACTCACTACCTTACCTAATCTTATTCACACATTTAACAAATCTGCAGATCTCTCAGGGCTAAGGATTAATTACAATAAAACCTACACCCTGAATATCAACCTCTTACCTGCAACAGTCAAACTTCTTAAAATACATTTCTTTTTCAATGGCAACCTCAGCACCTCAAATATTTGTGGTCAGAATAACTCCACAGTTGCAAGTCCCGTACAGAATACACACACCCCTCCATACTTTCACATAAATTATGTATACCCATAGCTACACTCATGAAAGTCCTTTTCTTCTAGTATCTGGTACAGTGATCCTTTTTATGGGTAAAAAAGGTCCCCTGCTATTTGTCTATAATGTCCTCTAATGACTTGTAATGAAGTCCCCTCACAAGCACCTTTTTTCCAGAGAAAACAACCTCAACTTTGACAGTCTACCCTCAGGCCCGGATTTGTGGAGAGGCCACCTAGGCCCGAGCCTAGGGCGGCAGGATTTTAGGGGGCGGCCTGCTGCCCAACCACACCCACATTGGTTCAGAAAGTTTAACTCTGTGTGCCAATTCTCATTGCTCTATCCCGATCAGGCCCGGACTGGCAATCTGTGTGTTGCAAATGGGCTGCTTGCTTTAAGATGTAAATGAGCTGCTCACCTAAAAATACAAATTAGGTCTGTCTTTAATATGTAAATGAGCTAATCACTTTAGAAATGTAAATGAGCTGTCCATAAGAGCCACAGCTAAACTGATGCCTGCATTTGTTAGTGCACATGCCAGTACTGGCATATGGGAGGAACCAGGAATTCTGACCAACTTCAGTTAGTAATGTTAGAGTTGCTTGCTACATACCCAATACTTTATGCTTATGATAAATATGTTGGCAACAGGAGGAGCCATGCTCAGAACAATCACTTCAGTCTGTATATGGAACATTGTGATATGTAGCATTAATTGCATGAGACAGCCTAGTCTCTTCAAGTATGCCACACTATGGCCCTGTGATACACATGGTAATTAAAATCCTCTTATCTGCCAGGATACATGGTCTAGCTGGGGGCACACAAAGGAAAATTTTGAATATACTATAAGTATAGAAAAGTTGTGATAGAAACTAGGGTTAGATATTTGTTGCAAGGACCAGTTCCAGCACATAGTATAGTGTGTATAATATTGCTGGGGAGTATATTATCTATTAATAAACACTAGTTCTAGTTAACCTTGGGGTTGGAAATATAAATCATGCTTTGCATGCACGGGAATACATAGGCTGCTTTGATACTTTTGTCAGGGCTGCTTTTTCCTCCCAGTCCAGCCCATATCCCAATGATGAAAATTTGAGCAAATGAAAGTCAGGACCTAGGGGCGCCCGCTATATAAACCCGGCCATGTCTACCCTCATAATTTAAGTCTTTCATCCCTCTAACCAGTCTAGATGCACGTCTCTGTACTCTCTCCAGCTCATTTATATCCATCTTAAGGACTGGAGTCCAAAACTGCACTGCTTACTCCAGGTGAGGCCTTACCAGGGACATATAAAGAGGCCTAATTATGTTTTCATCCCTTGGGTTAAAGCCCTTTTATATGCAAAACAGAACTGTATTTGCTTTAGTAGCCACAGAATGACACTGCCCAGAATTAGACAACTTGCTATCTACAAAAACCCATAGATCCTTCTCATTTAAGGAAACTATTATTTCTATTATTTTTGCCAAAGTGCATAACCTTGCATTTATCAACATTGAACCTAATTTTCCAGTTTGCAGCCCAGTTTCTCAACTTAGACAAATCACTTAAAACTGGTTAGAGGGATGGAAGACTTAAATTATGAGGGGTTGTTTTCTCTGGAAAAAAGGCCCTTGCGAGGGGACATGATTACACTTTACAAATATATTCGAGGACATTATAGACAAATATCAGGGGACCTTTTTACCCATAAAGAGGATCACCGCACCAGAGGCCACCCCTTCAGACTAGAAGAAAAGGACTTTCATTTGAAGCAGCTTAGGTGGTTCTTCACAGGACGGTGAGGTTGTGGAATGCACTGCCGGGTGATATTGTGATGGCTCATTCTGTTGATGCTTTTAAGAGGGGTTTGGATGATTTTTTGGACAGACATAATATCAAAGGCTATTTTGATACTAAACTCTACAGTTAGTATAGCTATGGGCATATATGGTTTGTGTTTGAAAGAGTGGAGATGTGTGTGTATGTATGCTGGGATTTCAATTTGGAGGGGTTGAACTTGATAGACTCGGTCTTTTTTCAACCAAATTTAACTATGTAACTATGTAACTGCAAAGTGGCAGCATCCTGCATGGAACCTATAGTTCTGCACAATTTAGTATCATCTGCAAAAATAGAAACCATACTTTCAGTGACCTCCAGGTCATTAATAAACAAGTTGAAAAGCCTAGTATAGAACCCTGCGGTACTCCACTAACAACACTGGTTAAATTAGAAAATGTCTATTTAAAGAACAAGTAAACGTTTTTTTTTTCTATCTCTAAATTTGCTCTAAACAGCCCCTCAAATTAATGTACCTTAGTCCCTGCTGCAAGTCTGCTCTGGTTTCTGTGTTATCAGCAGCTTCTTTCACCTTCTTCCTGGTGCAGAGTGAAGCCCCGCCCCTTAGCTTTCTGAGCTGACCTTATATCTTGGACTAGTCCAGGAGATCATTTGCATACTATGACATAGCAGAGAGCAGTGTGTGTAGCAGCTTTTGCTTGGGGAAACTAGCTTACTAATGAAACACTGGCTCCCTCTTCCTCTCTATTGTGGAACAGCAGCAAATGGACTGCTCAGTAAACTAAGGGGCTGGGCTTCACTCTGCACCAGGAAGAAGGGGAAACAAGCTGCTGATAACACAGAAACCAGAGCAGACTTGCAGCAGGGACTAAGGTACATTAATCTGGGGGGGCTGTTTAGAGCAAATTTACAGAAAGAAAAAGAAAAACATTTACTTTTCCTTTAACCACCACTGTTTGTAGTCAGTTCTATATCCAGGTACAAATACTATGTTCCAGGCCAACATTATAATTTAACTAGTAACCACCTGTGTGGCACTGTATCAAATGCCACTGCCATCCCATAACTGAGGACCCTGCTCACCATCTCATAAAAAGAAATTAAAGGGGACATATACCATACTTTTGAACTTAGGCTTAATCAATTCCTTTTGTAATAAAATTGAATAAAAGGTTGTGTCTCACATACCTTTTGGGTCTACATTCTCTGATATATTTGTATTTCTTCTCTAGCTCCTCCCTTTCTCTTGCTTTCCTGTGCTGGTATCTGTGCAGCGGGTCAGGTTGGCCGTCTCTTTTTTTCCCTGTCTTTTTTTCTTCTAGCAGCAGCCACTGAGAAGGACTGGGCATGCATAGGGGATGCGCTGGGTCCTTCTCAGGGCAGCTTGAGCTCGTCCCTGCCTAGCTTCTCCTGTACACTAGCAGACTGCAACGGATTGAGCGAGTGAGAGGGTTGTTGCGCTCATACTCGTCCAGCACTGACAGCACACCGCGGCCATGGAGAATCGGGCCATCAAATACTTTATTACATCTCTGCTAGGTCGCCATGGTAACTTTTCCTGTCAATGAAGTGCCGGCGCTCATAGCTCTTCTGTAGAGCTCAGGTTTAGGTAGAAGTGGAACTAGCCGAGGGGGGCGCAACCTAGCAGAGATGTGATAAAGTATTTGATGGCCCAATTCTCCATGGCATGCTGTTAGTGAATCCTGAAGGGCCCTGGGGCCACAAGCTCCGCCGGAATCTCAAGATCTCTGTCTATTGCTGGCTATTGCTATCTCTGTCTATATTGCTGGCTGCCTATCCGGCCGATCTGAGGTTACATAGTTACATAGTTAAATTGGGTTGAAAAAAGACAAAGTCCATCAAGTTCAACCCCTCCAAATTAAAACCCAGCATACACAAACACCCCTACACTCTTTCACACAAACCATAAATACCCATAGCTATACTTACTGTAGAGTTTAGTATCAAAATAGCTTTTGATATTATGTCTGTACAAAAAATCATCCAA
>CM044431.1:93415163-93432981 GCA_024363595.1 Xenopus borealis
CCAAACAGTTTGGTGCCCATTGTGAATAGGCTTACCAAAGTATCTGGCATTTAGAGACCCTAATATGAAGTTACCACATCCAAATTGTCCAGGACTTACTTCAGCTAATAAAAAATCAGCACACTGACTGCAATTTTTGTGGTGTAAAAACACAGAAATATAGATTTAACCCCTCCAAACCATATATTTTTGGAAAGTACACATTCTACCAAATCTAAAATGGTTACCCATGCCTTTCTGCTCCAAACTACTGAGTCGCAAGGCTAACCCACAATTGTCGGTTTTGGTGAAAACACTTGGTGTGTGACTGTGTTGTCCACTTGGTGGGTGAAATTTGGGAAGTTTTTAGTTGATTTTCTTTGCTAAAAATTGATTTTTCCTTTGACCCTAAAGGTGAGTGATTCTTAACCCAGTTCCCTTCACAAACTCACTGTTAGATCCCCTACCCCTCCCCCACACCTGGGTGTCAGTTTTATTTGCATTTCTCTGTTGTTTCTACACAAATTGTTTACTTTGTTGTACAGATTGAGTGGGTATTTTGATTTTGCACTCAATTTTGTGAGAAGATAAAGCTAAAGGGAGAAGGATTTTATTTAAGAATAAATATAAGATCTTTTCCAGCAACAGCACAGCTCCCAGGCACCTGCTCACATTAACTCTCTCCCTGCCACAGCTTCTCAACTTAAAATTCACTTTTTGTTGATCAATAGTATAAAGCTTTCTTTTTGTGTGGTGTTTTGTAAAATAATGGGAGGGAATAAAAAGGAACGTTATAAAAAACACATCAGGGTTCTAAAGCAAAAGGACCTGAAAAACCCAGCTGCAGCTCTGCAAGGAAACACCAGTCAGAGCCCATGCCAAAAAGTCCCACTGCCTCTACTTCTGCTGCTGCAGCCAATGTGACCCCTGCTAAAACATTTGTATAAGCGGTGGCTACTGGCAGCAACCCAAGTCAAGTCACTGCTGGGGTGGAGAAGCTTACAAGGAAGCATGGGGTCAGATGCCTAATGTCAAGCACTCATGGCATAGAGGATTATATAAAGGCTGCAGCTGAAGTGGTGGGCCCCTCTGCAGTAGTGGCAGCAAGTAAAATGTATGGGAAAGCCATAATCTTTGCCCGTACGCTAACTGCAGTGCATGCTCTGGTGCAGAGGGGTATCACAGTAGGAGGGAGTTATGTCCCTGTAGAACCCCTAGAAGGATTGGGCACAAGGGTGGTTTTATCTAATGTGACCACCTTCCTGCAAGACCACTTATTATACCCCCACCTGCAAGCCCTTGGGGAGTTAAAGTCAAATATGTCTAAAATTCCCCTGGGATATAAGGAGAGCAGACTGAGGAATGTCCTTTCCTTTTAAAGGCAGGTGCAACTACTTTTACCTCGGGGGCAAGACACTATTGAGGGGTCTTTCGGGGTTCCGTTTGAAGGGGTGTTGTATAAGATTTTTTATAGCACAGAGGAAGTGAGGTGCTTCCTTTGCAAGAACCTGGGGCACACTTGCCAGAGTTGCCCCAAAGGGCATATTAAGACCAAAGCCCCTGTTCCTGCCCCTTGTGCCTCAAATAAAACTTCTTATCCTGCTGGGACTATTTCAGCAGGGTCCTCAAAGGGGATGTCTCCTTCATTAAAGAACCTCAAGGTGGCTGTTACACAACCCACCTCTACAACATCCAAACCTCCTCCTTCTTCACTGAAGATATCTAAAGCTGCAGCATGTATTACAATTGCAGCAAAAGAGAAGGGGGAGAAACATGTCAATGCATCCCCCAGAACCACAGTTGTTCCTAACACAAAAAATTGTACCCCTGTTATGGGCACCCCTGAGAGTGTGGGTGTACCCATGATGGCAACACCTGTTGGGGTTGGGGCAGATAGTGGCCATTCCTCTTCAAATGCCAAGAAAAAGAGGAAATTTAAATCCAACTGGCTGGTACCTGAGGAATGGGCATCAGTGGTTAATGATGGAGCAACCCCATCCAAGGGTAAAAAGGGCAGCAAAACATCCACTCCTCGTGTGGTGACATTGTCTGGCCCAACTGTTGGTTGGGAACAACCAGTGTCAGACTTTGCACTCTTGCCTCCAAACTAGATGGAAAATAATGAGTTTAATGGTCTACATCAGTGATTTTCAACCTTGTGCCTCCAGCTGTTAAGAAACTACAAGTCCCACAATGCATTTGCCTGACTGTGGCTGTCAGACTCCTTCATTGCATTGTGGGACTTGTAGTTCCTTAACAGCTGGAGGCACAAGGTTGAAAATCACTGGTCTACATGGCCTTGAATGTGGCAGTGTGGGTCTCCCCACAGAGTCAGGGGTGCAGCATCTGCCTCAAAATCATTTGGAAGCTCTTCCACTGGAGTGTAAAGGGACGCCTAATGAGACGCCTGCAGAGTGTGTAGTCAGTGTTCCTGAGGTGCTAAAGTTTGGGAACTACAACCAGCCTCAGTTCTTGGTACCTCTGGGTATTTCACTCCAGGAGGGGGAAAATATTGGGCTAACCCCCATTCAAGACCCTGCAGATGAGACTGCTTGGGAGGATGGTAAGGGTGGAGTTGTGAATACAGAGGAGGGTAACAAGACAAACTCTACTGTTCATACTAAGACCTCTCCTCTGTTGTCTTCCACTGACCCCAATGTTATTGCCATCCAGAAAGCACAGGAGGCAGTAGAGAAGGCAGAGGCTAACCTCCAAGCCTCCAAAACTCACCTGTTGCTGGTGAGCTAATTATTTCTGTTGCTCCTGTGTCAAACACTTCCAAATGTGTTTCAAATGAAGTTAAAGGAACACCTGAGACATTGCAGGGTCTTCAGATGACAAGTCATTCTGATCCCTCTCATGCAACATCTTGTGGAGAGATTCACAAATCTCTAGTGGAGAGGGGAAATGATCAATCCCTTAGCCAGGAAGAGCTCATGGATGATGGGAACATCGAAGAGGTTGATGAAGGAGTGGCAAATCCTTCTACTCCAATCATCCCTGCTAAGGAACTCAAAAAGTTTCTTGAAAGCACTCTTGGTGTTAAATTAGAGAAAAAGCTGCATATGGCTCTGGAGAAGTGGCATGATTTGCCTTTAGTTATCAATTCTGTGAGACAAAAAATTAAGGTCATAAAGAGGCCAAGAACTATGGAACAGCGGAATATCTGAAAATTTCAGGTACTCTCCTTTCTTCGTCAAGGACGGTACTCTGTGAGTTTCCTCCAAGAGAACCATACCACTCCAGAGCTTGAAGCAAGCTGGTATCTGGAGTGGAAGGGCAAGGTCTTTTTTAATCACCTAACTTGGACTTCATGTGGGGTGGTGACCTTTTTCTCAGAATCCTTCCAGCCAGAGGTGCTAAATGCCAACTCTGTCATTTCTGGTCGTCTATTACATCTGCGGGTTCAGGAGTTAAAGGAACAGTTCAGGGTAAAATTAAAAAAACTGGGTAAATAGATAGGCTGTGCAAAATAAAAAATGTTTCTAATATAGTTAGTCAGGGAAAAATGCAAACTATAAAGGCGGAAGTGGCTGGATCCTGCTTTTCAGCTCCCTAAATCTGAGTTAGTCAGTTACTTGAAGGGGGGCCACATGGGACAGTGAGTTTGCAATTGATCCTCAGCATTCAGCTCAGATTCAAAAGCAACAGTTATGTCCCATGTTGCCCTCCCTCTAGTCACTGTTTGGATACTGCCTGGTAACCAGGGTAACCAGTCAGTGTAAACCAAGAGAGCTGAAAAGCAAGAAGTAGTGTTCTGTTATGTTAGACTTACAGTCACTCCAGCCTTTATACATTACATTTTTGCCTAACTAACTATATTTAAAATATTTTTTATTATCTGTTTACCCAGTTTTTACTTTTATACTGAACAATTCCTTTAAGAAGGACATATAATCTAATAAATGTGTATGCCCCTACTACTGGACCAGAGAGGGCACGGTTCTTTGAAAGTTTCTCAGCCTATATGGAGACAATTGACTCTGATGAAACCTTGATTATAGGGGGTGATTTCAATTACACCCTTGATGCTCGAGACCGCAATGTACAGAAGAAAAGGGACTCATCAGAGTCAGTTTTGCGAGAACTATTTGCTCATTTCTCCTTGGTTGATGTCTGGAGGGAACAAAACCCAGAGACGGATGCCTTCACTTACGTCAGGGTGAGAGATGGTCATGTTTCTCAATCCCAGATTGATAGGATATATACATCGAGCCATCTCATGTCACAAGCCCAGTCTAGCACCATTAGATTGGCACCATTCTCAGACCATAATTGTGTATCCCTGAGAATGTCAGTAGCACATCTATGCCAAAAGCTGCTTACTGGCACTTTAACAACAGTTTATTAGAAGATGAGGGTTTCACAGAGTCAGTCCAGGATACATGGAGAGGCTGGAGGACTTTTCAGAATGAATTTGCCACATTGACTCAGTGGTGGGATGTAGGCAAGGTTCACCTAAAGCTCTTGTGTCAAGAGTATACCAAAAGTGTGAGCAGGCAACGCAATGCAGAGATTGAGGCATTGAATGGGGAGGTGCTTGATCTTGAGCAAAGGCCACTAGACTCTGAGGACCAAGCCCTTCAGTGTGAATACCTAGAAAGGAAAGAAGCTCTGCGCAACATGGAACAACGACAGGCTTGTGGTGCCTTTGTGCGAAGCCGAATGCAGTTACTCTGTGATATGGATCGTGGTTCACGATTCTTCTATGCTCTGGAGAATAAGAAGGGGAAAAGAAAACAAATCACATGCCTTCTTGCAGAGGATGGCACCCCCCTTGAGGATCCAGAAGCTATCCAAGACAGAGCCCGGTCCTTTTATCAAAATATTTTTTCTCCAGATCCCATCTCTCCGGATGCCTGTGAGGAACTATGGGATGGGCTTCCAGTGGTCAGTGAGAAGGGAAAAGAGAGGCTGGAGACACCAATCATTCTAGATGAACTCTCTCAAGCACGCCGTTATATGCCGCACAATAAATCTCCTGTTCTTGACGGACTGACCGTAGAGTTTTTCCAGTTCTTCTGGGATACTCTGGGCCCTGACTTCCATAGAGTCCTAAGTGAGGCCCTCGTGAAAGGTGAGTTGCCACTTTCATGTCGTCGAGCAGTGTTATCACTACTTCCTAAGAAGGGGGATCTCTGCCTTATTAAGAACTGGAGACCAGTCTCATTGCTCAGCACAGACTTTAAGATCGTAGCCAAAGCTATTTCACTCAGGCTCAAATCTGTGCTGGCAGAGGTGATTCATCCTGACCAGTCCTATACAGTCCCCGGTCGGAAATTTTTGATAATGTCTTTCTGATCCGAGACTTACTACATTTTGCGAGAAGGACTGGTCTCTCTCTTGCTTTTCTCTCTCTGGATCAAGAGAAGGCTTTCGACAGGATGGATCACCAATATCTTATAGGCACTCTGCAGGCCTATAGCTTTGGCCCACAGTTTGTGGCTACCTAAAAACAATGTATGCCTCTGCAGAGTGTTTAGTTAAAATCAACTGGTCTCTGACTGCACCTCTGGCCTTTGGACGAGGAGTTCGGCAAGGATGCCCCTTGTCGGGACAACTGTATGCGTTGGCCATTGAGCCCTTCCTGTGTCTCCTAAGGAAAAGGCTCACTGCACTGGTGCTTAAAGAACCTGACATGAGGGTGGTTCTCTCAGCCTATGCTGATGATGTAATTCTTGTGGCCCAGGACCTAGTTGATCTTGAGTGGGCACAAAAGTGTCAAGAGGTCTATGCTGCTGCTGCCTCATCTGCCAGGATCAACTGGTCCAAGAGTTCAGGCCTTCTGGAGGGTTCTCTTCAGGTGGATTTCCTGCCTCCTGCTTTTCGTTACATCTCGTGGGAGAGTAACATCATTAAATATTTAGGGGTCTACCTATCAGCTGAGGCGCATCCTGTCTCACAGAATTTCATTGAACTCGAGGAACGTGTTCTAACCCGCCTGGGTAGGTGGAAGGGGTTTGCTAAAGTGCTTTCTATGAGGGGGAGGGCTTTGGTGATCAATCAGCTGGTGGCCTCTCAGCTCTGGTACCGGCTAATATGTCTTAGCCCAACTCAAGAATTCATTGCTAAGATACAGAGAAGGTTACTGGACTTTCTCTGGATGGGAAAGCACTGGGTCTCTGCAGGTGTTTCAAGCCTCCCGTTGAGAGAGGAAGGGCAGGGAGTCGTGTGCATACGTTCTCAAGTGCACACCTTCCAACTCTAGCAAATACAGAGATACTTGTATGCAGATCCCTCTCTACAGTGGTGTACACTAGCATCAAGCTTTTATCGTCGGGTATGCAATATGGGATATGACTGGCAATTGTTTGTCATTGAACCTGAGGGTTTCCTAAGAAGCCTCTGTGATACAAATGTGACATGGCAGGCCATGTATGAATGTGAGTGTGATCAAGTCTATTCAGTATGGCTTCTTAGTTACAAAATGGATGTACTGACATTAGTTGGAGTCAAGGGAATAACCAGAATTGAGGTAATATTAGCATTAGCTGGAGACAAGAAAACAGCAGGAGTTGAGGTAATTAACTTATAAACTAATAAACATGTTTATCATGGAGGAAGCATACATTTCATTCACATGGTTAACTAGTGTTTTCATTCTCATAGTCACAGTTCTGGGCGTATGACCATTATTTAGGTATATGTCCACAATTAGGATTAAGACCAAATTCTGTTATGATTGATTATTTTATTGTTACACTAGTATTAAAAAGGAACTCAGTTAAGGGGGCTTTGGGACTTCATCTACAAGCAGATGTGTTGTGTAGAACTTTGGTTGTGAAGAACCTTGCCCGATTGATCTGGCTCTGGGAGTTCGCTGTATTTGCATTTGGCCTGGGGTCCCCCAGCTGATGTTCCTCTCAGAAGTCTGCCAAGGGAAGTTTGGCTAGACGTTGCGTTGTGTTCAATCGGTGATGTATTAATTTTCTTACAATATATTATTCTTTTCTAAAGCTTGATCAATGTGTGTGTGTCTGTGTGAGTTTTATTTTTATCTCCGTATGTAATAAGTCTGTCAAGGGGAGCTTGACTAGACATTTTGTGTTACAAGTCTGCCAAGGAAAGTTTGTGGCAAGACAGCCTCTCAACACTGCCGGCTTATTACCAAGATACTCTAAAGGCTTGGAGCATGGTCTCTGTGTTAAGGCAAAGAGTCATTCAGGGCGAAGACCTTCTACAATCCATCTTTAAAGACTAGGATGTTGGACTCCATCAGCATCTGCCGCCTTTGCCAGGCAAGTTAACCAAAGTTGGGGATCTTCTGGATTTTGAGAGATCAGATTGGGTGGATGCTCAGGCAGTTATGCAACGCATGGGATTTCTCACCACTAGGGTTCCATGCCGTCTGCTCATTGATGGGATTTTATGTGCTGGAGAGCCACGTTCACCTTGGCACTCCTCACCTCCAGAAATAATAATAGCACCCAAAACCCATCAATCCCCTCAAGCACCTCCTTCCCCCAACTTGAGCCAGTTGCAAAATTTTACATTGACACACTTTCATGCTTGTCCATTCTGTGGCAAAAGAGAGTCTGCTTATTTTACGTGTGTCAGACTGCAACCTCTCTTGGCTCTTTTGAAGAAGCTTCATCTGCAGTTCTGGCTACATTTTTCCCCTCATGTTTATATTTTTGGACGCCCAGTATCCCAGAACAATCAAGAGAAAGACCTTCTCTCCAACTTGCTCATGGCTTTAGCAAAATTAGCCATTCATAAGTCCAGAAAGCAATTTTTGGAAGGTGGGAACGTAGAGATTTTCATCAAATTTCTGAAAATCGTCACAAAGCTTGAATTTTACCCCATTATATGCCCCACATTTGGTAACGTATCAACATAAAACATCCTAAATATCAGTGTCAGGGGTCTACTGAACACTTTGATGCCCACTAAGCATAGATATACCAAACTATGTGGCGCACGGAGACGCCCAAATGACAATAGTGTATAGAAATTTGTACGGCTGATGCGCTGGCTGCTGCAATATAAGCACCCAGGTATGTGTATTATGTGACATAAGACCCCCCGAACAGTACAGAGACCCTAGAAAACCATATATTCAGAAAGTACACATTCAATCAAATCCAGTATGGGTAAATATGTGTTTCTACGGTAAACTTCCAAACTGTAAATCAATGCTGAACGTAACGGTTTTTATCAAATTTCTGAAAATCAGCACAAAGTATGAATTTCACCCCATTATATGCCCCACATTTTGTAACATATCAATATAACATCCTATATATGAGCGCCAGGGGTCTACTGAAAACTTGTCCAAAATGCATAGATCTACTAAACTATGTGGCGCACGGAGATACCCAAATGGATATATAGTAGATAAAATTTACAAGGTAAATCAAAATAAGACAGAAAAGTGTGAAATGCAAATAAATTACTAAAATCCACTAATACCACAAAAATCAATAATTTTTTTTCCAGACTAGTGTAATAAGACATCGGAATCACAGTTTGAATATTTGTGCTTATCAAAGTAGATTTTATGGACAGAAAAAAGCAAGTAACACCTATGCAGAACTGAAAATGCAATAAAATGGCTAAAAATGCACCAAAATCCACAAAATTGCAATATTATCACCAAAATAACATACAAAAGGGTATTGTACAGTACAGTAATAGCAATAAAACTTTTTTCAGCCAATAAAACAACGATGTGATAAGAAAAAAACCCATAAAACAACATATGTGCATATGCGTGTGTACAATTGATAAATTGTGTGGTATGTGCGTGTGCAAGTGTGTGTGACCCCCCCCAAGTGTGTGTGACCCTCCAATCCCCAAAAATGTATTTGTGAGTGTGTCTAAGTATGAATCTAAGTGTGCAATAATGTAATAAGTGTGTGTTTTTGTGTTAGTGTGTGTTTGTGTGAGTTATAGTTTCACTAACAAGGGGAAAAGGTTGCAGATCCTTGCATAACAGTCCCATGAAGCTCTATGCCAACTCTGCACAAATTCCTGAGGAGGGGGCAGTGCTGGGAGGAGCAAAAGCATGTGCAGCAGCCTGCTGCTGCCTTGGTGGCCCCTGGGCAATCGCGTCCCAGGGGCTTCGCGATCCCCTACCCTGCTTGTTGCCTAGGGGCATGGGATCGAATAGGAATGGAGCGAGTGGCTCTAAAAGCCGCTCCTCTGCTCCCAAACCCGGAAGTGCTGCAGAATCTACGTTCTGTGGCATTTCAGGTAACTTTGCCACAGAATGTAGATTTTAACGTTGGGTGGCATTTAAAGGGTTAAAGACTTCCCATTTTTGTTCAGTGGATAACCCGGTGAAAAGCATTTCCCACTTAATATGTTGCAGAGATGCTCTTAAACTGTCAAAGTTTGCACGCCTAAAATTCAATGTTTTAGTTACTCCCTTATAGAATTGCCTCTGCAACAGAATCTCAAAGGAGACCACTATTTCCTAAATGCTCACCCACACAAATGCTAGAGATGAGTTCAGTATTAGTTCAGTATCCAAAAGAGAGTTATTCCTAGTAGGTTCTTGAAAGAACTGGGATAAAAAGTTGTCATTTAGCATATTTACAAACCTACTAGCTTTATCTGTCTTGGCAACCCCATTACCCCAGTCAATGTCCGGATAATTGAAGTCACCCATAATAATAACTTGACGTTGTTGCAAAGCCGCTTCTGTTTGTAAAAGTAGCTGGGCTTCATAATCGTCACTTATACGAAGTGGTTTGTAGCATACACCAATAATAATAACTTGACGTTGTTGCAAAGCCGCTTCTGTTTGTAAAAGTAGCTGGGCTTCATAATCGTCACTTATACGAGGTGGTTTGTAGCATACACCAATGAAGCGCCGGCGCTTGCAGCTCTTTTGTAGAGCTCAGCTTTAGGTAGTAGTAGAACTAGCGTATGGAAGCGCAACCTAGCATAGTAGTGATAGCGTTTTTGAATGCACGATTCTCCATGGCCACGGCGAACTCTGCAGCATGAGTCCTGACTCCTGAAGGGCCCCAGGGCCACATGCTCCACCGGACTCTCAAGTGGATTTAGTGCCCTTTGAAGTGCCCATTGAAGCAGGCAATAAAAAATATGTATATTGGTAGTGCTGCCACAATAGTGCTCAGGATAGCTTATCTAAACACCACTACTACCACTTAATTTGTCTATCCATATTGGTATCAAGTAGTGAAATTCCACATTTTTTTGTAATTAACTTATTATTAGCATCCACTTATTTCAGCACTGCTGAGGATATTTTTCTGTTATAACTAGATCAAGCAGCAGCAAAGACAACTATGTTTAACTGGGAACACACACAGGCAGTGGGAGGGGTTCTCCAAGCTAAAGCAGAGCTCAGCCTGTCAGTCAGTACTGTGACCATTTCCTGTGAGAGAATGAACAGACACTCCCACTCTTCATTTCAGCCTACCTTCTGAACTGAGAGGTTCTCATTGCAGCTCTGATGTAATGACACTTTTAGCAGGTAAAATGCATTCAAAACGTTTTTTTCTGCATCATTACATTGTTTGAGGAAATATTAATTACATCTGAATATGAACGTTATGCAAAATGTCCCCTTTAAGTTAAGTCTGGCAAGAGCTATTATGCATAAAACCATGCTGGCACAAACTCACAGTATTATGATTTGCTATGTAGTCCAGTATCTTATCCTTTTTTAACCCTTCGAAAAGCTTTCCTACAACTGACATCAGACTAACTGGCCTCTCGTTTTGAGGCTGAGATCGGAATCCATTTTTGAATGGCAGCACCACACTAGCAATTCCCCAGTCTCTCGGCACCATGCCAGACCTCAATGAATCCTGAAAAATTATGTAAAGAGGTTTGGCAATCACAGAGCTAAGCTCACTTTAAGTACTCTTGGATGAATACCTTTGTTTATCTTAACATGTTCTAGTTTCTTTTGAATTTCCTTATGTGTGAACCATGCATCATTAGTTGTATTACTATAATTTGGACCTGTCACCCTAAGAAATAATTCCAAATTCTTATCTATTGTTTTTATTAAGCAAAATAAACTTTACTTAAACTATTTAAATATTTACTGTATTTAGCTTTGGAATTTCCCACCACTGCAAGCAGGCAGCAGACATTTTGGCATAGAGGAGTAGAACGCAAAATTTGATTGACAGCTGAGATCTTTAAAAACATTTATATCAAGTATGGATGTTTTAATGAAAAAAATTATTTGAGTTTCATATCTAGTTTAATTTTATTATACAGCTTTTTATATCTGGGTGACTGATCTGCTTTAAGAAGGAAACCTTTATTAAAGTGGACCCGTCACCCCAAAAAAATATTCAAAATGATATTTTATCACATTAGTCAAGCAAAATGAACATTAATTACACTATATAAATTATTTTAATCTTGTTGTCTTCAGTCTGGGAATTCATAATTCTAGCAAGCAGGCAGGAGCCATTTTGTGGACACTGTTATTAAGACAAGGCTTGCATCATCTCAGAATCTTGTTTGTGCACCAGAATGGGGGACCCAAGGTCTATCCCCATGCCCTGGCTACACAATTAAATGGTTAAGAGAACTGGGGGAATGTGTGGGGAGCAGTGGCATCTAGGAAGTGCTGAATGGAAAGTGAAAGTAATTATCTGCCCCACCTCTAGGCCTAAGGCATAGAGGAGTGGCAGACAATATTTAATTGACAGCTGAGATTTTTAAATGAGCATAAAACAGCTATGAATGCTTTAATACAAATTTTAAATCGGATTTCATGTTTAATTTGAAAAGGACTTTTATTATACAGATTTTTGTGTCTGGGTGACGGGTCCACTTTAACGGGTTCCTCATTTGTGTAGATAGACAAAAAATAGGAGTTCAGAATCTCAGATTATTTGTTATTATCAACCAGTTGCCCCCCTCTGATATTAAGTGCCCCACTCCTTGCTGCTTCATTTTTTTACTATTAACATATAAAAAAAAATAATTGTGGATTCTTTTTACTACAGCTAACTTGAAAGGCTTAAAAGCACATCTTTTCGGGGGGGCGCATGCGCAACATAAAGGAGTAGGAAGCAGAAAACGCCGCTCCGCAGCCTGGGGCCATAAATCCCCGATTACTAGCTACATAAAGCGAACAAGAGATCGGGGAAGTCCGCAGCGGAAACATCCAGACATGGGGAAAAAAAAGACACTCGAACCGACGGGCACGCTCACCCCGTATCTCCACAAAACAGCGGCAGCAAACAGACTCCGGAGAATCCAAGATGGCGACGTAGCTCCAGATACGGAGCGCACCTCCCCGGACATGGCGCCTAAGGCACAGACACAGTCCTCGCGCAGACCAGCAAGTGCCGAGGAGCGGAGAGAGTGCGGAGATGGAGGAGAGGAGCTAGATGAAGGGCACAGTTCAGCCTCTGGCTCACCCGCTGGCTACCTGGAATGGGAGCAGACACAGCACTCGTGTCTGGATACAAGTAAGGTGCATGGGACTAGGGGGGAAAGAGTGAACCAGGGCATAGAACAAACCTTGGCCCCTAGCTCCCCAACTGAGACACAAACACAGAGACCAATACAAGGGAGGCAAATAAATGCAGATAAACAGCGCAAGGCCAAAGAGGACGACATAAACCCAGAATATGATGCTGGTTTCTACCCTCTCTCCCGCCCACAAACCCCAGAAAGCTGGACAGAACCATCACACAAAAAGGCAGAAAAATCCAAAACTACTACGCCGGTTACAGCCGACATACTGGCGCAACAGCTCTCAGCTCTACGGAACTCGCTCACCACAGCCATAGCAGGGGCAGTAAAGGATGCAGTACAGGAATTCAAGAATGAGCTGCACTCGCTAGGCCAGCGAGTAGATAAGCTAGAGACTATCTCAGATAACCTCATCGTAAGGCACAACACACTAGAGGACGATCAGCTCACATTGCAGGAAGAATTGGCCAATCTTAAATCACACTGCGAGGATCTCGAAAACAGAAACCGCAGGCAGAACCTTCGGATAAGGGGAGTACTGGAAAGCATCCTACCAAAGGACATCAGGCAACATATCAGAGCACTCTTCTCTAATCTCTGCCCAGACTTACCAGTGGAGGCATGGCGATTCGACAGAGCTCATAGAGCACTGGGCCCTAAAAAACCCAGCCAATTGGCGCCAAGAGACATCGTAGTTTGCTGTCACTACTACGAGAGCAAAGAGAAAGTTCTTCAGGAAACACGAAACTCAACCCATATTGAATTTCAAGGGGCAAAGATCCAAATCTACAACGATCTGTCCCCAATCACACTAGCCAAGAGAAAGGACTTCAGACCAATCACCCAACACCTACGAGCTCATAACTGCCCATATAGATGGGGGTTCCCATTTAAACTTATTGTTACAATAAAAGGGCAGCAACACATCCTCTCAGATATCCAGCAAAGCAATAAGTTCCTCAGCAACCTAGGTCTGCCAAGTCTTCCGACAGCCAAGACAGCCCATGCCGAGCGACCATCGAGAATGACTCCAGAATGGGAAACAAGAAGCCCACCTAAGGGCCGTTCATCAGCAACACCGCCGCAAAGAACAGACTCACCCACCTGAAAGAACCCCTGAAAGAAAACCAACTACAGTTGGCAAGAAGATACCTAGGATCGGACCAGATACTAGTGAAAATGATAGACCCCGACTGCGGAGGGACAAAATCCTCTACTGAATTTCTTTTGCCTAAGACGCTCCCCTAGACACTGGTAATTGGAAGTAACATACCGATAGTGTCACAGGTTACCAGGTTCAGGTAACACCAATGTTTGTACAAATCTTAAGGTTAATATTGTTGACTGTTATTTTTGGAATTTTATACTCTGAACTTCTTGCCTCACTACTTTTCCCCTGCCGCCCTGGTTGGCTAACCCATCAGAGATGCCCTCTATGTTCAGTTATTGTGAGGAAAATGAAAAAATATATACATCATTTTGAAACCTTAATATGTCTCAATACTTTTGGAGAAACTCTTAGTAACTGGGAAAGGGACATATTCTCAGAGAACACTAAAAGATACTCAATGGGACAGAATATCCCCTACATAGGCATACGAAAATTTGTCATTGACTTCAAAAAGTTGTGGAATATAACTGATGGTGAATTATATCCTGTTACAATTATGCAAAATATAAACCTACCAACGTATGAGCCCCCCAGAATAGCTCCCTCTTTTAGAGTATTAAAATGGTCCGACTATTCTTTTTAAATGTAAAGGGGCTAAATAGTCCCAGGAAAAGAACATTGGCCTTAAAAGAGATCCGGAGATTTAGAGCAGATGTTGCGTTCCTTCAAGAAACGCACTTTAAAGCATCTGACAATAATAGACTCCACTCTCCCCAATACACCAGGATCTATCAGGCATCAGGCACCAGCAAAAAAGCGGGGGTTATGACTCTGATACATAAAGATTGCCCCCTGACAATAACAAAACAAATTGCAGACCCTAAGGGTCACTACCTGCTATTATACGGCTCATACGTTGGTACACCGATAACTTTGATTAATGTATATGTACCTAATAACAAACAACTTCGCACAGTTCGTAGAATTTTATCTTTGGCAGACAGACACTTATCAACGATATTGATAATAGGAGGTGACTTTAATTTGGTTTTCTCAGAGAAGCTAGATAGGGAGACCATCCCCTCAAACAGCTCTCAAGTCCCACAAAAAGCCAAGCAATTCCGAGCAATTATCAGGTCTCATGCCTTATTTGACTCATGGTGTATTAATAACCCAAGGGACCGTAGATATACATTCTACTCCTCACCCCACCAGAACTCCATGAGATTAGATTATTTCTTCATATCCCAAGACTGCACAAGGTACCCATTCACTACATCTATCCAAGCCATCTCGTGGTCAGACCACGCTCCCATCACCCTAACAATCTCAATCCCTCCGAAGATAACAAAACAGACACATTGGAGACTAAACGAAACCATCCTTAATGACCATAATATTAAGGAAGAAATAGGGAATAATATAAAGGAATACTTTGCACAGAATAAGGGATCAATAGAATCCACAGCCTTAACATGGGAAGCACACAAAGCTGTTATCAGGGGCCACATTATCTCAATTACCACTAAAAGGAAACACAATAGAACACAAGAAACATACAACTTAGAATCTAAACTATATAAATTAGAAACTAGAAACCAACAACATCCAGACCCTAAAAAAGCCCAAGAAATACTAGATTTACGCTCCACACTAAAAAAAATAGCAACACATGAAGCAGAGAAAACAATGATTTGGACAAAAAGGAGATACTATCAAATGGGGAACAAAGCCCACACAGTACTAGCAAATCAACTAAGACAGCGAACTAGGCAAAGCCAAATACTGACGATCCAATCTAACAATGGAGAAACCCTACATAACCCAACTCAAATTTCACAAGCTTTCCACTCCTATTACTCCACCCTATACAATTTATTCCCAAACACCACCCACACAACTACCAATAAATCACAACAATTGGCCCAATTTTTAGAAGGGTGTCAACTACCCACATTAACTAAAGAAGAACTAGAAGAGATAAATAGGGAAGTCACAGAGGACGAAGTGCGTGAAGTTTTGAAGGCTTTACCCCTTCATAAGTCACCAGGACCTGATGGGTTTACAAATACATACTATAAAACATTCCAAGCAATTCTAGCCCCAATACTAGCAGAACTATTCAACATATTCCTACAGGGAAAAGAACAAATACCAAACTCGATGCTTTCATCTTATATAACAGTTCTCCCTAAGGAGGGCAAAGACCTAACACAGTGTGGAAACTACAGACCTATAGCACTCCTAAACTGTGATCTAAAAATCTTCACTAAACTTCTAGCTCTACGACTTGCCCCTCTCCTACCCAGATTGATCAACTCCGACCAAGTAGGTTTCGTAAGTGGAAGGCAAGCAGGAGACAATACCCGCAGGGCTATAGACCTTGTAGACATCATCCAATCTAGAGGCACCCCAGCAGTAGTCCTAAGCCTAGATGCAGAGAAAGCCTTCGATAGGCTAGACTGGATCTATATGACCCAGTTGTTGCAGAATATGGGATTTCAGGGCCCTTTCCTCCAAGCAGTCCAGTCACTATACACTACGCCATCAGCCTACATGAAATTAAATGGAGACAAGGGCATTCCAATACAAATCAGGAATGGCACACGGCAGGGATGCCCCCTCTCACCCCTGCTTTATGCCCTCAGCATAGAGCCACTAGCAGCCAAAATAAGGGAACACCCAGATATAAAAGGAATAACAGTAGGCACTCAAACATACAAAGTCTCACTATTTGCGGACGATGTCCTGCTGACTCTCAGCAATCCCTTTGTCTCACTACCAAATCTTCACAACATTCTAAAATCATATAGCTTAATAGCAGGGTACAAAATTAATTGGACCAAATCAGAGGCCCTTATGTTCCACATAAAAGGACCTGAAAAAAACGCGCTTCAGGAGGATTTCCGCTATAAGTGGCAGACCACACATATAAGCTACCTAGGAATTAAACTGACACCACACTACCATCAACTTTATCAAACAAACTTTGTACCCTTGATAACACAAATTACAAAAGATATGAAGGAATGGGGATCTAAAGGTATATCCTGGTTTGGGCGCATAGCAGCAGTTAAAATGACCATACTTCCCAAATTGCTATATTTATTCGAGACCATCCCAGTACAAATCCCCAAATATAAGTTATGCCATATACAAAAACTGATAATGAACTATATATGGGGCACAACAAAATCTAGAATACCAATATCAGTGCTCCTAGCAAAGAGGAATCAAGGAGGCCTAGCAGTTCCAGACATAGGGAAATATTACGAAGCTTCACATTTACGTCAAACCTTAGCTTGGCTACAGCCACGACCACCCACTAAATGGGCCCAGTTAGAAGCGGCATTCACACTTCCATACCACATTAGCAACTTAATACTGTCAAAAAACTCAAAAGTCACACTCTCAACATTAGCCCCGAAATCAATAAAATTTACTCTATCTATCTGGAAGCAATGCCAAAAAAAATATCAAATTAGCAAATATCCGTCAGCTTTGACACTGCTTATTGCAAACCCGGAATTTCAGCCAGGACAAGGAAAATTGTACCAAATAAACTGGACAGCACATGCACTGAACAGGATCAATGATTTCATCGATCCATTACGGAAACGGCTATATACATATGAAGAACTCCTAAATAAATGTAAATGGAGTTCGGGGAAAGAGATAGAATATCTACAGATTAAACACTATATTATAACTCTTTACGGTCAGCAACGTCAAATACAGCTATCCCCATTTGAAAAAATACTAGGAGGTAGATTTCCATGCAAAGGCCTTATTTCACAACTGTACAATCTATTGAACACCTTACCGGAAGAGCCATTTCCTAAACACTCTTATATGCAATATTGGGAAAAGGAAATGGGAAAAGAACTGACCCCATCCCAATGGGCGAAAATATGGGATAATGCACGAAAAATGACAGTATGTGTTCAACAGAAAGAAAGCATATATAAGACCATGATGAGGTGGTACTTTACCCCAGAAAGACTCTCCAGAATGTTCATCCAAAGTAGTCCATTGTGCTGGAGAGGATGCCAGGAGAGGGGTACACTACACCATATAATATGGACATGCCCGAAACTGGCATCTTTCTGGGTAGAAATAGGCAACTTAATAAAAAAAGTCCTTAAAAAAACTCTAAACATAGAAATGCCCCATCTTATATTAGCCCTTCCCATTTCGGGAATCAACAATGCAGCCCAAAAATGGGTCAATCAGGTTGCCACAGTTGCTCGACTGGCAATCACCTCCAAATGGAAATCCTCAGTAATCCCTACAATTAAAGAGATAACA
>CM044431.1:93454192-93476266 GCA_024363595.1 Xenopus borealis
GGGTTAAACAACAAGCAGGACACAGAAGGCAGGGTTAAACAACAAGCAGGACACAGAAGGGAGAGCTGATGGCAAAAAGCAGGGGAGTGTGAGGGAAAGGGAGTGTGTTTTCATAACCAGCCAAATTTTGTAAAATTAACACGGTAATTAGGGGGTGTGCTTTAAAAATGGGCGTGGTTTTAAATGGGTGTGGTAAAAAAAAATGGGCGTGCGTTAACCAAGGTAGATCTGATGGGGCCAGGTGTCAAGAGTAGACCCCAGTGTAACAAAGTCCGGGCACCCCTGACTTAAGGGATACAATCATTGTGCTTGGTTGCTTGCCATTGACTGTACAATTACAATCAAATACTACAAAATGTGACTTTTACATTGTGAATAAGGGTAAAGGTATTTGAAAGGGATCTCTTTGCTTCATTAAACCTACAATTAGTTGATGGTCTCATTACTACAGCACCAGTGCCTACCACACAGCTTGTGTCTAAAATTACACCACAAAACAACACTTCACTGGGCTGTGCAAAGAACTTTGTGCACAAAGTTAAGTTGAGACCAGATGTAAAACTTGTACACCAAAAATTCAGGCGATTACCCTACTCTATAAGAGAGACTGTCTCACAGGAACTATAGAAACTGGTAAAGTAAGATCTGATTGAAAAATCAGAATCCTCCAAATGGGGTTCACCAATTGTTGGAACAATGAATTGGTATACGATTGTGAGGTGATCTCTGTGAACCTAATATAGCAGTTGTTATGGATAATCATCCCTTGCCACACATAGAGGAAATATTTTCAGAACTCCAACTAGCAAAATTCTTTTCTACTCTGGATCTTCAGAGTGCTTATAATCAAGTATTACTGCATGAGAAACCTCACTGCATTTCTCACCCATTATGGTTTGTTTCGGTTCAATCGTGTACCTTATGGACTGGCTTCAGCACCAAGTTGTTTTCAAAGACTGATGTCTTCTATACTCCATGACAAACCTGGTGTACAATGCTACTTGGAAGATATAATTGTCTACGCTAAAACATTGGGGCAAATTCACTAAGATGCGCAAATTCGTTAGTGTTAGCTTCGCTATCGTTCGCCGCACTTCGCCAGGCGAATTTTCGCTAGCGGTACGCAAATTCACTGCGAAGTTACGCTCAGATCGGCGAATGGTAGCGTAGCTGCGCTAGTGTTACTTCGCTAGGCAAAATGCAGTTACGCTAGTGAAGCCTAATTTGCATACGACGGGAACTAACGTATAATGGAAGTATGTTACAGCCACTACATTCCACTACACAAGCCCAGGAAACCTTTAATAAAATAAATAAAGTTGTCCTATTGCCCTACATGTGCCCCCTGTATAGTTGTGTTTCCATGTGTTAGGAAATGTAGGGGGGAAGGAGGGTAACCCCCACAAAAAAATATCAATCTTTTTCAGACTATGACCCTCCTATGCTAAAATACGCCAGCGTTTGTAAAAAAAAATTTCAACCTCCTATCTATTGTATTGAACTTCGCCTGGTCTGACCAGGCGAAGTAACGTCTAGCGTAAGTGCTAATGTTCAGGAAAATGGACATCTTAGTGAATTTGCCTAATTACGATCCTGCGTCAATGCGCAACTTCGCGGGTGCGACGTTGCGCAAGTCTATCTACTTCGCTAGTGAAAATCCACCAGAGTCCGTGTGAGTGAATTTGAGAAGTTGCAAAATGACATCACGCTGGTGAATTAGCGCTAGCGTTAGACGCTTCGTGCTTTAGTGAATTTACCCCTATGGATCTTCATGATAAGTAAGATTCTGTATGAAATGCATTGATTCTGTATGACTGAAACTGAACCTTTCCAAATGCCACTTCAGACAATCTCAGCTGTCTTTTCTGGGTCATATAATTTCACAAGAGGGATTTCTACCTGACCCTGACCATGTAACGCTGTTACACAAACACCTACTCCATCTGATTTCCAGACCTTACAAGCTTTATTAGGATTTACTTCATGGTATTCTAAGTTTATTACCAATTATGCATTTGTTGTGGATCCACTTAGAGCACTACTATGTGGAACTTCAAGTCTGGTTTGGTCAGAGACTGCTCAAGATAGCTTTGAAATAGTGAAACAGTTAATTGTGAACAGTCCAGCACTAGCTTTATTTGATCCTGCACTACCCACTATGGTTAGTACCAGGGCCGGAACTAGGGGTAGGCAGAGCAGGCACGTGCCTAGGGCGCAAAGCTGGGGGGGCGCCAGGCACGCACCTTCTCTCCTACCCCCTAGTCCATCCACGCTTTGTCTTTCATGCCAAAACTTTGTTTGCGTATGTGAGCTTGAGGCTTTTCGCGCATGCACGGTTGCGGCTTTTCGCGCATGTGCGCTCGCGGCTTTGTGCGGGCGACTGCTGGGCGCTACTACCGGACAGGCTGCCTAGGGCGCCTGCCCGGGGTGGCCCGGCACTGGTTAGTACAGATACTTCAGACTATGGTGCAGTTCTCACACTGCTCCATGCTGATCATGCATTGCATTTGCATCCAGAACACTTACAGAAACAGAGCATAAGTATTCAACTGTTGAAAAAGAAGCTCTAGCATGTGTTTGGGCAACAGAAAAATGGAGAACGTACCTATGGGGTAGAGAATTTACCTTATGCATGGATCATAGCCCTTTAACTACACTGATTACAACAAAGGGACTAGGAAGAGCTGGAATGCATATAGCTAGATGGTCAACAAGGTTACTGAACTACAAAATGCAATACAAACCAGTTTTGAAAAATGTTATGCAGCTGATGCAGCTTCTGATAAACTGGATGAGGATATTGAAGTTGACATAGAAGTTGTAGACTAATTTACTGTCTCAAGTAAGGTACAGTAGAAACACCTTTCATATCCTTCTTATTCAAGTTTTTGGCAGTAAGTAACTAACAGTAAAATTCATAACTTTGATTGTATTTTATAGATATTTATCTCACTAGGAGTTTAAGTATAATCTTACTGTTATGTAATGTTGAATACACATTTATGGACTTTAAGAAAATGGACACGATGGGTTAAAAACAATTTATGTATATTTGCGGACCACCACCACAATTAGCTTGCCTATACATTTTGCACAGTCTCTCTTATTAATTGTCAATGAGGAAAGGGCCATGTGGTCCCGAAACATTTGATCACTGTGAGCACCATGGATCGCTTGAAGTGAAATGCCAGTGAGTACCATACACAAATGAACTGTCTGATGGACGTATATGGAATGCAAGTCGTCTTGCGCTATGTGGTGCCGTTTGCCCCAAATACATTCTGTATACAAAACTATCCCTAACACACAGAATGAATGTCTCTCATGGTATATAACTATTTGTGACCATATACACAGATAAAAAATATACAAACAACTTATTTATAACAAAATATTGTTAGTGCACAAAAGCATGTTATTATATTACAAACTCCATTCTGTACAATCAATCTGTCTCACAAATATATAACCTCCGTGTAACAGACACACTTCTATGCAAAGTTACTTACAGAATTAATTATGTAAAAAAACACTTGGACAGAATATATAATAGTGTAACTAACTAGTGCATGCCAAGCTAGATTTGAATGACAAAATAGATTTTTGTGACAGAAAGCAAGATTTTATAGTACAGGATTCATTCTTTCAACAAAATGTAAGTTTTGTTTCACAAAACAGGTAAAATAACCATTGTGTGAAGCAATACTGTCAGTCACTTTCCTGAACCAATAAGAACAAAGCTCACTGGCCTGCTTGTGTGGCCATTTTGGTTAAGGGCATTCCTGCTGTTTAGCCATTGCCTTATAATTCCTCTTCCTGTTCCGGTTTCCCTTTTCCTGTCTAAGCTGAGAGGAAACATGAAGCAGCCACACCCACTTGCCATGTTGTACTAAATGTACTGTGCTTGTCTGACTGCTTTACCTGAACTAACACAGCACAATCATTGAATCAACTAGTAGCCAGTTTGTCTCACTTATTATCTTGCAGCCTAACTGTAACATCATTATAATAGGCCTAATATCCCTTCAACAATGTCTGACAAACTCTCACAGTCACTTATACATTGTGTATATGATTTTAGGCTCTAGTGTCTCCTCCTAGCTCTAATCTTACACCAGTTAGCTTTTAGCACTCTCTTAATAATCTGCTTAGTTATAGTAACACTACTACATTATAGGTTTAGCCAAAGATGTGGGACTGGTTATGTGCATATACCTCCCAACTGTCTCTTTTTCGGAGGGACACTTCATCTTTTGACAGCTCAACCCCCAGTCCCACATTTGTACTGTCCCAACTTTCTCTGCACTGAACAGCCAGAAAAAGAAACAAAGTTTGTAACTTAATTGGCTTTTGGCAGAGAGCCCAGAACAGCCATCAGGTGCGACTATTTTTTTACTTTGTAACAATTTTGAGATAAGCAAATCTCTTTTGGGAGAAGTTAGACTTACATTTTAAATGGCAATTCACCTTCATTAGCAAAACTAATAATGGGAATAAATCACAGATATATGTTAAAACTTTCATAACCTGCCAAATTTTGTAACACGAACATGGGAATTTAGTGGGTGTGGCCACAAAAAATGGGCATGGTAAGAAATTGCCATGCTATGCGAACGCATTTTTTTGTCCCTCTTTTTCTTTCCAAAATGTTGGGAGGTATGCGATCATGTGCTGTATAGTATGGATAGGTTTTATGAATAGTCTCGTAGATAGTTGTAGTTCAACTACTACATAATAGTTTTAACCACAGATGTGGGACGGACAGCCACTCCTGAGTACTGTGTGCAAACAATATGGATCATTTAGGCAGGGGCAATTTTAGGGGATCATAATTTATTCACTCTATGGAAAATGCTGTAACACTAATCTGGGCTATCCAGGCCACATGGGTTATATTGGACTCTCTCCTCAGGATCCTGGGCCTTTGCTAAGTGGAAGCATTCCCTCTACAGTGTAGTGCAACTACAATAACCAGACACTGTGCATGCAACTTACTGGGCGCCAGGAGGTTCTTGGTGCAAACTCAAACAAACTTTTTTTATGTCAGAGACAAATATCCTTAGGTTTACTCAGGCAGGAGTTGAGCATATAGCAGGAGCACAGATGTCACAGAGAGATGTACTTGCCAGAAGCCTTGATAGCCATTCCTTTCCTCCAGGAAGTCCCAGGACAGCAGTCTCTACCCTTACAGTCCCTCCTCACTGAGGTCCCTGCACTCAGGTATTTCAAAACCTGCGGAAGAACTACTTCCTTCTATCAATCTTCGGTGGAGCTACAACTGCTCATGCTGCTACACCTTTCTTTCTCACTCTTCCTAGAGAGTCTATAACCAACTCCCCTAGGCTAGCTATACCTCATTCATGGGGTTGCCTTTCTGTACCCAGGTCCCCCCAGGGCACACCCTGCTGGATCACCATCCAGAGGCCAAGAGGAAGCTGCCCCTCCCTTCCCAGCACTAAATAAGTTTGAGGCAGGATGTGGTCACAGCGCCACCTGGCCAATAACTGCAGGCATTAACACAGAATAGATAGGAATAGGGGGGAATTCACAAAAGTGTCGGAAATGAAAAAAATGTCTTTAAAAATGTTGTAGAAAGTGTCGTACGAACAGCCGACAAATTCCCAGAGCATTTTCCCGCCAATTTTCCGACATATACAACACTTTTGAAATAGTGTTGTGAATAGGGGGCATGGTTTTTGTGGTGCCACTTTCCCGACATTATGAATTACTTGTAAACTCTGTTTTTTGCAGACAGTTTTTCCAACACATTAGACTCTCCAAAATTAAAATATCAAATTGTCTTTTAAAAAGTCTCGTAAAATGTCGTCTGTACGATGAAAAGATATACAACATTTTAGAAAATTGTCGGACTTACGAGACATTCAGAGATGGTAACATTTGCCTTTGTGAATTTGCCATTTGTACGATATTTTACAAATTTGTCGACCGCCACTTCTGGGTTACTTATTTTACCGACACTTTTGTGAATCCCCCCCCATAGGCTTCTGCCCATTAACTAACAGGGTGGGGTTTTAAAGCTACAGGAATCTGTTATTCCTATAGATCCCTACAATACTGTTTTTCTAATGATATTATTGTATGAGATGCACCTGGATTGCCACTGGGGAAGTAGCTGCGCAGTTTAGATTTGGCAGTATTAATTATACAATGTCCCTAATCACCAATTGTACTACATAGGGGTCATTTACGACCGCAACAGAGATTTTTTTTAACCACAATTCATCACATTCCCCATAATGCAGGTGCCATTGCAGTTGCCAGGGTGAGATGTGCCTAGGGTTGCCACCTGTCTGGTTTTGACCTGGATAGCCAGGATATTTGAAGGTCTGTCCTGGTCAAAAATGCCTTTCCAGTTTACTAACCAGAAAAAAAAAACAGGCAGGATTCACTATGACTGATGCGGTGATCAGGCAATTGCCAAGGCATTGCCCAGCCCCCAGGGTCAGTCAGGCCCTGGGGCCCACTGGGACTGCTCTCCATGGCCCCCCGCCGCCGCCCTGTGACACCTCCCTGTGACAAGTACAATACACCCTGAAAAATACATTTTCTTTTGGTACTATTGACTGTGTGGAGAGGGGGTCCAGCCAGTCTGACCCTGCCTGCCCATTGCAGCAAGACCCGCCCCCATTGCATAACAGCCCACCCCCTGCCTTGAGTTATTCAAGTCAAAAGGTGGCGACCCTGACACAATTGCATTAATGCAGAATTACATTTGTACTTTGACACAAATCAGACCCGATAGTTTTTTTATAATTCTGGGTGTTGTCATTTCTGACATGTGACATGTGTGCAGGGCCACCATCAGGGGGGAACAGGGGGGGACAAGTGTCCCGGGCGTGGGGCTGAAGGGGGGCCTGGCAGTGCTGCATTTTTCCAAGAGCCGGGCCCCCCTTACGAGTGCTGAGCCTGTGCGGCTCCTTCCGATGATCCGATGTTGAATGCCGAAGTGCCAAACAGACTTGAAGTCCTGAAGCGGTGGAAAGTCACAAAGGAGCCAACACTGAAGTCCTGAAGTGACGGAAAGACCCGAAGTTTCGAAAGTAGCTGGTGCTGAAGTCCTGAAGCCATGAGTTAAATTCTACTGACACCAATATGTTTTTTTAATCCCCTGCCACCAATTTTTAAAAAAAAATATTTTATGGGGCTCTAATTTTTTTTTTAAGTTGAAAGGGGGGCCCTGGCCATCAATAGCTTTTTATAACTTGTGTGTGGGGAGGTTACTTTTTTAGCACGGATGTCTGTGTGGTTTTTTAACTGTGATGTGGAGTGGGCCGGATCAGGGATGGGTGGGGCTTGGGTGCCAGGGTGACGGACCCCAAAAATTTTGTTGTACGGGGGCCCATGATTTCTAATGGTGGCCCTGCATGTGTGTGACGTGTGTGTGACAATTGTGTGTGAGGTGTGTGTGACATGTGTGTGTGACGTGTGTGTGTGCAGTTTTGGTCTCTGCACTAGTGTTGTTCCCCCTCCATGACCCACTCTGTGTGAAAGGAGAAAGCACTGGGTAGGTAAGGGAGCGGCATCATTAGACTCCTGTTAGTTAATGAATGTAAAGCACTGTGCAGCTTGCTGCTGTTATATAAATAAATTATGATCCCCTAAAATTGCCCCTGTATAAATGACCCTTTTTGTTTGCACACAGTACTCAGGAGTGGCTGCTCATAAGTCCTACATATTATACTATACAGAATATGTGTGCACATAATCGCTCCCATGTCTGTGGCTAATAGGGATGGGTGAATTTGAGCCGTTTCATCAAATATTCACCACTGGGTGTTTAACCTGTGTCATGAGACAAATAATTTTTTTGAAACACGACGGCATTCAACTCTATCGGCGTCATTTCCACTGTGAAACAAGGCGTAAAAATTCACCCATCCCTAGTGGCTAAACCTATTATGTAGTAGTTCAACTACAGCTAACTACGAGACTACTCATAAGACCCATTCATCATACTATACAGCATGTGTGCACATGATCAGTCCCTCATCTCTGGCTAAACCTATTATGTAGTAGTAGAACTATAGCTAAGCACATTATTAAGAGAGTACTAAAAGCTAACTGGTGCAAGATTAGAGCTAGGAGGAGACACTAGAGCCTAACATCATATACACAATGTATAAGTGACTGTGAGAGTTTGTCCTCTCAGCTTAGACAGGAAGAGGGAAACAGGAAGAGGAATCATAAGACAATGACAAAACAGCAGGAATGCTCTTAACTAAAATGGCCACACAAGCAGGCCAGTAAGCTTTGTTCTTATTGGTTCAGTAAAGTGACTGACAGTATTGCTTCACAGAATGGTTATTTTATCTGTTTTATGAAACAAAACTTAAATTTTGTCAAAGAATGAATCCTGTACTATAAAATTTTACTTTCTGTCACAAATATATGTATTTTGTACAAACGGCACCCATATTGCACTTGCTTTTGAGAAGCTCCATTTGATGAAGAACATTTTCCTACTCCAGATTCCAACTGCAAAAGGCCTGAAGAAAGTGAACCTATAAGGCATTCTGAGAGAATCAGAAAACTACCTTCATGTACAAAGGACTATGTAATCTGAAGAATGTATATTATTGCTTTAAGATGCATTGTTGTTGGTTATTACTTTTGCCCAAATGCTTTCCTACTATAGGGGTAATATGTGGTGTTTATACAAATGACCTGTAGATATCTCTGTGCACGAGTTATACTGTGCATACACTTTACCTGTACTATGCATATACACAGTACTTTCTATACTGCTTGAGGTGCTAGAGTTGATGTTACTGTTGTGAAATGGCTGCATGTACCTGCTAATAAAGCACTGTTATACTCTGCTCATCCTAGGCTACAGTCCTGCGGGGGTCCATTTTTTGGGACCCGTACACGACCCGTACCCACAACCTGCAAACCGCAACCCTGACCCGTGACCCGCATTTTTACCTGCTTGGACCCGCGACCCAAACCGTACCCGCGATCCGCAACCCGAACCCACAACCCGCTGATCATCAAGAATCAGGAAGTGCTGTCATTGTAAACTGGAAGTGACATCATCGGAAGTGCCCACGATCAGAAAAAAAAGGAGTAAAACAGGAAGTGCTATCATTGTAAACCGGATGTGACATCATCAATAGTAGAAATGCTCAGAAAAAGGAGTAAAAATCGGTATAGCGAGGATCCACGACCCGACCCTCAACCCGCCAACCTGCAGAACCACCGGCCCGCTTCTATACCCGCACCCAGAAATTCTACGAGCAACTCGCAGGGTACCGCGGGATTTTGCGGGTACCCGACCCGCTGCCTATCCTAGGCTATCAAAACACAACAGATAGCCTTCTTCAAATCATCCCATAGATTTTCGATGATATTCAAGTCAGAGGGCAGTGATGGCCATTCCAGAATATTGTACTTCACCCTCTGCATAAATAAATTAGATTTCAAAGTGTGTCATTGTCTTGTTGCAATATGCAACACCTGCTTAACTTCAACTTTATGACTGATGCTTGAACATTATCCTAAGAATTTGTTGATATTGGGTTGAATTCATCCAACCCTCAACTTTAACTCCAGTCCCTCAATTAGCCACACAACCCCACAGCATGATGGAACCTCCACAAAATTTGACAGTAGGTAGGAGGTGTTTTTCTTGGAAAGCGGTGTTCATCTTCCACCATGCTAAGCTCTTTTTGTTTTGACCAAATAACTCAATTTTTGTCTCATCAGTCAAAGCACTTTGTTCCAAAATGACTATGGCTTGTCTAAATGAGCTTTTGCATAGAACAAGTGAGTGCGGAAAGGGCTTATTGCCCTGCCATACAGATGTTCTTTGTGCAAATTGTGCTGAATTGTAGAACAATGGACAGATACACCATCTGCAGCAAGATGCTCTTGCAGGTCTTTGGAGGAGATCTTTGTGTTGTCTGTGACCACTCACAATTCTTTGCATATGCTGCTCTTGTATTTTTCTTGGCCTACAGTTGAAACGAACAGTTTAAACCTCTTAGATAGCTTTTTGTAGCCTCTCCCTAAATCATTATACTGAACAATCTTTGTTTTCAAATCTTTTGAGTGTTGCTTTCACTCTTCAGAGGAGAGTCAAACAGAAGCAAAACTTGCAATTGGCCACCTTAAATACCCTTTCTCATGATTGGACACACCTGCCTATGAAGTTCAAGGCTTAAAGTAGAACTCAACCAAATGTCAAAAACCCCTAACCCCCTCAACCCTATTATAGACCCACTCTCTCCTCTACCTGCTAACCCGGGCTAATGCCCCTAACTTTTTACTTCACGGCAGCCATCTTCTTTTGTTTGGTAAACTTTTCTGAATTTTTTTGTAGCCTTTTCCTTATCCATGATACTAAACAAAACTGAAACAAGGGTACCCAAAAGTTTGCACAGCCAGTTTTTCACATTTGTTTTAATTTCATAGAACTGAATTCTGTTTCACTAAAAATCTTTGTTCAGAAACTCCAGTACTCAGATGTTCCAGGGAAATGAAAGACATACCACTTTTATCTTTTTTGTTGAAAGTGGAGTAAATTATTATGTAGGCTGAGAGGGGTTCCCAAACTTTTTCATATGACTATAATAAAACAGGAGTCAATAATTCAGGGCTGACCAGACACCCTAGGCAACCCAGCCGGCCAGCCTGCTACCCACCTGTACGCACACCTCCAAGCGAATGCGCGCATGCCCAGTAGTAAAAGGTAGGGAGGGGAGTGATGGAGAGGGGAGGATGGAGGGGAGTGATAGAGAGGGAGAGGAGGGAGTGACAGGGAGGAGGAGGGTTACAGAGGTGTAGCAAATACAGAATAGGGTAGGCAGAATATGCTTAATAGGTACCTGCCAAGTGTCCCCTTATGGTTGCGCCCTAGGCAGGTGCCTCTTCTGCCTACCCTTAGTTCTGGCTCTGCAATGATTTATCTTTCTAGATATTTACATACAATTCTTGAGCAAATCAATTGCTGCCTTTTAGGTAAGCATCCGTTTAAGATAATACAGGATAATGCAAATGCAAAAAAGGTCATGATAGGAAGTTGGCTTGAAATAAGATGCATTGGCCCAAGGTACTTCTGTAAGAGTACCACATCCTTGTAGTCTTCAGCTTCTTTGTTCTCCTCTGAGGCCCCTTGCTGTATGTGCATGCACAGTAAGGGCAATTACACATGAGGAGATACAGTAAGTCACCTGAGAAAAATCTCTGCAGGCAACTAATCTCCTCCAAAATGAGCGATAAAATGAAAACCTATATGACGCTTTGTTTTTCTGAAGTCACATCAAAAGGGAACTTCAGGCTACTTCGGAAAAATTAAGCCCAACATTTTGCTTTTAAAGGGCAACTAAAGTCTAAAACAGAATAATGTTAGAAATGCTGTATTTTGTATACTAAATATAAACATGAACCTACTGCACCAAAAGCTTAATAAGACAAATGATTTATGCTTTCAAAGTTGGCGCAGAGGGCTGTCATCTTGTAACTTGCAGATATGAAAGTAGAGTCTGGAGCTCGCAGGTTAACTGCAAAAGTGTTTTATTTCACTTTTTTCTCAGACCCCTGAAATAGAACATTCTGTCTCGATTTCTTTCTGGGTTCTGCTGTGCATAGGTGGTCCCTTAATGTACGTCTCTTTTTATAACAAAATAGGGGGGGTTCTGGGCAAAATTTAGATAGTAGTTTATCCCCTTGTAAAATAGGGATAATGTATATGGACATTTCTTTTTCCTATGGACTTTAATTTTGATACATCAAATGTATATACAAATCACCTTGCTTCCTTTGTCATTTATGTATAACTTAATTGTCTTGATCTGCAATGCACCCTTTCAACAACTTATATGTTCACATACATGCATATTGGGCTAGGCACAAGACTCCCTACTGCAGTGGCCCAACCCACACAATTAACACTAAATGGTGTGGTTTAACCCTTATAATGTATGGAGGGATGTGTTGTTTGTATCACTTGAAAAAGGGCTTCGCCCGAAACATGTCGTGAAATAAAACACTTTTTATTAACATGTATTTCTATAGCGCCAACTTGTTGCGTAGCGCTGTAAAGTGAATGTGATTATACAACCAAATCACATGAATTACATATATAGAACATAAAGAGTTACATGCATCACAATAAATACTGGTACAGGAGGTGAGGAAGGCCCTGTACAGAAAAAGCTAACGGGAAGGGAGTGATACACAAGGTGTGGGAGAGGGCAAGATCAGAGTAAAGTGGGTGAGAGATGTAGTAATGTACGCAGTATTACATTGAGTGGTTAACAGTGAGGGTAGGCTTCTCTAAAAAAGTGGGTTTTTAGAGATTTCTTGAAAGCTGAAAGATTGGGAGAAAGTCGGACAGACCGTGGGAGAGAATTCCAGAGGAGGGGTGCAGCTCTTGCAAAGTCTTGAATGCGAGCATGTGAGGAGGTAATGAGAGAAGAGTTGAGTAGCAGGTCAGTAGAGGAGCGTAGTAGGCGGTTGGGTGAGTAAATGGAGATTAGTTCAGAGATGTAGGGAGGGGCAGAGTTATGAAGTGCTTTGAATGTCAGGGTCAGTAATTTGAATTTAATTCTGAAGGGGAGTGGAAGCCAGTGCAGGGATTGACAGAATGGTATGGCAGAGGAGGAGCAGTTGCTGAGGTGTATAAGCCTAGCAGCAGTGTTCATTATGGACTGGAGAGGTGAGAGTTTCTGTAGGGGAAGGCCAATTAAGAGAGAGTTACAATAGTCTAGACGCGATATGATAAGAGAGTGAATAAGAATTTTGGCAGCGTCTGGGGTGATAAATGATCGTATTTTGGATATGTTCCTTAGGTGGAAATGACATGACTTAACAAGTGACTGGATGTGAGGAGTGAATGTCAGGGCAGAATCTAGGATAACCCCAAGGCACCGGGCCTGGGGAGATGGGGTGATAGTGGAATTGTTAACTACGATGGATACTTCTGGGATGTTAGTGGTGTTAGTTGGAGGAAAAAGAACCATTTCTGTTTTGGAGAGGTTTAGTTTAAGGTAGCGTTGTGACATCCAAGTAGAGATAGCAGACAGGCAGGAGGAGACACGAGTTAGGAGTTCAGGGTTGAGATCAGGAGAGGAGAGATAGATCTGAGTATCGTCAGCGTAGAGGTGGTAGTGGAACCCATACGAGCTGATTAATTTGCCAAGGGAGGAAGTATATAGAGAAAATAATAGGGGTCCCAGGACAGAGCCTTGAGGAACCCCGACAGAGAGAGGTAGGGGGGAAGATGCTACTCCGTTGTAGGAGACACTGAAGGAACGATTGGTGAGGTAGGAGGAAAACCAGGATAGGGCTGTGTCACAAAGGCCGAGCGAATGGAGGGACTGGAGGAGGAGAGGGTGATCTACAGTGTCAAAAGCAGCTGAGAGATCAAGCAGAATTAGTAGTGAGAATTTTTTGTTGGCTTTAGCTGTTAGAAGGTCATTAGTTAGACGGGTCAGAGCAGTTTCAGTGGAGTGTTGTGTTTTAAAACCAGATTGTAAGGGGTCCAGCAGGTTATTGTCAGAGAGGAATGAGGTTAATCGGTTGTAGACTAGGCGCTCAAGTAGTTTAGAGATGAAAGGTAGCAGAGAGATAGGTCGGAGGTTGTCAAGATTAGAGGGATCAAGAGAGGGTTTTTTCAGAATGGGGGTGACAAGAGCATGTTTTAGTTGAGATGGGAATAGTCCAGTTGAGAGCGAGAGATTAAATAGATGAGTTAGGGCTTTAATAAGACACGGGTCGGTATTGCGGAGAAGTTTTGAAGGAATTGGATCAAGTGGGCAGGTGGTAAGGTGAGAGGAGGCCAAAAGTTTTGAGACTTCCTCATCAGTAAAAGGGGTGAAGGAGCACAGGAGAGACTCAGGAGTGTGTGGGGAGGGTGGTGGAAGCCTAGGTTGGTTTAGTAGTTTAATGTCCCCTCTGATAGTGTCAATTTTGTTTTTGAAGTGCTCAGCAATGTCTTGAGCAGAGACAGATGTGCATGGAGGGGGTGGAGAAGGGGAAAGGAGGGTGTTAAAGGTGGAGAAAAGTTGTGCTGGTTTTTTGGAAAGGGAATTAATGAGTGAAGTAAAGTATGTTTGTTTGGCTTGGGAAAGGCTGGTGTTAAAGGAGTGCAGGGCAGATTTGTAGCTCCAAAAGTCTGAATCGAAGCGGGATTTGCGCCAGCGACGCTCAAGTGCGCGTGAGCGTCTTTGGAGTGCTTTAGTATCAGCGGTGTGCCAGGGTTGAAGTAGTTTGGGTCTAGAACGTTTAGTTTTTAAAGGAGCAAGCTCATTAAGGGCAGTGGTGAGTGTGCTATAGTAGACCAAGGTCGCTGCATTAGGACAAGAGATAGTGGAGATATTAGAGTGAAGAGAGTCAAAGGAAGAAGAGAGATGCGACACATCCAGTGCTTGCAAGTCACGGTAGGTACGTGTTTGGGGATTAGCAGGGGGTGAGGAGGGAGTTAGCGAGAGTTGAAATGTGAGCATATTATGATCGGAGAGGGGAAACGGTGAGTTAGTAAAGTTGTTGGTTGAACAGAGTCTGGTAAATATGAGATCCAGGGTGTTACCATGTGTGAGAGGGGGAGTCTGAGCACAAGGATAAGCCTAGGGAGGATGTTAGTGAAAGAAGTTTAGAGACAGAAGGGCTGTTAATGTTGTTAACAGGTATATTAAAGTCCCCTAATATGACGGATGGGATGTTGCTTTTGCAGTTAACCTGCGAGTGCCAGACTCTACTTTCATATCTGCAAATACTTCAGCCCCTGATTGGACCAGGGCAGAGTCAGAGGCACGAACAAGGCAAGATTGGAACCAGTTACTTTATACGTCATCTTGTAACTTTGTCAGGCATCTCTGCAATACCAAGTCTGTGCACATGCTCAGTGTGGTCTTGGCTTCAGTTGGGAGGTTAAGCTTAGGGATTTCATAAATAATGAAAACAGCAAGAATCAACTAATATCTGCCATAGAAGCCAAGACTGATTAATAATCAGAATATACAGACTGCACTTGGTCTGTGGATACAAATCTCTACACAGTCACTTGCTGTTTTACAGGGAAACAGACAAAGCTGCTCAAGTTCTCGGAAGTAAGGTTGGGAGGGGCCCCCCTTACTGTTTGAAAGTATGACTGTATCCCTGCAGAGCAGTTAGGTACTGTCTGATAATTCCTATCCACAACAGTAAATGAAGGGTGAGTTTCACTGCATACAGTCAGGTTTCTTATAAAAACGGTAGACATTTTTATTTTGAAGTATATTAGAGATAGATTCTTTTTCATTAAAGAAAGTAAAGTGATGTCTGCAACATGTAACCTAGTGCACATCTGTCTGCCATGTAATAATTCAGCTTGAGATGTTTGGGTTGTTGCATGGCACGTTGCTCTGTAGCTATGTATTGATTTTACATCTTGTCTCAACTTAACTTTGTGTACAAAGTTGTTTGCATAGCCAAGTGAAGTGCCACTTTGTGGTGAAATTTTAGATGCAGGCTGTGTGGCAGGCACTGGTGTTGTAGTAATGAGACCATCAATTAATTGTAGGTTTAATGCAGCAAAGAGATCCCTTCCAAGTATAGCAGTACCCTTATTCACAATGGAAAAGTCACATTTTGCAGTATTTGATTCAAATTTTACAGTCACTGACAAGCAATCAAGCACAGGGATTGGATCCTTTAAGTAACTGACAGTCTCAGGGCAGGTGCACCAAGCGCATCTTTTGCAAAGTATTTCAAGAAAATATCCTTCGGTAGTATGGAAACAGCTGAAACAGCTGAATCAAGCATCAGGTTAATGGAGTGACCCTTGTCAGCAGAAGCAGTATTGACATTGACAGTGCATATAAACTTGTCTGGAATAAATGAACCAGCTTTATCCACACTGAATACTGTAACATTTGTAGTAGTGAGTTCCTGAATATCTTTAGTAGAACTACGGCAGACCGTAGCAAAGTGACCTGACTTTAAACATTTGCTTTTGCAGGACATTTAGCAAAGTTTGCAAGGTGTTTTGTTGAACCACAGTCAAAGCAGTGTTTTTTATTTGTATTTGCTGCACAGTTTTGCAGTGAATCCCTTTCCTTAGCGCTGTATTTTTCCTGTGACTGCACATTATTAGGCCACAGTTTTTAATTCAAAATCTGTACATTCCCAGCAGTACCCTGTTTGAGAGTTTTAGCCTCTGACACAGCTGTTTCAATTTGGTTAGCAAGTGTAATAGCCTTTGCAAGGGTTAAATCTTGTTCTAAGAGCCATCGCTCTCTAATGCGTGGTGAGTTTGTTTTTTCCACTATTTTGGTCTTTTTTTTGTTAGATTCCAAAACTTACAGGTAACAACCAGCTCTCTCAAAGCTGCTACTAAATTTTCTGTGGATTCACCATTACGCTGTCCACATTGGTGGAATTTATATCTTTGAGCAACCACATTTACTCTTGGCCCGTATAGAATATACGCTGTCCCTCTGCCCCCAGGCAGTGAATAAGTAAAGTACGCTTTCTAGCAGCAGAAACCTCCCCTTGGTCAGCAGCAATAATGTAATTATCAAACATACAGATCCAAGCAGTAAAAGGAATGGTAGGCTCACCAGGGTTTGGTAGAAAAGGTGCAGGCTGCTGCAGAGGTAGAAAAGACATCCTTGCCACCATTTGTTGTGTTTGGGAGCCGAGGATGAGGAGAGCATAACAGTGCTTTATTAGCAGGTTCATGCAGCCAGTACATAACAGCAGTAACTCTTACTTTCACTTTCAATGTGTACAGAAAGTCCTGTGTATGCACAGTACAAGTCCTGTGCACAGTGACACCCGCAGGCCATTTATAAAAACACCACAAAAACAATGCTACCATGGCACTTCTACTGTAGTATCCTAGGCTTCTGCAGTTTTCAGTGAACATAAGAACAGTGAACCCCCGGACATGGTATTTGGTGAGTGATTGTAACCACTGAGGTTTGCCAGGCCCGAGCCAAGCCAGCCTGACACCCAGGGTTAGGCGAAAGAAGAGGTATGTGCTTGGTGCCCCCCACTTCGTTGCACCCTAGGCACATGCCTTTTCTGCCTACCCTTAGTTTTGGAGGTTGAAAGTAAATATTAGATTTTGTTTAAACAAGAACCCCAGTGCAGACAGCAGTTATATATTTTAGCTGTTGCTGTTGCTAGTGAACATGCCCACCTAAACTTAAGTTAGAGCAAAGGAACATGCAAACAGCCTAAGTACACTTACATGCAAATTAAGGCTTTTGCTTACCTTCAGGAAAAATAAGAATTGGCAGTTTTGATTTGTCAGATACATGTTCTCTAAGCCTGTTAATAAAATAAAATAGTTATATTAAAACTGCATTTATATGATTTAAAATGTATAAGAATTACAGGACACATTATTGAAAAGTCCAAAGAATGTATGAAAAGGGACTTTTTACAGTGTGAGTAAATAACTTGTGAAATACTTTCTAGAAAGTTTTTGTTGATACTTTAGATTGTTTTACAAGCTCATTAGATGGGATTAGTTCAGTGTCCTTCTTGGAGTCAAGAAGTAATTTTATTCCCCCCTCTAAGTCAAATGGCAGATTGCTTTAGATTTATTTTTTTTCACCTGAAACAAAGAATCAGTTATGTATGTCCATATTTTTACATTTCTATATGCATGTATAGTGATAGTAGCATAATAATATAGCAACTGAGGTCTAAAGATCAACCAACATTTTGTCAGCAATAAACTTTCAGTGCCGTTTTTAGCTGAACTAAAGCTTCCAGATGTCTATACGAGTAAAAGAACCTAGAAGTCTTTTGTATAAGTATTACAGGCGTTGACATAATTGCGGGTGCAGTGAGAAAGATTCTTCTTTCCGGTGAGTATGGATTTTCTTGATAATTTGGCTAATAAGAGCAAATTCAAGTTTAATAACCCTCATAGTGTTATGTCTGATGCAGAAATATGGTCAGATCTGTATACTCAATGTATGAATGCTAATTTGTTGCTAGAGAAAAAAAGATATTTCATTTTCCATATTGAAACATAAAATTCATAATGTAATGTTATTGGTGAAAACGTTTAATACATTAATGTGTTCAGAGAGGAAGGAAAATGATGCAGGAAAGATTACTGTTCCAGATGAGGAAAAAGTGGAATGTGACTGTCTGTCTGGCTAAGGAAATTTCTAAGAATGAACTTAGACTGTCAGAAATAGAATCAGTTTTGCAAAGGAATAACCAGGTTTCGGTTATTACAAAGGAACAGAGATCCATGTTAGTCCCATATCTCAATAACCCAGAATTAGAATATGACAGGGCAAAACAGCAATTAAAAATTAACAAACAGTTGTTTAAAATTGTGGAAAAGATTCCACATTTCAACCCCAAGTTAAATGTCCTCATGATTTCTGATTTATTTGGTTATCAATACCAGTGATTGAGCCAGATATTGATATAGATGGCTTAATTGTATCATTAAGGGGGAAGATTTTCTTGACATTGCACTGCGTAATAATCTTAAGACCTCAATAGACAATGACCCCTTTGTGTTTATGGGTATATTTGAGCAAGCTTATAGGTTGGTTATGGGTATTAAAGAAGATTTAGTTCATGAAGAAATGGTGCAAGCTTTTGTAAAGAAATTTCCATACTTAGATACAGGAGCTGTTGTCCGTGCTTCAATGTTTAACACTCTTACAGAAGCAGCCTGTTACATTGATAAGTATAGGAGACATCTTGTACTGCAGAGCTCAGAGCCCTCAAACAAGTATGTGATCAGAGAAATATGCCAGTTATGCAATGCCAATACCCAGGATTATAAATATTCTACTTGTAATTTCTGCAAACGTATCGGGCATTATGTAAAGAAGTGTTTGATTGAAACGTTTAAAACGAAAAATATATCAGACTGATAAAAATTCAGGAATGATACATGAACAAGTTCAGGCAAAGCAACTAGATGCACAGAATGGCCACTCCCAATGTCCCATGGACAGACCAGTCTGTCGTTACAAAAGACCTAGGGCTGAAGACAAAAGGAGTTACTCCTTGTTAATGAAAACAAGGAATAATTACTGAATAGAGCTATAGAAATGTTAGTACTTATTCTTTGAAAGTTTGAGTAAACAAATATGAGTGGATACAATTTTTTAGAAAGTAATATTTGCATGGAAATATGCAGTTATCATGATTGGGATGTGTTTTTACTGTGTAGCAAGAAAAGAGATGGTTAATATGTATTAACTGTTTTATACTATAGAATATCTGCACTCCCCTATTTAAACAAATGTCAGGTTATGATTGTTAAACAGTTATTTTGTCAGTGGAATTATAAATAACAGAAGAATTGTGTCTTGTTTTATTTCTAATATCAATATTGTATAACGGTTTATTGTCTAGCATAAACTGTATCTATATGCATTATGGGTTCTAAAACAAAAGTAATATTTTTGTATATGGCCCAAACATTAAGGGACCAGTAACATCAAAACATGAAATTGTTTTAATGTAATAAAAATATAATGCAGTTTTGCCCTGCACTGGTAAAACTGCAGTGTATGCTTCAGAAGCACTACTATTGTTTATATAAATAAGCTGTTGTGTAGCCATGGGAGCAGCCATTCAAAGGAGAAAAGGCTCAAGTTACACAGCAGATAACAGAAAAGCTCTGTATAGTTACACAGCAGATAACAGAAAAGCTCTGTATAGTAGTTATCTGTTATACATTACTCATCCTGTGCCATATAGCCGTTTTTCAATTTCCACCATTGCTACTTAGCAGCTTGTTTGCATAAACTATAGTAGTCTTTCTGAAGCAAACAGATCCATTTTAGCAGCGCACGGCAACACTACATGATATTTTTTTTACTTTGAAACACTTTAATTTTTTGGTGTTACTGTTCCTTTAAATATAGTATAGTCCTATATTGTATTGGTTATAAGAGAGACAGGAAAGATTTAAAGGGAATACAGTGAGCAGGTTGAGAATTATTTATATTTTTCAAAGTTTTAGATTAATTTGGTGCATTGTGGCACCAGCACTGTTTTCCTGTCTGGCTGTCCAAAATCCCACCCACCCCATTCCAGGGTGTCATGTTATGTTCAGTTTTTTTTTAACCAGAACAAAGGAGATATGTTGCTTCCACTGATCTAAATATCTTAAATAGTAATATCCACAGAAGTTTAAGTAGGACTGATATTGATATTTCATAATCAAATCAGGTTCACAATAATCACAATCAGGTTCACAATATTTAGATGTTCATAATCAAATCAGGTTCACCATAATCAAATCAGGTTCACCATAATCAAATCAGGTTCACAATAATCAAATCAGGTTCACAATATTTAGATGTTGATTTGGATTTTTCCAGCAGGAGCACGAAGAACACGTGTTTGCTGCCCTCCTGCTCCATCTTCAACCGTCTTCAGCCAGCCTAACACACAGGTTAGTGCAACACACACATAAAACACACACAAAACACACATATTTTACACTATAACACACGTAGATTTACACATACATACATTTGTGGGGGGATCAGGGGGGGTTTCACACATTCACAACACTCACACATACTTGCACACGCACACACAGTCATACAACACACAATTTCCCTAGTTTTTTTTTTCTTATTGCATTATGTGTTGTTTTGCCTGAAAAAGATGTTTTATTGCCATTGCGATAAAAAAAAAAAGTGTTGTTCGCTTATTTATGTCCATAACACCTATTTGGCCATGCTAAAATTGTCAAAGTTTCATTCTAACTGCTCATTATACTAGGCAAAAAAGAAGTCATTGATTTTCGTAGTTTTTGTTGGATTTTTGTGATTTTTATTCTATTCTCCACTATTCTCTGTTACTTCATTTTGGGGGAATCTGTGTGCGACATAGTGTGGTTTATCTATGCATATTAGGCATCAAAGTGTTCAGTAGACCCCTTGCGTTCATATATAGGATGTTTTATGCTGATACATTAAGAAATGTGGGGCATAAAATGGGGTAAAATTCAAGCTTTCTGATGATTTTCAGAAATTTTATAAAAACTGTTACATTCAGCATCGCTTTACAGTTTGGCAATTTGCAGTAGAAACACATACAGATGAAGCCACTTTGGATTGTGCGTTTGACACAGAATAACTGAACTCAGACATCCCATTTAACTCACTTATCACAGAATATTGTGTCACAGTATGGTACCTTGGTATGCTAATGAAAAGGTTAAATGCATTAAATGAGTTAAGATGACTTTAGATAACACAGTTTCTTCAATTAACCCTGAGTCACGACGCATTTAACTCACAAATACAAGTGGCTGCATCTGTATTTACCCATATTGGATTCGACAGAACTTGTACTTTCTGAAAATATATGGTTTTCTAGGGTCTCTGTACTGTTAGGGGGTCTTATGTAACATAATACACACACCGGGGTGTTTATATTGCAACAGCCAGCACGTCGGCCGTGAAAATTAATATACACTTGTCACGAACGGCACCCAATACCAGAACAATTGCCAAACACCTTTGTCTCAGCTCGGCTTCACCAGTTAAGTGACCGTCTTTGGCCTCGGGAGGAGCCCTCGGCTTACTCAGATGCCACCTGGACTTAACGAGAGGTGTAAAGCAAAAGTTCTGGCTAGCACAGGGGCACGATCGTCTCACCAAAGAATTGGATTGAAGAATACCACCAAACGGAGTAGGCAGGCCGGAACAGCACAAGCTGCGTAGAATAGTCAGACAGGCCAGGATCAGGATTAGAGAGCGTAGAGTAGTCAGGGGACAGGCAAAAGGTCAAAATACCAGAGAACAGAGTAATCAGACAAGCCAAAGGTCAGGATTGGAGAATAGCAGGAATAGTCAGGCAAGCAAGGGTCAAACACCAGTATATCAGTCAGGAATCAATCAGGAATCAATCAGGAAACACACCCAGGAACTAACAAATAGAACCTAACAACCGGCAAGGTTCTGCACTACAAGATCCCTTTAAATAGTATTTGAATTTCGCGCCATTGCGCGTGACGACATCGCGCCGGCGCGCATGCGCCTACAAAACCCGGAAGTGCACGCACGGCGCACACTAAGGAGCCGGCAGAGGAAGGGGAAGGATGCACGCGGTGAGCGTCCCCGC
>CM044431.1:93477809-93488125 GCA_024363595.1 Xenopus borealis
GATCCTCTTTATGGTTAAAAAGGTCCCCTGTATCAAATGCTTTAGCGAAGTCTAAGTAAATCACATCCATCGCCATCCCAGAATCGAGGTCCCTGTTTACCTTCTCATAAAATGAAATTAAGTTAGTCTGGTAAGATCTATTACGCATAAAATAGCCCTAACAACATTCTGTTAATGTCTGGGTACCAGGGTCAAACTGTGCCGGCCCAGACCTGCTCCCCAGGCTGAGCAGTTTTAGCACAGGCACGTGTTGTAGCTTTTTTCTCACACGTGCATAAAAACTTGAGTATTCACCAGAATATGGGAACTGATCCAGGGGGTCAAAGTGGCCCACCAGGATACCAGGAAAATGCCAATGGGCCTACAGAAACTGCAAACAGAAAATTAAAAGTGGTGCACACAGGCCCTCTACACAGAACTGCCTTTAGTTCAGTGTATGAAGCAGTGCTTTCCATTTTAGCTTACACTGTCCATGGTTATCATGTGTTTCCTAGATAGGAAACACTGGCAACCCAAAGAAAACTTAGAAATAGGAAAAGTGATACCTAGTGCAGGAACGGAAAAACATAAAGTCTTAAAGGAATTGTTCAGTATAAAAGTAAAAACTGGGTAAATAGATAGGCTGTGCAAAATAAAAAATGTTTTCAATATAGTTAGTTAGTAAAAAAAGTAAAAGTAATGTATAAAGGCTGGAGTGACTGTAAGTCTAACATAACAGAACACTACTTCTTGCTTTTCAGCTCTCTTTTGTTTACACTGACTGGTTACCCTGGTTACCAGGCAGTAACAAATCAGTGAATTGAGGGTCATAACTGTTGCTTTTGAATCTGAGCTGAATGCTGAGAATCAATTGCCCCATTCAAGTCGCTAACTAACTCATATTTAGAGAGCTGAAAAGCAGGATGTTGTGTTGTATTCTGTTATGTTAGACATAAAGACACTTCAGCCTTTATACATTACATGTTTAGCTAACTAACTATATTAGAAACATTTTTTATTTTGCCCCATCTATTTACCCAGTTTTTATTTTTACCCGGAACTGTTCCTTTAAGAAACTTCTGGGCAGAACTTCTTGAACATCATAAGAAGCAGTTTGGCACCAAGTAGAAGAGTGTGAAGCTCAACATCCTATGTGGTCCTAGACTACATGAATTCCATTACCTGAGGGAGAAAAGTACATCAGGCTTGCTCTGCTGGTCTATAAATCAATCAAATGCCAATCCCCTCACACTCTTCTGACAAAACCATTTACCCCTTCTCTGCACCCCTTCCCTGCAATTTTGTGGTTGGCTAATGTTAATTATACTACACACAGCAGACAGGAAGTAAGTATGGCAGTAACGGTACTAAGGTATTTTGACTGCAGGCAAATGAGTGTGCTGGGGAATCACCCTTATCATAGGCAGCAGAAGATGGTAGGGGGGAGCAGAAGAAAGAACACAGGCGGCACACTGTGCATGCTGCAGCAAATTTTTGGCCATGCCCCCTTTTGGCCACTCCCTTTGGACTCAACCCACTTTCCCATGTGCTTTCACTGAATTTTCAGTAACAGTGGGGGCACAATTTGCTATTCTGGCATTGCAGGCAGGGGATATTAACACCACGTACTGTACATGCGAATGCTGTTTTACAAGCACATTTTGGGGAAAAGGGGGAAAAAATATTCTGGCTGCTTCAAACAGGCTGCTGACTGGAAAAAGCAACTAAAAACAAACAAACCAACTGAAAAGGATAAATATTTGTTATTAACTGTTATTTTATAGTAAGCTGGTATATTTAAATACTGTGGTTTATATTTTTTTCCTGTATTTCGTGGTAAATAGCAAAGTTTAGTGTGCTTACAGCAAGTTTTTCATAACCTGATTTACTTTTGCACTTAGTTTTCCTTCAGTTTGAGGGGGTGTGGTTTGATTGTTGCACCTGAACAGACTGAATAAATGCAACCCCTGTTAAAGTGTTTGCTCTTTAAGTGTGTGATCTATAAGTGGAGTTACAAACACCGGAGTTAAGTGGGAGATCTATAAGTAGAGTAACAAACACTGGAGTTAAGTGGGAGATCTATTAGTGGAGTTAGAAACACCGGAGTTTCAAACTAAAAGAGGTTCAACCTAGGTCAAAAGTTTGTTCTAATCCCTAAATTTAGTTTTTTTTATTCCTGTTTTGATCTGTAACTGGGATAGTGAGTGCTAGCAAGATTGAAGGTCTGACCAAGTGCACAGTCTGCAATATGTATGCGAATTTGGAACAACAGATCCAAAATGCTTATTTCTGTGGTGGATGTGAGCAAATTGCCATTTTGGAGGCTCAAGTTAGAGCACTGGAAGAACAAATTGCAACACTGCGGTCGATTGACAATCTTGAAAGGAGTCTCTTGCTCACTGAGCAGGACCTAGAGGGATCAGATAGTTTGGGGGGAACAGAACAGCAGCAGGATGGTGAGGCAGCTAGCTGGGTGACAGTTAGAAAATCTAAGGTGGGCAAAAGGAAAAGGGAGACTGATCATGGGTTTATACATCCCAACAACTTTGCCAGATTGTGTGAAGATGATGGGAGTGTGAACTCTGGATTGGCAATTCTAGATGGGGCTGATCTCTCTAACAGCCAGGAGACCAGTTTCTCTAGTAGTGGTGGGGAGGAGAGCAGAGTCTGTCTTAACCAGATTGTTGTTGTAGGGGATTCAATTATTTGGAAAGTGGATAGTGTAATCTGTCGTCTGGATCGCTACAACCGAACAGTTTGTGGTATACCTGGTGCCAGGGTTCAGCATGTGGTTGTTCGGGTAGACAAATTATTGGGTGGGACTGGGCATGACCCAACAGTCTTTGTACATATCGGTACTAATGACAAGACAAATGGTAGATGGAAGACCTTAAAGAGTGAGTTAGGGATCTAGGCTCTAAAATTAAGGGAAGGTCTTCCAATGCTGATACTTTTAAAAGGGGCCTGGATGATTTTTTTGGACAGACATAATATCAAAGGCTATTTTGATACTAAACTCTACAGTTAATATAGCTATGGGCATATATAGTTTGTGTGAAAGAGTGGAGGTGTGTGTGTGTATGCTGGGTTTTAATTTGGAGGGGTTGAACTTGATGGACTTTGTCTTTTTTCAACCCAATTTAACTATGTAACTATGTAATGTCATTTTTTTTTTTTTTAAATGTTGCCTGTGCCACGTGCAAGTTTAGGGAGACAGTGGAAATTTAGGGAGCTAAATGTGTGGCTCAAGTCTTGGTTTCCTAGAGCACTGGGCTGATTTTTTTCTTGGGGTACAACCTATACAGTCATGATGGATTGCACCTCAATGGAAGGGGGTCCACTGTGCTAGGGGAAAGAATGGCCACAATGCCAGATTTACATAGCTGGCACCCCTAGGCCCACTGCTGTTCATGACCCCTATACTCTGCCCTTTATTCTCAAATTTTCATAATCAGGGGGGGCGGAGCCAACCACCACTGAGCATGGACGCTTGAATCCTGAGCTCTGAGAACTGTCGAGCCATAAACCGACTCCACTAGCAAGGATAGAGGAATCCAAGGCATACACTGCAAGCACATATCTGGGAGAAGCATGGCACCCAAAATTCAGCAAAAAAAAGCAAGTACCACAGTCACGGCGTACTTTGCAACGCAAGCGACCGCTGAACAGCAGGCCGCGGATGGCGCCATTTTGGAGGCCACGCCTAACCAAGATCCAGGCCGCCAACGCGACGCAGAAACGCACCTCTCACCCACAGAGGAACTCAAAACCATGCTACTAGACCTTAAAAGCACACTACAAGCGGACATTAAACAGCTATCCGTGGACATACGGAAGGAATTGCAGGAAATTGGGGACCAAACCTCACACATCGAAGGCAAGATGGAAGAGCTAGCAGAGGCCCATAACGAATTGGCAGACTCCCAAGACAAGGCAGCCATAGAAATAGAAAGACTCACAAATAAAGTAGCGGACCTTGAAGATCGTTCGCGCAGGAACAATCTAAAACTTCGAGGCATCCCAGAGTCAGTGATGGCACAAGACCTAGAGGAATATCTGTCGGGCCTGCTCAAAGCAATTATGCCTACCACCCCGCAACTAGAGGTACTAATTGACAGGATCCATAGGATCCCCAAACCACGCAATGCACCAGACACAGCTCCACGGGACGTCCTCACTAAACTGCATTTTTTCCATATTAAGGAAAAACTTCTACGAGCAGCGCGTCGCAAAGAGAATTGGCTGACCCAATACGCGGACTTACAGATCTACGCGGATCTATCTCAGACCACTTTGGCAAAACGACGAATGTTCCTTGAAATTACTAAGACCCTCCGAGACAACAATATACCATACCGATGGGGATTCCCCGTAAAGCTAGTAGTCAACAGGCAAGGTACATCAGTTGCTTTAACCACACCAGAGGGAGCCAAAAAGACCCTCCGAAGATGGAACCTACTCAACACCCCGGAATCCCCTCCGAGAACCCCCCCTCGAAAGCAAGTGCAAAGGCTGCACAGAGAATGGCAGGAGGGGTAACGCACCAAGCAGAATTCCTCTACCCTAACCAACCGCTACCTTGGCTCGAAGGACCGGAGCGAAACACCATCACATCCCTATGCTCCTATTTTGGCTATTACTAGTAATTCTACTGGTATCGCTGACAACGAACAACTGCAACTCCCTCTCCCCACACTCCCAGTTCAGACACCATCTGGGATCTACTTGGGTGCAGCTCTACCCTAACAACTGCACCATTTACAGATATGTATACTTGTTTATTTTACGGAAGGTTTTCTTTCTCTCTTTTATACTGATGTTTTCATTTCTCTCTGTCTCTCTCACATCTTATATATCTCAATACTGCATAACTATAGAACTAGATGGAACAATACAATGGTACTGTATTTGTGATAAGAGCTTAAAATTTTTCAGTAGTGAAGCACACGGCGAAGCAAATGTGTCATGCATGCGATGGTTAAAATATACTCTTTAAATGCAAGAGGGTTAAACACCCCACAAAAAAGAAACCTAGCGCTTAATGAAGCCCATAAATATAAAGCAGATGTGTTGATGTACCAGGAAACCCATTTCAAAAAAGAACACCAACCTGCCTTTCATAATAGATATTATCCACATGATTTTCACGCTCTTTCCCCTACCAAATCTAAGGGGGTCTCTATCCTAATCAGCTCAAAGGTTTCATTTGCAATGCATCGCACGCTTGCTGACCCCTCAGGTAGATACTTAATGCTTATATGTACGTTAAATAATCAGCTATATACTCTAATTAATGTTTATGTGCCAAATGAAAACCAACTGCAGTTTCTCCAAAAAACCTTAGCACATCTAATGCAGTTTAAGAAGGGTAGATGTGTCGTGGCGGGAGATTTCAACCTCGCCCCGGAGCCTACTATGGACATCTATAGGACCACACAACACCCTTTTTCCAAACAGCAACTACTACAAGCCCGTAAATTCAAAGAACTTCTACACAACTTTGCCCTTATAGACATTTGGAGCGCCCAACACCCAGCAGAAAAAGATTATACTTTTCACTCCCCCAGGTTTCTAACCCATTCCAGAATCGACTTGGTCCTCTTGGATCCACAAACCACAGTCCAAGCCAATAAAACATGGATAGGGATACAATCTTGGTCAGATCATGCCCCAATTGGAGTTGACATAAATATCTCCCCAGATAGGAAAACTTATACCCCCTGGAGGTTAAACGACTCCCTCTTCACACATACAGATATTCAGGAACATTTAAAACAAGCATTAACCTCATACTTCGTAAATAATGCTACCCCAGAGATGGATTACCAAATCACCTGGTTAGCCGATAAGGCCACAATACGTGGTGAGATCATCTCACAGGCCATAAATCTCCGTAGGAAAAGAGAAAAGCAACAGAAAGAAATACAACAACAAATGCAAACAGCAGAGCAGGAATATTACTTACACCCCTCTCAAGAGTCAGCAGATAAAATCCAAGCACTTAAGCAGCAACTACAAAAGCTACTATACATTAAAACTGAATACAGACTAAAACTTCTTAAACAGCTGTACTACACTAAAAGCAACAAAACAGATAAACTCCCAGCTTCACAGTTACGTAAGAGACAAGCAAACACAAGAATACAACACCTAAAAGTGCAACCGTTAAAAGTGACTGACCCACTACAGATAGCTAACCAATTTGCCACCTATTACTCCTCTCTATATAACTTATCAAATAACAGTAATGAACCACAACCTACTGGCAAAATAATTAGACAATATTTAGACTCAATAGACTTACCACACCCCACAGAAAACCAGACCGAAATACTGAACGCTCCAATAACCACAGAGGAAATTCTTGAGGCCATTAAACACCTAAAACTAGGTAAGGATCCGGGCCCTGATGGCTTCACGAATTTCCACTACAAAAACTTTGCTGATATCTTAGTTCCCCACTTACTAAAGGTTTTCCAATCAATAATGAACACAGGCAAAATACAACCCGAGTTCCTCCAGGCACATATCTCGACTATACCTAAAACCGGGAAAGCGCAGGAATACTGTAACAACTATTGACCAATAGCCTTACTAAATACCGATCTTAAACTCTACTCAAAAATCCTAGCGCTCCGCCTTAATACCATTTTACCGCATCTTATCCATTATGACCAAGTGGGATTTGTGCCTGGACGACAAGCCCCTGACAATACCAGGAGATTTCACAGCCTCCTGCACATTATTAAACACAATAAAACTCCATCTCTGTTATTGTCGTTGGACGCTGAGAAGACTTTCGACAGGATACACTGGGGATTTATGACACAAACACTCACCAAGTTTGGGCTAGGAGAAAACTTTCTACGAGCAATTTTACCACTTTACTCAAATCCTTTGGCCAGAGTGATGACGTCAGGGGTCCTGTCGGAGGCCTTCAATATTAGCAACGGGACTAGACAGGGATGCCCTCTGTCCCCTTTGATTTTTGCCCTTTTAGTAGAACCGCTAGCTATTGAATCCGTCAAAACCAGAACATCAAGGGGATCCCAACAAAACTAGGCAACAGCACTATAGGACTTTTTGCAGATGATGTAATTCTATCACTGACCAACTTACACACCACACTTCCAAATGTTTTCCAAGAACTAGATTCCTTTTATCAGGTCTCATGGTATAAAATTAACCCCCAAAAAACACAGGCGCTACCAATAAATATTAAACCACAGGTAATAGAACATCTTAAAAGTAACTACTTATTTGAATGGAGGGAAACTTTCATCAACTACCTTGGTATCAAGTTAACAAAAGACCCTGAGTTGCTATACAAACACAACTATATACCCCTGCAAAAAACACTCCAGGATCAATACCTTAAATGGAAACCCCTGTACATTTCTTGGACAGGAAGAATCAATGCTGTAAAACTATCTGCTTTACCGAAAATACTATATTTATTTAGAACTGTGCAGATAGATCTCCCGCCGCGACACATTAAGCTATTGCAGAAACAAATGAATGAGTTTGTGTGGAAGGGAAAAAACCCCCAGGTTGCTGCAAAGATACTACAAAGACCAGCATCCTCAGGAGGCTTGGGACTTCCAAATCTTAACTACTATTATAGAGCCTCTTTATTGGATACTGCTGTGAGGATGAACGGCCCCCCATCCTGCAGATACTGGTTGGACCTAGAAGCTGCAGAAATGCCCCAAATCACAGTTCCTCAACTACTGTGGACCCCCCCACACTTCCGACCTAAAGGATTTGCAAAGTTACCCACTACCACTGCAATCCTTAAAGTATGGGACAGAGCCAGTACTGATCTAGGCACAATTTCCAATATCTCCCTCAAAATGCCCCTGCAAAGCCTGACCTTTTTTATGGAAGACCTTGCCATACAGCTATGGATAGATAAAGGAATCCAGACTGTCAGGGACTTGTTTGGTCCAAATTCTTATTTACCTTTCCAGGCTCTACAAGCCAAATTCTCACTTGAGAACCGGGACTGCTTTACTCACCTACGTATAACACATCTGCTAAAGGTCCATATCCCAGGATTCCAGACTCGCCCACAATCATCATACTTAGAAAGACTCACATCAAACGGTGGGTTCACAAAAGGCACACTTCCCAGATGTTACAAAACTCTCATTTCAGACCCTCAGGACTACAAATACCCTTACATGATCAAATGGGACTGAGACTTACACATATCCTCCCATCCAGATCAATGGAAAGAAGCAGCACAAATACTAATTGGAGCCACAAGATGCACTAACCATCTGGAACTATATAAAAAAATACTATACAGGTGGCACCTCACACCGACAACTCTAAACAAAATTTCCCATGCCCACTTCCCGCTTTGTTGGAGAAATTGCGGTCAACCTGGCACTCTGCTCCATTTGTGGTGGGACTGTCCATTGTCACAGAAACATGGAAATATGTTTTTAATGTCATAAGAAAGGATCTAAAATTAGGCATCCCTTATGAGCCAAAAACCGCACTGTTGTTGATGTTTCCAGAAAGTGTTCCTAGATCTACGAAGAAACTTTTATTCCATCTATTCAATACCACTGCCACTCTGATAGCCAAACATTGGAAACCTGGAGGACCAATTCAGGAAAAACAAATACTGAAAGAAATGGACAATAGGGCACACATGGAACTAATGGCAGCACGTAATGAAAACAGGCTACCTGCCTATGACGCGATCTGGCTACCATGGGTAACACTCAGACAACAACAAGAAAAGACGAACATAAACCCCCAACTCTAGGAAGATCAGACTAACACTTGACCATTGTACAGAGATATTAAAATGATGTGAGAACTATGACCAACTTCTCCTACTCTCTCTCTACTTTTCTTCTTTCTATTTCTACTTCACTTTCTCCCGTTTTAAGCACTGCATGAAACCTTCCGTAAAATTAGGTTGTTTATTTTTTGGTTATCTCTTCTCTCTACCTCGTTGTTCATAGATATTTCAATAATTGTTGTAAATCAGTAACAGGAGCTAGCACTGTCATACTTCAGATGCCACTGACCGACAAAATGTCTTCTGTACATGTGATAACTACTATGGCAACTCTGTTTTACGGTGTAAAAATTACAATAAGTATGCAATATCTCACTCTATGTTGTATAAAATATCTCTGACTTGCAACAATAAAGAAGTTAAAAAAAAAAAAAATTTGATGGTCGCATTTCAAAGTTTTTTTGCACTTCAAAATTTGACCATTAGCAAATCTGCCCCTAAATGTTAACTTAAAGGTCAACTACCCCTTAAACAAATATTTGAATATAGGTCTTCTAGCATAGGAAATTCTTCCATGGCGATTCATAATGTTACGAAATAAGTTGCCGCTATAGAAATACATGTTAATAATGTTCTGTGGTGACCATGTACCAATCTGAAAAGCCAAAATACCTTTGAAAAGATTATTTGTTACTGGCTGACCCTTACTCCAGGCGAAGTTGCGCACTGACGAAGGATCGTAAATTTGCAAATTCACTAAGATGAACATTTTCCTGAGCGTTAGCACTTACGTTAGAAGTTACTTGGTCAGACAATAGATAGGAACCTTTTATTGTTTGAATAAAAAATTGATTCTTTATAAAAAACAATTCTAGTGAAGCGCATTGTGCTTAGCGTGATATAAAGTAATCTGATACGAGGCCAATTGGAGTAGAATCTACAACAAGCGTATATTGGAAGGAGCGGCAACTGACAAGTGTATCAGAGAAATTGGCGTGCAGCGGCTGCCTGTAGCAAGATTGTAACAACATTGTAACAAGTGTGTGTTCCGATATCTTAGGATCAGCGAATTTCATCAAGCGCATACTTCTGCTACGAGAACCACATCAAGTAGGAAAGACTGCAGGCACGCAGAGAAATAAGTAACACTTTAAATCCAGACATCGTCTGGTAAGTACAACTCCCACATGGGGCCTCTAATTAACACTTGAGGTTGCTGCACCATATGCGCTTTTCTTTTCACAGATATCACGGTTGCGAGACGAAGTGTTCTCAGATTGGTACACATACTGATAAGCTTCAAACATCCACTTACAGTACAGTGTGAGTACCTTAAATTCTACTTCATAGCAAGCATTTAAAGACTTTATTACACCATGTAGCACATTTTTCTTCATAGCTATCAATACTATCGGCAATACTATCGGCACCTTTACCATTAGCGCACAGACAATTCTTAACTACTTAAAGGACAGGTGGACCTTTTTTATCCATCAGTGCTGCTGGCCAACTGAAGGACTTAGCGCAAAGTTATAATCTTATTAATAGATAGGAGGTTGACAAAAAATTCCCAAGAAAA
>CM044431.1:93488225-93500710 GCA_024363595.1 Xenopus borealis
TTTAGGCAATAAATAAAGAGGCAAGACGCTCTGTGAGGAGCTGGTGGGAGTCTCTCTCTAACCCGAGCCCCCATTTACCTTTACTGACTGCGCTGCGGACTGCCCGGGTCACACATCCCACAGCTCGAGCTGCTCCTCTGTCACATGGTGCTTGGGCATGTGTACAGCTGGCGGTGTAGCGGTGAGCAGAGGAGCGGCACACCGTTAAGTAGAGCTGGTCTTTCCATAGATTGAAGGCAGCAAATTATAAACCACCAACGGAAGTCTCTGCGCTACAACTGGGACATTCACTATGATCCGAAAAATCGCACTGGCGAAGGATCGTAATTACGCAAATTCACTAAGTTCGTTAGCACTTACGCTAGAGCAATACAATAGATAGGAGGTTGAAAAAATTTAAAATTTTTCTAAGTCCCAAAAAACGCTGTGGCGTGTTTTACCATTGTGGGTGATAGTCTGAAAAACATCGTTTTTTTTGGGGGGTGTTACCCTCCTTCCCCCCTACATTTCCTGACATATGGCAACACTACTATATAGGGGGCACATGTAGGGCAATAGGACAACTTTATTTTTTTTTTATTAAAGGTGTCCTGGGCATGTGTAGTGGCTGTAACATACACTTCTTTTTCAGACTATCACCCACAATGGTAAAACAGCGTTTTTTGGGACTTAAAAAAAATTTTCAATTTTTTTTTCAACCTCCTATCTATTGTATTCTTACTTCGCTAGCGTAAATTCGCCAGAGTCGGTGTTCGTGAATTTGCAATTACGATTTGATGTCGGCGAATTTGCGCTAGCGTTAGACGCTTCTCGCTGGCTGTCCGTGGGGCACATGCGCAGTAGCGCAATCCCACGGACACAGGGACTGGATGCAGAGACACTTGAACTTTATTATATAGGATACTTCTCATTTGTTATACAGTATGGTATCATGGGTGGCCTGATGATAATACCATATTAGTGTCTATGAAGCAAAAACACACAGTTTTGGAGGGTTTGGTGCATCTCTAGTATTTAAAGTGCCTTTTACAGGGATCAAAAGGGTTGCTCCAAACACTTTTTTCCGTTCAGTTGGTTTCACCAGAAATAAAAAGCATTTTTAAAGGGGTAGTTCACCTTCAAATTTACTTTTAGTATGTTGTAAACTTTTCAATTGGTCTTCATTATTTATTTTTCATAGTTTTTTAATGATTTGCAATTTTCTTCTGTTTCTTTGCAGCTTTCAAATGGGGGTCACTGACACCATCTAAAAACAAATGCTCTGTAAGACTACAAATGTATTGTTATTGCCACTTTTTATTACTTATCATTCTATTCAGTCCCTCTCCTATTCATATTCTAGTCTCTTATTCAAATCAATGCAGGGTTGCTAGGGGAATTTGTACCCTAGAAACCAAATTGCTGACACTGCAAACAAGAGAGCTGCTGAATAAAAAGCTAAATAACTCAAAAACCACAAATAATAAAAAATGAAAACCAATTGCAAATTGTCTCAGAATATCACTCTCTACATTATACTAAAAGTTAACTCAAAGGTGAACAAACCCTTTAATTGCTTTCCATTTTTAAATTATTTATTTTTTCCAAAATTGAAGTTTAATGTTCTTGTCTCTGGTGGTTCAGTCTGGCATTTCACCAATCCATGACAGAACTGTTACAATTGCCTACTTTAGTTGATACATTTCTCAATTGTATTGTGACCATAATGATGTAATCATGATATTCATTTCTTGGTGGAATTTCAGGTTGGACAAGTTCATGGGGGCCTGATGGGAATTATCCAAAGAGCTATGGCAAGAGCTTGTCCTCATGTGTGGTTTGAACGGTCTGAAATGCGAGATCGCCATCTTGTGACAGAACGGTATAATGATAACCTTATTATTCCTTAACATGAGTATTTTTTGTAACTGGGAACACGTTGAAATCTAATGAAAATCTATGCTGAAAGAGAAAATTCTAATTTTTAAATATTTTATGCACGTTTGGAAATGGTAACCTAGTAACTATATCTATTGTTACTATAAGGTAGATTAAATTACTATGCTACTATTAGCATAATACTTTAGGTTGAAATAAAACACCTGTTCATCAAGTTCAACCCTTTTGTCCAAATTAAACCAGCCTAGCTACTGGAAAGATACAACACAACAACCAACTTCATTAATCCTCAGAGGGGGAAAATCCTTAAAAGTCACAACTTATGTGTCACAAACATGCCCGGGCCTCTAGACTGGTACATAATCCTTTAAGAAAATGGCAATCATGGGAATGGCTGTCCACATGGGCAAAGGGAAGGGCGCTTATGTTCTTTTTTAATATGAGTCTTGGAAAAGTAGTCAGCACAACGATTTTCTCTCCTGTAGAGACTTGGTGCACGTTCCTCAGTGGCCACTTTCCACTGATATCACAACAGTCTTTGCATGTAGAACAGCACCAAACTGTGAAACTTTAGTGTTTAAAAAGTCTTTATTTCAGCTTTGGGCATTACCGCAATGTTTCAGGCCATGCAGCTTGACAAAAGGCTGCATGGCCTGAAACGTTGCGGTGATGCCCAAAGCTGAGCTTGACAAAAGGCCGCATGGCCTGAAACATTGCGGTGATGCCCAAAGCTGAAATAAAGGCTTTTTAAACACTAAAGTTTCACAGTTTGGTGCTGTTCTACATGCAAAGACTGTTGTGATATCAGTGGAAAGTGGCCACTGAGGAACGTGCACCAAGTCTCTACAGGAGAGAAAATCGTTGTGCTGACTACTTTTCAGTAGTAGTTTGGTGCTGTTCTACATGCAAAGACTTTTTTAATATGAGCACATACAGTACCTTGAGATCATCATTATCTGCAACCAGTGTAAGCCAGGCTTATATCCTCGGCTTAACACTCCTTCAATAATGGGTCATCCCAGACCTATTCAGGCCTAGCTATAATTGCTGCCAAAAATAGCGACACACCTTCACCCCTAAGAAACTTACTGCTCCTTAACCGTGTATGGAATTAGAGCATTGGAGCAGAGAATTCCCTTCTCATGAAACAACTTCTTTTTCAGGGCCGATGAATGTGAATGCAAGTGTGTGTAATGTAATAAAATTCAGTAACAGGAAAACTATTTGCAATGTGAAAAGTTAAGCCTTTGTGTGAGCAAATTTTATATAACATTTTGCGAATCTGGAAATTGTTTAGAAACCACTTCCGGCACAAGAAGACAGTTCACAATTTTATAATTTGCGCCAATGCACAGTGAATGTAATAAAGCTTCTTATTGAAAAAGTTATGTTTGCTCATAAAACATTATTGGGGGAATGTAATTAAATTTGCAAAGAGCAAAAGAATATGCATCAATAAGATTAAAAATCCACATCTCGCAATGTAATATTGTTCCTTAAACTGTTATTGCATTGCGAATTTTAATTGCGCATTGCGAACTTTAATTGTGCATTGCGAATTTTAATTGCGCACTCTTAAGAAGTGCTTGAAGGTGTCGTAATCTTTTTGAGCAAACATAACGACTTTTTCAGTAAGAAGTTTTATTACATTGACTACGCATTGGCGCAAGCTGTAAAATTCGCAAACTCTCTTCCACTGTTGGAAGTGGTCGGTAAACAGTTTCCGGTTTCGCAAAAGCTATATTAAATTCGCGCAAAGCAAAAATTGTTTGCACAGAGGCAAAACTTTTCGCATTGCGAATAGTTTTTGCCTTACCAACTTATATTACATTACCCCATATGACACCCTCAAGCACTTGTTAAAAGTGTGCAATTAAAATTTGCAATGCAATAATAGTTTAAGGACGAAAATTGCATTGCGATATGTGAATTTGTATTCTTTTTGGTGCATATTGTTTTTGTCCTTGTGGATTACATTCCACATACAATTGATGTGTGTTTAGGAGGGCAAAAAAAAGTTAAGTATATTAATAGTAAAAAGATGTGGGTTGAGAGTGTTGCCCTTTAAATAATGGAACCAGTATACATATTCATTAAGGCTTGTTAATGGATCGCAATGGATGAAAATTTTGTCCTAGAGAATGGCATTATAAGCAGTAATCAGCATGGCATTGTGAAGGCTAGGTGATGTCAGAAAAAATCAATTGCTGGACAGTGGGGGAGCAGTAGAATAGATAGTGATCTATTTGGATTTTGTGAAAATGTTCAATACAGTGCCCCACAAACAATATGTCTCTTGGGGAAACTGTGACTTGCATCTAAAAGGGAAATTCACCTTCATTAAAACTGTAATAACACATAAAAACCACAGAAATATGTTCAAACTTCATAATCTGCCAAATTATGTAAAATTAACATAGTAGTTAGGGGATGTAGCCACAAAAATGAGCATGGTCAAAATAATTTCACCGCGTGGCAAATCTTTCTATTTCCAAAATGTTGGGAGGCATGCTCCCTTCTAAGGAAAAAGATTATACTTTCTTTTCTAGTAGGAACCAAGTTAAAAGGTAATGATATAAAATAAAACACAGATTTAAATCTCTTCTTTTTCTGGACAAAAGATTTACTGATAATTAGGGATCCACTAATCCAGGATTCAGTTCAGGATTCAACCTTTTTCAGCAGGATTTGGATTTGGACGAATCCTTCTGCCGGCCAAACTGAATCCAAATCCTAATTTGCATATGCAGATTAGGGGCAGGGAAGGAAAGCACTTGACTTTTTGTCACAAAAAAGAAAGTAAAAAGTGTTTTCCCCTTCCCACCCCTAATTTGCATATACATATGCAAAATAGGATTCAGATTCGGTTCGGTATTCAGCCGAATCTTTCACAAAGAATTTGGGGGTACAGGCAAATCCAAAATAGTGGATTTGGTGCATCCCTACTGATAATACATTATTTGTATGAAGTCTTTAGAAACCTTACATTTTTTGTTTCTTTATATTCTTGTTTAGCAGTGTGGTTTTATTTTCTTGGTGAGTAGATATTTCATTCCTCTTCTTTTTTAAGGAAAAAAAGGAAGCCATGCCTTTTATCTCATCTAAAATAGGCTACACCTATTTGGGAACATACTATAATTTGTTTAGATGAATATATAACATCAAAATCATCCCAGGGGGCCTGTGCATTCAGTAAAAGTTTTAGTGAAATTAATAATAAATTTAAGGTACAATGGGTGAAAAACTAATCCTTCTACTTTAAACAAATGTTACTTTTGAAACTATATCATATGAATGAGTTTGAGGGCGTTAAAAGTCAACAGTTATTTTTGAACAATTAAGGCAATAGGAAACAAATGAGGGGTTTAAACTATACCATCTGAAAATGAGAAAATATATGGAAAGGCTAAAGTCAGAGATCATGGTTGTCAAAAATACAAATATGAAATGGATTTGGCAGTTTATGAGGAGAAATATGTTTATTTATGGAAAAGGTGGTGCTTTAAATGGGCACGATCAAATACTTCTCAGTTGAGTAGATACTTCTCAATTGAGCACATAAAGAAAACCAAGTTGCTGAGAGGGTTCAAGAATCAAACCATCCATGAAATGTGGATTTACTAGATAACCATGCATTACAGATTATAGATTTAACATCCACACCCTTGTCACAGGACACTACTGCAGCATTTAAAAATGGTTTAACATATGTTCCAATATGTCCATTGCACTTTTTTGACATTATTAATGATACACATTTGTTTGCACATAGTTGCTTCAATCACATTGTTTAATAAAGTTAATGAAATCTTTTTACATAACAACTGTATTACTTACGGCCATAATTCTAATATCAAATTAATCTGTAAAAATGTAAAGATCCTTTATTACCCTCATCGTATAGTCCAATTTCACTGTTTAATCAAGTTTTGATCAAATATCAAGATCAAATATTTACAAAATTCCTGCAGGTTGGTTGGATTCTGCCTCATAATATTTCCCCACAACAGAATGGTTTACTTTAAAAAAAGATCAGGAGTTAGAAACATTGACACCCAGAAAAAAGTTAAACTTCATGTTCTCAGTTTAGATGCTAAGTAGGCATTTGATAAATGTTTATGGTATCACCTTTTTGCTGCAGCAGCTTTGGAATTCATGGGTCATATATAAATTTATTGAGCTGTTGTCACAAATGGCACCCTATACTCAGAACTAAAGTCAAGATCCCAGTCTCGGCTCACTCTTCTGCCTTCATCAGCCACCTTTGGCTTTGGTAGGGGCCCTCAGCTACTCAGATTCCGCCAGGACTTAGTGTGAGTGGAACAGGACAAGTGTTCTGAGCAAGCAAAGGGGCCAATTTGTAGCAAATAGGAACAGGAGGAAAATACCAGCGATGCGATACAGAGTACAAGGAATGTATTGGAGGAAGACAAATGCATAGTCAAGGTTGAGGCATGGTTGGTCCAGGCAGAATTCAAGCAGGGTCAAATACAGGCTAAGGTCGGTCCAGGCAGAGGTCAAGCAAGGGTCGGTTCAGGCAGAATTCAAGCAAAGTTGGTAAACAGGCAGAGGTTGGCAACAGCAGACAATCAGAAAGCACACCCAAGTAACTATGAAACATAGACCTACAATGGGTACTGAATCACTGCATAAAACAGGTTTAAACACGCAATCTTTTGCACCAAAGTCCAAGTTATCACATGCAATGCAGCATATAGAAGAAATTAACATTTCTGCACACGTTTTGCACTTATAAGTGGACTGTGGGTGTCCCCACTGCTGCCCTACTAGACCACCAGGCAATGTTACAGATGTATTCTCAGACAAGCATTATAGTAGCAGGAGAACAATCTAAACATATAATCTTTATAGAGGTACAAGGGAAGGTTTCCCATTATCTCCCTCATTTTTTTTATTATTGCAATGGAACGACTCGTTTTCGTCATATACAGTACCTGATTTTTAGAAAATTCAATCTAGCATCTAATATTAGATACATAATAGAATGACTGTGGAAGTAGAAAATACAATAGTTTAAAAATCGACACCATTTTAGATTCAAAAGAAACAATAGTATAGTTTTATCATAAAAGAATGGAAAGATCAACACCCACATAGAGATACAATTATTATTTGGAAAATTCTATTTAAAAAATGGCTTTAATTTCAGTCTGACAGTCTTACAGTATTAAGGTCAGTTATTGAGCCTTTCCTGGAAAAAACCCCCACAAATATTTCAACTGAGACATATTGTTGATACAAATGAACCACTTCCATGGGTATCTAATAAACATTTTTCTAATTGTGTGAATGTGTAAAACTTGCATATTGTACTAACGTGTTTATTTTTTCTATGACAAACTTTATTAACATCAACAGCTATCAACACATCCTTCCCTTTTTAACATTTTAACATCAACAACAAACCATTAATAGTTGTAACTTAGTACAGGTGCTTTTCTATAATTATATTACTGTAAAAACTGACCATGTTACTTTAAGGGTCAGTCTACACAAGCAGATTCGGGGTTCGGGGAGATTAGTCGCCCCAGCAACAAATCGATTCTTCTTTGGGGCAACAATCTCCCTGAACTGCCTTTCCCTGACCTCCGCCCGCTGAAAATCACCTGCTGCAATTTGTCGCTGGGGCGACTAATCTCCCTGGATCTGCTCGTGTGGACTGAACCTTACACTGTTCAACTAGTCTTGATGTTTTTTTTGATAACACGGCCATAACCTGTTTGCACACCATGAGTAAGTGTTTGCACCTGGTTAGTGTCAGTTGTTATTGCATTTTGTGTATTAACTGTGGCATGATCTGAGTTTCTTGTTCCTTGGCTGGGTGCAGTATCTCAGAAAAGATTCTGTTGTGTCCATCTGGTTGTCCTCACTGTTATCTAATGACAACTGCCTATTTCCAGTGGCATCTTTTCCTTGATTGTTCTCTGGCCAGTAAATATCCACTGGTAGATGCTGGTCCATGTGAATCAAATCCTGGTCCCCTGGCTCCTCTGACTGATTTCAATGCTGACCAACAGAATGAGTCACGCTTGGTATAAATGCCTTCTATTTTGCCTTAAAAAAATTCCATCACTTGTTTTAACCTCATAGGAACGAGATGAGACTAGATGTAGCACTTGTGCTTTTTCATAGCAGGTAGATCCATTCCAAATTCTGACCTCGTGTAAATGTTTTTTTGTACTTTTGTCATAATTTTTCTTTTGTCTCTCACACATGGTTTGTTTCTGTTGTCTATATCATTTATGCAGGGTCTTCTCATTGTGGTAACACTTAAGCTCCAATGCAGGTACTTTTGTCTGTATTTGTCTTGCAAGGAATAACTCTGCTGGAGATTTTCCTACTTCCAGAGCTGTTGCTCTGTAGTTTAGATTGCCACTTCTGGGTCCTGACCTGAATGAACAGCTTTGTTCAACAACTGTTTTATAATCTTTACACCACACTTTGCAAGTCCATTACTCTGTGGGAATCTTGGACTTGAAGTGACGTGCTTGAATCCAAACTCTTCTTCGAATCTTTCAAAATATTTTCCTATAAACCGAGAACCATGATCTTTTCTTACTTCTCTTGGTATTTCATACCTGCAGAAGTGTGTTTTAAGTATTTTGTATACCTCAAATGATGTGCTATTTTGTAATTTGCAAACTTTTGGATAATTGGAGAATGCATCTAATATTGCAAATGCTCCTTTCCATTCAACATGAATATATCAACTCCAGTTGTATCCTAGGGACCACATGGCATTGCTCTCTGTATTAAGGGTTCCCTTGGAAGTGCTGGAGCAAAGCTTTGCCAAGTTGTGCAGCTTATCACTTAAGCAATAACCTCATTTATAAAGGACCCAAATAAGGATTCTTTTGCCCGTCTTTTGCATTTATGAATTCCACGATGCCCTTCATGAATTATGGTTATCATGTCCTTTCACAGAGATGAAGGCATAACAATTTGAGATCCTTTGAGCAATGCGCCATACCATGTAGAAAGTTTAATCACAATATTGACGATATGACTTTGGAAGATATTTTTTAGGATTATTGTAATGTAATGCAGTTATCACTTCTTGTATAAGATCATCACAGGCAGTGTTTGTTTTAAATTTCTTCCACATTTCTTCTGATACAGCTTTACCTAGCCATAATGTAAGCTGTACGGGGCAGGGGCATCCTTCCCACTATGGGGCAAATTCCCTAACCTGTGAAGTTGGGCTAGTGCTGGCGTTCACCACACTTTGCCAGGCGTAGTTTCGCCAGTGCTATGCAAATTCTCTAAAATGTGAATTTGCACTCAGGGCAACGAATGTTAGCAAAGTTACGCTACCATTACTTCACCAGGCAAAGTGCATTTACTCTAGCGAAGCCTAATTAGCATATGGCGCGAAGTTGAAAGTATAATAGAAGTATATGTTACAGCCACTACATTACACTACATAAGCCCAGGAAACCTTTAAAAATAAAATAAATTTGTCCTATTGCCCTAAACATGTGCCCCCTGTATAGTTGAGTTGCCATATGTTAGGAAATGTAGGGGGGAAGGAGGGTAACCCTCCAAAAAAATGACGCTATTTTTCAGACTATCACCATAAAAAAAGTAAAAGACGCCAGTGATTTTTTAAAAAACTCCTATCTATTGTATTGAACTTTGCCAGGTCTGACCTGGCGAAGTAAAGTCTAGAGCAAGAGGTAACGTTCTGTAAAATGGTCATCTTAGTGAAATAGTGTAGTCCCTTCGTAAGTGCTCAACTTTGCCTGGCGTAAGGGTGCAAAGTTGCGCTAGTCTTTCTACTTCGCTAGCAAATTTTCACCTGGGACACTGTTAGTTAATTGGCGAAGTTACGAAATTACGTCATGCTAGCGAATAAGCGCTAGCGTTAGACGATTCGCGTTTTAGTGAATTTGCCCCATGTCTCTTACCACATAGCACTTAAAGTGCTACTGACACATTACATTTTTCTTTGATTTGATTTTTTCAGAAGCCCACATTATGTTGTTTTGGTTATACATTTTTGCACGTTGCACCCATAGACTGGGGTGAAATGTGGTAGCTTTCTGTTATCACTAGTTATTTTGTAGTCACTGCAGGCTTGGTTGGTGCCCTAACTTTACTTATTCATTGTTGGCACATTGCACAATTCCTTGTTTTTTTTTTTTAGCAATTCTGTTTATTGAAATATACAGAAAAAACAAGTATTATCACAGTGGTATGGAAGTACATTGTGGGTTTACATATTTTAGAGAACATAATCAACAACTTGACACATTGTGCATATGGTGTGAAATGTCCACTTATTTTAGATGTATTTTCCTTAATCATTTGCACTACAATCTGTGTGAGGAATGTGGCATCCTAGAAGGTATGTCTAGGGGTTGCTAGCTGAATATAAAACTAGTGGCGTAGAGGAGTGTCACGGGGGTGACATCTTGGGAAGGGGGGTTGTTTACCAGCCTACTGGTGTGACTTCTTCTGGGTCTAACCAAGCATCCCATACTTTATGAAATTTATCAAGATGTTTTCTTCTCATATGTCAATATAAATGTGTAGCATTACAGTTAAGAGCTAGCCAGCATAGGACTGTTGGTCCAGAGGTAGTCTTCCAGTGCAGGGCTATGGCCTTTTTTGCATAGATAAGTAGAATAGATAGGAGGATGCACTGAGCTCTCCTGACTGATACTTCCTCTATCATGTTTAGAAGAGTTATGATAGGGTGCATGGGTACTATTAGGTATGTTTTTGATTAAATATGTTGCCACACCTGCTGCCAGAAGGTTTGTATTACAGGGCAGGTCCAGACCATAAGAAAGTAGTTTGCAACTGCAGTGGGGCACCTGGGGCAGGTCTGTGCTAGATTAGAGTTCATTCTCTGAAGTTTTCATGGGGTAAGGTAGGTCCTGTGTAAGTATTTCAGTTGAGTTTATTTGTCTCTGCTGCAGGCCATTTGTAGTAATTGGTTTTTTTCAATGATGGCTCATGGTAATGCTTTGATTAAACCCAATAGCTCATCGCAATACTTTGCTACAGAACTATATAAAACTATAAGACAAAGAACTTTTCTGCTGTTGAGCCCGATGTCGTAAATTGAATCCAATATAGTATACAAGACAGCTTTATAATCTATAATCCTGTATAATGAAGCCTTGTGCAACAGAAATCATGGGAACGAATCAACTCGATGACATAATACTTGTTCTTTATTCTCACTTTGGATATTCTCATGTATTACCTAATATGTTTATGATTTCTGAAATTCTTATCAGACTCTTCTTTATTGTAGCTAGGGGCACAATATGCTATTCATTTACTAGTTAGCTAAAACAAGATCTCTGCTTCGGATGTGCTTGGTTTGGCCAGATCCTGATGAGCACATGGGAATCAATATCTGATATTAACCAAATCATTATATCTTCTTTATTGACTGCATCGCTAAATTAACTCATTGTTGGCAAGTCTAGAAAAACTGGGGATCTCCGTCCAGTTAGCTGAGATTCATGGGGTTTACGCGTGAAACTGCAGGAACCTGTGGGAGAAGCCATTGGATCTTAGGAACCGTTTGAGGCCCATCTGTGGATGACTGTATTTGTGGATCTCCCAGTCTTTGAGAAACAGAGAGGGGGTGCTTGCATACTTTCGCTCATTCGGTAATGTATTTCTTTTTAATTCTATGTATGTAATAAATATATAGAATATATATTATATGTAGCCCATGTGTTTGAATTACTTCAGAGAGACTCATAGAACCACAATTAAAACACCATTCCCTCAAAACAGGCATCTACGGCATCTTCTCACATTTCATTATTAAGTGTGGGTATGTTTGCCTGCCATTTAGCCTGGAGCTTAATTAGTGGGGAATTCCAAGTTGTTATTAAGTGACTGTTTCCAGAGTTCTGGAGTATGTACATACACTTCCAGTCTCCAAGGGGAGGTATCTACTGGTCTAGTGGGGAATTGGGAATTCACTGCATGTCTCGCCTGGATAGATAAAAACAGCATTTTACTGGGTAGTGCAAATTTATATTTAAGGTTCTGAAATTGCATTCATTTACCTTCTGCAAAGATATCAGATATATATTTGATCCCAAACTTTCCCATAAATTCGGGTCTAGGGTACTTTTTAGGAGCTTCAGCTTGGAGTTACACTATAAGGGAGTATACTTAGAGCAATGGGGGGTTGGCTTGGGGGGAGATTTAAGGCCACCTGCCATTCACCCAGTTTTCCTTCCTTAGCAGTGTGGCCAATGCATTTTCTGCTGTAGAGCAGATTCTTTAGCTCTTTAACCCTTTAACTGCCAAGCACGTACCCGGTACGTGTTGGCTGTTAAAGGCTCAGACCGCCAAGCACGTACTCCGTACGTTTCTTGGCGGCTGAGCAATCTCTCTGCTTCGGCGGCTTTTGCCGCCTCTGCAGAGAGACTGGAGGGAGGACAGCCCCCTAGGCAAGAGTGCTAGGGGGCTGTCAAGTCGGATCTGCGACTTGATTGTCGCAGATCCGACTTGTAAATGAAGCAGACGCATCGCATCGATGCACCTGCTTTATTACTTACCTCCTCCGCCGCTTCCTGTTCCTGCTCTGCCTCCTTCCTGCAACACGTGTC
>CM044431.1:93506304-93516971 GCA_024363595.1 Xenopus borealis
CTGTGCCATCTGTTTGTGAGTTCTGGGGGTATTTATGCATGTACTTGCCCCCTGTGCCATTTGTTTGTGAGATCTGGGGGTAATTATACATGGACATGTTGCTGTGCATCTTTTTTGTGAGCTCTGGGGATATTGTAGTTCATTTCTGTGTATTTCCTTTATTTTTAGAAATCAAAAGTTTTGTGTATTTCATGTGGGGCCCCAGAAAATTTTTATTCTTCGAATGTGGTCCAGGGGAGCCAAAAGGTTGGACACCCCTGATCTAATGGTTCATTGCATGAAAGAATTGCTGAGTTTGTAGATTATCATTTACAACCCTGAGTACAACAATAGGAAGTTACCTTAAGGATACTAATGATTTTTGAAAGGTTATCCGGAGCATTGATTTACCCATGGCAAATTTTATTTTAGTCACCATGGATGTGAATAGCCTTTATACTTGCATCCCACATGAGGGGGGAATTGAAGCAGTACGTAAGATGGTCACAGATAATCAGAATTATACAGGACCCTCATATGAATTTTTACTGTCCATATTGCGATTCATTCTTTATAAGAATTTATTTCAAATTTGAAAAACAGTATTATTTACAACTCACCGGGACAGCAATGGGAAGTAAAGTAGCACCAGCTTATTCCAATTCCTATATGCATGTACTGTATTTGAAAATGAGTGTCTACTGAGCCATCCAGCATTCAGACAATATGGCGCCTTCTATAGGCGCTTTATTGACGATATCTTCTATATATGGTCAGGCCCCACAACAGAATTGGAGAAAATGGTGGACCAGTTGAACACTATGGAAACACCTATTAGATTCACTCTAAAATACCATGCCAGCAGAATGGAATTTTTGGATGTTAGAATCTACAAAGGTGAGACTAAACTGGAGAATTGCATGTATGTTAAGTCAACTGATAGAAACACCCTCTTACATTATCAGAGTTGTCACCCGAGACATTTATTTGACTCCTTACCCAAATCACAAATGCTTCGAGTAATACATATTACTAGTGAAGAAGATAAACGGGTGGAGGATCTTGAATTGATGTCTAAAAAATTTCTAGAGAGGGGTTATCCTACAAAACTCATAGAGGATACAAAAAAATGGACCTTAAGCCTTAACCGAGATGAGAGTGGGGCACTGCAAAATGTGACCAATATCCCTTCGGGTGCTAAACAACAAAAAATGCTATGTACTATGCAAGCAAATATGGAGAAGGTTCAGACCACATGCGAAAATGTGTACTTAAGCACTGGCCACTAGTAGCTAGTGATGAGAGTGTCTCCAAGAAATTGCCACCAAAACCAAGATTTAGCTACCAGAGGGGGAAATCTTTGAAAGATATCCTCAGCCCATCTGATCCTGTTGACAAATATATAGGTTCCCCTGTACAGCATTTTTTGTCCCAGCGTCCTGGTGTGTTTAAATGTAATGGCTGTGTGATGTGCAGCAGCCTAATATTAGGTAATAATTTTTTACATCCCCGGACAGGCAAAAAGTATGAAATAAAGCAAAGGATGACATGCACAACTACTATGGTCGTCTATATCATCAAATGTCCGTGTGGATTGATTTATTGTGGGAAAACCATTAGAATACTCAAAGAGAGGATTGGACTGCACACGGCCAGTATCGGTGCTGTTCTAAATCCTGATAGTGATGAAAATTTGAGCTTTGCTCATGTCTGTTATTCTGAGTCTGGATGGGAAGAGCATTGCATAGGGAATCTGTTTTTGTCTGAATAGCTGTTTCTGTCTGAATAGCTTTTTCATGTCAGCAAAGTGCGCCCTCTATTGCCTTACTGTTGTAGAATATTTTGGGTATAGTGAGATTCTGTGGTTATCATGTAGCAGTTCTTCAGCCAGTCTGGCTGCATTCAGAGCAGTGTCTCTGTCCTTATAATTTAGCAGCCTAGCAATCAGTGGCCTTGGGGTGGAGGACAGCCTGGGACTCTATGGGCCCTTTCCACTGTGAATGCAGGAGAGAAGAGGATGGAGGATGGTGGCCGAACTTCCCCAGCTTCTTAGCTACCACTTCGCATGGGTCAGCCTGTAACCCCCAGTAATGACTCCATGTTTTGTGTGGCGGCCACAGCACCATCTTGGATGTGCTTCCTTTCAGTCAGATAGTGGAGAGGTTCTGTTAGAAAAAACTTACACTGAAGGTGTGCATAGTGAGACAGGATGGCAACAATGATAAAGAAAAAATCACAGATACCAAGGCGGGTTAACCCTATCAAACGCTGCCATGAGAATGAGGAGTATAAGTATGGCATAGTGTTCCTGAAACTTAGAAGCTTGGATATATTGTTGAGGACCTTAGCTTGAGCCATTTCAGAAGAATGATCTGTGCAGAAACCTGACTGAAAGGGGTCATGAAAATGGTTGTTATTCCGAATATTAAGTATTAGATTGACAGAGGTATGCTGTATGGGAATAAACCAGTTGAGAGGAATGAGTTGAATAGTGTTAGTGCAGGAACAGCAGTGCATGACAAACTTTTTAAAAAGTGTAATGGAATGGGAGCAGGTGGAGGCTGGATAACTGCTTTGACAATTCATAATCACTGACAGGGAGGAAGGAGTAAAATGATGTTCTAGGCAGCTTCATGTTGAATGACAAGGCATGAAATAGGGACAAAACCTGGGAGAATGGCAGAAATAAATACTCAAATAAGTGGGCTTTTAAAACTGACTCAGATGTACCTGCTCTGTGTCGCTGACTGTGTGAGACACAAGTACAGTAGAACCCTCATTTTAAATTTTTCAGGGGGGCATGAATAAACTTTTTCTTCAAGTACTGAAAAGATATATGAACAGGAGTTTGTTTTACTTTGAGATACAATACGTACTGGGGCTTATTTATAAACTTTGCACAGGGCAGATTGGTTTGCAAAGTGAATATATTTGCGCTGTGCCTGGTTATACTGTATTTATAAAGCTGAATAAGAGTGTGCAAACAGATTTTCGTTTCAGTTACGCCACAATTTTGGTGGTGGAGAAATTACGAATTTAAGTTACTGTCAATGCTATTTTCGTGCACAACAACCTCGCAAAGTTCCTGTACTCATATAAGACCCATCTCGTTTGCAAGTCATTAGCGAAAATGTATTCACAATGCAGCACAGCAGTGCAATATTTTAGCGTTCAGGAAAAAGCATGGAGAAAACACTGTATACAGGCGATAGCTCTGAAATGTGCAACTTAAACTCACGTATCCTTGGCGCTATCCTTAGGAGAATCGTCACACATTCTTCATTGCAAATTCTGTGGCTTTATTAAAATACACACTTCGTATTAACAGTGGGTAAAGCTACATGACTAACGCATTTCTTGACGTCCACACGGCACTTCCTCAGAGTCAATGCACACCACGTGATGTGAGACTTAAGTAGTGTTCAATGTGCTCATTAATTAATTCTAAAAAACACGTGTTATGATCCACTTCTATGATTAAATTTTACACATCATATTCATATCATTAAAAAATAGATTTGTTTGCAATTGCTATGTAATCTTAGCTTTAAGTGCTCATTAATGCAACAATGTTACTGATATAAAAAGTGTTACAATCATAAAAAAGCGTTACAATATTTTTTGTGATACTCATTAAATGAAAAATAAATAAGCAAAGACACAGAACTGACATATTTGCCATTTGTAATATATATTACCTCCTTTAAACATAAAAACATTAGTGATTAAGTTAAAATCATTTCAATGATAATATCTCAAATGAATTGACATGAGGAGATCTAATTATTCATACACTACGCTCAGTTTTTTAATCTAATGTTATTGTATATGAACTTATGTATATATTTCATGTTCTTTTAGTTTGTCTCTGTATTTTTTATATTTCTCAATTTTTTTATTTTTTTTTACATTTTTTTGATTCAATCTCTTTTAAGCGGAACAGGAACTATATTAATTCTATTCCTTATACTCTTTATTTATATACTTCTTAAATGAACTCAATGCCTTCGCAGTAAATTAATATCCTTATTTATTCATTCTATATTAGACTTATTAACTGCCATTACTCTGTTATTTCATATCTATATGTTTCTCCCCCTGATATCATTATCAATTCAATCCATTAATCCTTTCTAATTGAAGCCTACTATCAAATGTACAAAATCCTATATCAGATGTCCATTGTTTCATGTATTTTATTTGCATATATTTTAAATCCTAGTGTAATTCTTTATATCACTTTCTCTATTGAGGCCTCTTGGTTTTACCGTATCCAAAGTTACCATCCATGTAAATTCTCTTTTTGTTAATAAACTGTCTATATCCCCTTTTCTCTTACCTGTTCTAACCGTCTCTATTACCTGAAATGTACTGGTCATTAGCATCATGATACTGTATAACATGTTCTGCTATAGCTCTGAAATGTAGTCACCTGAAGTAGGATCATGATGTATGTATGAATGTAATGTGCCAATGCTTTTTGAAATTCCTAGAAAGGGAGGTTGAGATCATGCATTACACCTAACCAGATGCAAAAACAGAACTGCTATTTAATTAAGAATAGTGCCACCAGAAATCAAGTGCATACTTTGAATATAAGCCTAAGCAACTAATGATGCCAACAGCAGTTTCCCACAACTCAGTTTCAAATCCTGCAACATGTATATTTTGTGATCAATTAGAACACAAAATTTGACTGCAAGAGTACTGTGATAATCTTACCTGAGAATAATGTACTGGAATGCAGCATCTGGGAGACTACAGTGACTTAAAGGGCACCAATCACAGCCAAAATCAAACATATATTAACAATCTGACCAGTACAACCTAAACATGCTTAATAAAACTACATATACAGTTTTTTGAAAAAAAAAAAGCAGTTTTTAAAAATTCCCATACTTTGTCAAATGAGTTCTTTCACAGAGGGAGTCCATACTGTGACTTCAACATGCAAATGAGTTCACGAGCATGCTCAGATTGTAGCACTGCCCTGAGTATTCTACCCAGAATGCCTAGCTTTAGTAAACTCTAGAAGTACAAACACAAAATTATGCCATCAACTGCACCCATGGAGACAAGACAGTGTGCCGTTATAGATTCTATAGATTCTATACTTAAACCATTCGTTACATGCCTACCTTCTTTCATACTAGATTCAACAGACGCAATTAGACGTCTAGAAGGAATAGCGTTAGAACCGGGCCAGTTCTTGGCCTGTTTAGATGTAGAATCTCTTTACACCAGTATACTTCATGAGGTAGGGATACAGGCAGTAACAGAAACTTTGGCTCAACGGGGACAGGAATATACAGCACATAACAAATTTATTACAGAACTCCTGAAATTCGTTCTCACTCATAATTACTTCACTTTCAATAACAAGTACTACCATCAAATAAGGGGGACAGCTATGGGTAGTGCATGTGCACCCACTTATGCCAATATATATCTAGGCTGGTGGGAGAGGAACATTGTGTTCAATGACAATATGGAAGAATATACTCAACATATTCCACTCTGGTTACGCTATATAGATGACATAGTACTAATTTGGTCTAGTAGCAAAGAAAAATTCACAGAGTTTGTTAATAAACTAAATTTCAATGAGATCAACTTGAGAGTGACATCTGAAATAAATCCTGACACTGTAAATTTCTTGGATATACTTATTTATCGAGATCATATTAATAACAGCATTTTAACTTCACTATATAGAAAAGATACAGCGACCAACAGTTTATTACATGCCAAGAGCCAACATCCACACAACACAATACGGGGAATACCATATGGACAATATTTGAGAATTAAAAGACTATGTACAACAACGGACGAATTTAAAAAAGAAGCCAAAAAATTATACTGGCGTTTTAGGGAAAGAGGATACAGTCATAATTCTCTAAAAAGAGCATATCAAAGAACTCTAGAAAAAGAGAGAGACTCTCTGCTTTCAATTAAGAAACCAGCTCCCCCGCATACACCATCTTCAAAAATTATAAGACTGATAGGTAATTATAGTAAAGAACATAAAGAGATTAAACAAATACTTCAGAAACATTGGCACATACTTCAACAAGATAAGGAATTATGTAAAGTGATAGGTGACAAACCCATTGTCACATTCCGTCGCAGTAAGAATCTACGCGATCAACTTACACGTAGCCATTTCTCTAGTAGTTCAAAAACTCACTGGCTCAGCAACACAAGAAAAGGTTGCTATAAATGTGGAGACTGTGTAGCATGTCCCTATGTACAGAGATCTGATAACATCATTAAAACTATTGATCAATCACTATTTCACATCAGAAATTATATTAATTGCAAAACAACAGGCATTATTTATCTCATGCAATGTGTCTGTGGGAAACAATATATAGGCAAACCCATTAGGGAATTCAGACGTAGAATCATGGAACATGTAGGGGACGTCAAACACAAAAGAAATACACCAATAGCAAATCATGTGAATGAAGCCCATGATGGTACTACAAAGGTAATGACATTCATTGGAATAGAAAAATGTGATCCCACCACAAGAATGGGAGACTTAGATAGAAAACTTCTACAACGTGAAGCAGAATGGATCTACAATATGAATAGTAAAGCGCCAAATGGTCTAAATGAGGGGTTCACCTTTACCCCATTTTTATAATCTTTACTCATGAATCCATTAGAATAATGATGGATATAAATATGTTCTGTTAATGCCAGCTATTCATTAGGAGTTGCAGTCTGGATAAGATACTTAGTTGAAATGTGACATCCTGTTTTGGATTTTATTCTAAGTGTAACAATTTGGCAACATAGTATAATAATACCAGTAAATGGAGGCATAGCGCTCTTACATAGATTTGAATTGAACATCACTGGCAGGGTTACGCACACACATGCGCAATAAAAATTTGAAGCCAGGAGACAGTAAGGGCAGGAATTGCTATCGTGTCTCACATGACGAATCCGGAAATGACGCGGCAAGAGCGAACCCGGAAGTGACGCGGCAAGAGCGATCCCTCCGACTCCGTACCTGTAAACTATTTAAACCCGGTCCGGAGACACGCACATTACCTATGCCCCTGAAGAAGCCGTTCTAACGGCGAAACGCGTAGGGCTGCGTAGGTGGACTATGGGGGACAGCTCCCATCAAGTCCCAACGTAGATAGGTAGAATTGGCATTGGGGAGACTTGTTTTTTGACGGGTGGGGGTTGGAATGGTGAGCACCAGTTTTTCGACTTACTTCAAGTCTTCACTTACCGATCGCTGGGTGTTATTTTAGATAAGTATTGACATTCGTCCTAGCCCTGTGTGATACAGGACAGGGGATAGGCACTGCTCAATCCATTATAGGATCCGTTACAGCCCTGGCTATAGTTTTACAGGGCATACTACAGAAGGATTCTAGCTATAGCACCTAAAATAGCTAACCCGTAGTGACACTCCATATCCATTCCAGATAAGAGTGTCATAGTCCCTCACATTTCCTCCTACGGCAACGTTTTTAGTAATTGTTTTTTAAGGCAAAAGTTCAGCACTGCATAACTTTGACATGTCAGTGAGTCGTGGTTTTTGTGCGTTATCTGTGTGGTTTGTGGGTTATGGTTGTACCATACACACTTTTTAGTAAGACTATTAAAAGTTACGTTTTAAATGGGTTTATTAATAGTTGCCTTCGATTTCATCACCTGAACTGGTTTGCTGTGATGACCACAACGGCACACTGTCTTGTCTCCATGGGTGCAGTTGATGGCATAATTTTGTGTTTGTATTGAACCATAAGGGTTACAAACCTGCAGGTGACTTAAAACTATGCACTTTTTTATGTGCTCAATTATCTAGTGATCAGTAATAAACTCTAGAAGTATCAAGAAAAGTGCACACAGCAACTTCCACAAGGTGGCAGCACTAACACAGAAGTTTGTCAGATTTCAAAATAGCTTAGAAGGTTTATTAGGCAAGCAAGAAATTTCAACTGAGTGTGCGAGATTTCAGTGCTACAGTTGGCTGGGAAGATATAGGTAGGAGGAGTCAGTGAAATCCAAGATGCCTGCCTTGGCTAAAACTGCAGTGGAGATAGGGGAGATTTTGTAGAAGGCATAGTGAGCTGATGATTTACCTTATACAGTGAAACCCTGATTTTAAGTCCCCTGATTTTAAGTTTTCCCGCATTTTACATTTTTTATTTGTGGTCCCACCAATTTATAATGCATTTCAATGGGGGCATTTCCCTGATTTTAAGTCATGTTTTCCCTGATTTTACATCCAAATTTTGTCCTGCTGTTCCCAAAAAACTTCTTTTGTTCCTCTATTATTTGTGAAATAATGAGGTTGAAAATACTAACCAGATTATGCCTGTTCTACCTGTAAATGGTCAGTTCCAATGAATGTGCCCCTTATACAGTCCTGCACCAATCACTTATTGCTTTAGGTTGTGTATGTGACTGACAGAGAAACTTGCACATGCCCCCCATAGTGTAACATTAACACTGCAATGTTTAAGCCTTATTATTAACACAGTAAATATTGTATCTCAAAGTAAAACAGACTCCTGTGCTTTTATCCTTTCAGTACTTGAAGAAAAAGTTACTTTAACACATTTCCCTGATTTTACATTTTCCCTTATTTTACATCATTTTTTCCTGGTCCCCTGAAAAATGTAAAATGGGGGTTCTACTACAATTCTAAATATTTTAAAAATCAGATTTCTTGAACTTTCACATAGTGTATTTACTTATTATGATTGGTGCCCTTTAAGGAGGCATTAGTTGCACTTAAAAACACAATTGGGTGCACCCTATAAGCCCCAGTTCCGATATCTAATGTAATTGTAGGTATTGCAATTAAAAACCTGAATTTTTATTTGAAGCAGCAAAAGATAATAATTGATAGTGAGGCAAATAAGGTTGTGTCTATCCGCACCATGTGCCTTGGAACAAACTCAATATTGAAGGCTATTGGTTGGAATTTGTGTGTATTTGTATTTATAAGTATGTATATATATATATATATATATATATATATATATATATATAGAATCACGCAGGAAAAAGGCAGCACTCACTGGTTAGGTATCAAAAGTGTATTTAAAATAGAAACAACATGCTATCCGGCTAACATCAGGCCATCAAGCTCAGGCTACGTTTCGGACATGCATTGTGTCCTTTGTCAAGCCGAAAAAAAGTGTACAGGGTAATGCATGGTCATGTGATTTTTAAAGAGAAATACAGGAAATTACATCAGTTGTGCAGATATTATTCGTATAATTAAATACAAGTGATTATAGACACAGTATAGTTAACCTATCAATGTTAACATCTAGTTATTAACTTCACATCAACGACATGGAAAGTTATAGCGTTATAAATATCCACCGATATTGCAATGCATATTAATATATATATTTTTTACAAAAAGAGGTAAAGATCATAATCTCTATTCAACCCCTTTGGTTGTAGTGAACCTAGTTTGTGAATCCACCAAACTTCTCTGTTTTAACCGAAGCTCCCTATCGCCTCCATTTTTGAGAGGGGGAACCATTTCTAGCACCATAAATTTTATTTGATCAGCGGTCTGCATTGGCAGAATACCACAGGAGACAGTGGATTCCACGTGGTTTAAGGGTGAGTCTGTCTCCCACATTGTTTGCCAATAATGAACAATATTGTATGCGCTTCACACAAATTCTTAATAAGTGTTCAGCAGACATTTTGGTGTTAACACTGGAACACATAAAGAAGGAGCTTACCAATGTACAAACCGATATTTCATGTGTAGAAGAGCAGCTACAAACCAATATCACACTTGAGGAAATGAATGGTTTAAAGGAATCGTTAGACACCAAGCTTGAAAGATATCGTAAAGAAGGGGAAAAACAGAAACGTGCCAAATTTGACAGGGATGCCCTAGATTACCAAAGGGGTCGCGTGTACAATTGGGCGAATAGAGATTTCAAGAAATACCCTTTTAATCCTCGTCCCGATAACCAACGCACACCATTTAACCCTCACTATACCAACAAAGGCCAATATGGAGCTGACAACCTGGGACCCAACGAACTTTTTTTAGGGAACCCCATAAAAGGAGACACAGGAGGTACACGCGCCGAGGAGGCTCCAGACATAGGAGGGGGGGCTCGACGGCCCCAACGGGGATGCACCAAGAAGGTGATAAGCAAGTAATATACAATATTTCTAGCAAAAAGCTGACTGCACTGGAAGAGTCTGTGCTTTCATTGGGACAAAATTTTTGTCCAGAGACTGAACCTGATTTACTTCAGCTTGATATTGATATGTATCGTTTTTTTCGCACGTTGAGATTAAAAGTACACTTTGCAACCAACCCCATGAGAAAGGTTGATGTTACACCAGATAATCAAAGTCTGGATATCTCCACCTGGAATTTACACAGTAAAAGTAGATTTGTTCCACCTACCACTTATCCTGCTGTGGAGACTTACATTAAAACTATACAGGATGAAATTAGACAAATCAAATGGGAGGATGGTAAAAATAACCGCTATTACCCTAATATCACTAAACAGCAAAGGGAAGCTTTAAATAATCTATCGTCCAGATCGGATATCACTATAAAGCCCTCAGACAAGGTGGGCGCTATAGTGATATTGGATACGGTTCAATATATAGCTGAAATTGAAAGACAGTTGGCTGACAGGGAGGTGTATCAGAAGTTAACT
>CM044431.1:93528948-93543093 GCA_024363595.1 Xenopus borealis
AACATTGTATGATGTCATCATGTTGTTCTCTTGTAAATACCTTTGCATCTACTCCTAAATTAAAAATAATTCCCAAAATATGTCTATACTCACTCATTGGATTACTGGGCAATGGTTCATATGTTTCTCAATCATCCAATTGTCTAGAACATTCTGTGAAATATTGTAATCTATCCATTACTACCACTGAACCTCCCTTATCTGATTCTTTTATGATAATATCTTTGTTGTCACACAATTCCCTTAAAGTTTACAAGTGAACGAGTGAACTTGTTTAAATCTAATATAGTATATATTTTTCACACTATATTAGATTTAAACAAGTTCACTTGTAAACTCATATTAAAACGCTTTATTAGTAAAAATCATAGACAACAACAAGTACAGTCTACATTTTTTATAACACTATACAGCAAACAAACAAAACAAATCAAAACAATAATCAATAAAAGATTGTCCTTAACCCTCTGCCTGCCAAGTACGTATTCTATACGTGCTGGCAGACAAAGGCTCTAAATGCCAAGCACGTATATCATATGTTCTTTGGCATTTTAAGTGCTCTCTCTGCATCAGCAGCTTAAGCTGCTGAGTCAGAGTGCCAGAGTTCACAGAAACCCCCTAGGGAACGAGCAGAGGCTGCTCGTTAACCCTCCCAAACACCCGATCGCAGCCCCGACCCCCCCCAAAAAGCAAGACGTGATAAATATGTCTGCTGTTGGGGGGGAAAATAACACATTCCCAGTGCCGCCCCCCTTGTCCCTAAGCTGTACCTGTATCCCGGAGCAGTGAGCAGAAGCTTCTCCCCTCCCCTTTGAGCCGTCCAATTGCATGCCAGACGACCCCAGGGACATAACCACGTGTCTAACAACTGTGGAATGTAGAGTGCGTGACCCCTTCCTGCTGAGCTGCTCCTGCAGTGTCTTGATGTTTGCCTGCGGATTAATCTGCCTTGCCTGCTCCCAGGTTTGAAATTTCACTATTCTACACATACATTACACAGTCCACACACATATTTCACATTCTTTTATTATATTTTTGTTTATTTCATTTGTTCCTCCCAAGTTTTTACTTCTACTTATACATAGACACACCTACACCCTTTCCTTATGAGTACACACATACATACATACATACATAAACACACACGTGCACACACACACTTTTTTGGGTGAGATAAATGTGACCAATTGCAATATTTTTAGAAGTTTTTCAGAAATGTCATAAAAAAATACTACTTTAGCATAGCTGTACAGTATGGTATTTTGGAGTAGAAAGACTCAATTACTCATTTTGGCTTTGTCAGAATGTGTACTTTCCAAAAATATATGGTTTTTGGGTTCTTTGTGCTGTTAGGAGGGTCTTATGACAAATAATTCACTGTATGGGGTCTTTTCTCACAGAAGGCAAATAGACAGCAGAGAAAAGTCATATGCACTATTTTTATTTGGGGTCCGCACATGCCAGCTGCCTTGGTATATCTATGCATACTGGGCATCAAACTGTTCTGTAGACCAATGCGTCAATATTTAGGGTGATTTACAATTGTATGTAAGAAATTGGGTGAAATAAATATGGCCAATTGCAATATTTTTAGGAAATTTTCAAAAATTTCATAAACGCTGCCTTCAGCGTAGTTTTGCAGTATGGTAGTTTGGAGTAGAAAGACATAATTACCTATTTTTGATTCGTCAGAATGTGAACTTTCCAAAGATATATGGCTCTGGTTGGTCTTTGTGCTGTTAGGAGGGTCTTTTGCCAGACAGTGCTCAGTTGCAGGTCTTTGTTCACAGAAGACGAATCGGCAGCGGTGAAAAGTCATATCCACTGTTTTTATTTGGGGTCCACACATGCCAGCTGCTTTGGTTTATCTATGCATACTGGGCATCAAACTGTTCAGTAGACCCTTGGCGTCAATATTTAGGGTGTTTTACAATTGTATGTAAGAAATTGGGTAAGATAAATGTGCCCAATTGCAATATTTTTAGGCCGTTTTCAGAAATGTCATAAAAAACGCTGCCTTTAGCGTAGCTTTGAAGTATGGTAGTTTGGAGTAGAATTACATAATTACCTATTTTTGATTCGTCAGAATGTGAACTTTCCAAAGATATATGGCTCTGGGGGTCTTTGCTCTGTTAGGATGGTCTTTTGCCAGACAATGCTCAGTTGCAGGTCTTTGTTCACAGAAGACGAATTGGCAGCGGAGAAAAGTAATATGCACTGTTTTTATTTGGGGTCCACACATGCCAGCTGGTTTGGTATATCTATACATAATGGGCATCAAACTGTTCTATAGACCCTTGGCATCAATATGTTTTACAATTGTATGTGAGAAATTGGGCGAGATAAATGTGGCCAATTGCAATATTTTTAGTTGATTTTCAGAAATGTAAAAACAGCTGTCTTTATCGCCAAATTTAGGAAAGGTTTGTGGCTCGGTGCTTTGAAATAAAAAAGACGTGCATACCCAATTTGGATTCGGGGGAATGTGTACTTTCCGAAAATGTATGGTTTTTGGGGGGGAACTTACTTTTTTCTAACTTTGCCTCCCCCAAAACTATGTAAATGTGTTAATTTTGCAGTACATGAAATGACAGACCATATGGGGGCCTTCCTTTTGGGACCCCTATATGCCACGTGCTTGGGTACACCTATACATATTGCACATCAAACTGTTCAGAGGACCATAGGCTTTCATATTTGGGGTGATTTCTCTTGATACCTAAAATTATTTGAGAAATACGATGCTGCAGGGTGGAAATTTTGAGGAAATGTCACCAAAATCACCACATTTAGGAATGGTTGTGGCTTGGTACTTTGGAGTACAAAGACATGCATACCCAATTTGGATTTGTGGGAATGTGTACTTTCAGAATATTTATGGTTTTCTGGGGTGAACTTACTTTTTTCTTACTTTGCCCACAAAAACTATGTAAATGTGTTTTGCAATACCTGAAATGACAGACCATATGGGGGAGAGGTCTTCATTTTAGGACCCCTATATGCCACATGCTTGGGTAGACCTATACATATTGGGCATCAAACTGTTCAGCAGACCTCAGGCTTTCATGTTTGGGGTCATTTATCTTGATACTCAATAGTATGTGGGACATACAATGCGTCAGGGTGAAAGTGTGGTGATTTTTGGAAATGTCACCAAAATTGTCAGATTTAGGACAATTTTACAGCTTGGTACTTTGGAGTAGAAAGACGTGCATACCCAATTTGGATTCAGGGGAATGTGTACTTTTAGAATATATATGGGTTTTCTTGGGTGAATGTACCCTTTTCTACCTTTGCCGCCCCCCAAAATGATGGAAATGTATTGATTTTGCAGTACCTGAAATGATAGACCATATGGGGGGGTCTTCATTTTGGGGCCCCTATATGCCACGTGTTTGGGTACACTTATACATATGGGACATCAAACTGTTCAGAGGACCCTAGGCTTTCATATTTGGGTTGATTTCTCTTGATACCTATAAGTATGTGGGAAATACGATGCTGCAGGTTGGAAATTTTGAGGTGATCACCAAATTTAGGAAAGGTTTGCGGCTTGTTGCTTTGGAGTAGAAAGACATGCAGACCCAACTTGGATTTGGGGGAATGTGTACTTTCTGAAAATGTATGGTTTTTGGGGGGTGAACTTACTCTTTTCTAGCTTTGCCCCCCTCAAAATGATGTAAATCTGTTGATTTTGCAGTACCTGAAACGACAGACCATATTGGGGTCTTCGTTTTGGGGTGTCTTTATGCCACGTGCTTGGGTACACCTATACATATTGGGCATCAAACTGGTTAGGACCCCAGGCTTTCATATTTGGGGTGATTCATCTTGATACCTAAAAGTATGTGTGGAAATACGATGCTGCAGGTAGGAAATTTGGAGGTGATTTTTGGAAATTCCACCAAATTGCCAATTCTAGGTTGCCAGGATTTAGGTTTGCCACTTGGTGCTTTGGAGTAGAAAGGCATGCATTCCCATTTTGGATTTGGGGGAATGTGTTCTTTCAAAAATGTATGTTTTTTGGCGGTGAACTTTTTTCTAACTTTGCCCCCCTCAAAATGAGGTAAATGTGTTGATTTTGCAGTACCTGGAAATACATAACTGATAGCTCATATGGAGTGTCTACATTTTGGGGCCCCTATATGCAACATACTTAGGTACACTAATACATATTGAGCATCAAAATGTTCAGTGTACTCCTGGCAATCATATTTAGGGTGTTATACATTGGTACCTAATGATGTGTGAGAGATATGATTCTGTAGATTGGAAGCTCTGAGGTAATTTTTAAAAAAAATTCACCAATTTTCTTTAGGATAGAATTGCAACTTGGTAGTTTGGCGTACAGAGATATATTTACCCAGATCTCCAGGATCGGTTATTTCTAATAATGGGTAGTTTTCTAGGGTAAACCTACTGTTTGTGGAATGTTTGACTTTGAAATCAGAGGTATGCTGTTTTGTGGAGCGGTGCTTTGTAAATTTGGTAGTGTACTGCTTAGAGATTTTGTTCTATAAAAGTGAGAAATCTCAAAACTATATATATTTGTTATTGGCGTATTCGGGACAAAAAACTATACATAAGATGATTATATCCCACAACTCAATGCTGTCTGAACTGCAAAGACAGGTGGAAGATCAAGAGAACAGAGGGAGGAGGAATAACATAAGAGTTAATGAAACAAACATGAAAGCTATCTTAATAAAAATTATTCAATTACATTCTGGGCAGAGATTCAGTTTTGGAAACCGACATTGAAAGGACACAGAGTTCAAAAATCGAAATCAGCTCAACCTAACGCAACAAGGGATAATGTATGTTGGGTTAAAAGTTTTGCATTAAAGGAAGAAATCTTAGCAAGGGCAAGAGCTAGAGGAACCATCACTTTTGAAGAAAGATGGAACACACTTAATAAACAGATTATTGAAACCTTTGACAGATGTTTTGAAGGAAAAAGATATACAATATAGATGGGGTTTTCCTTTATCCTTAAATGTTATAAAGATGGGCTACAAGCAACAATCCGTTCCCCAAAGGATACAAAGAACTTTTTGAAAAAGCTGCAGTTGCCCGAGATAGACCTTCCAGAGTGGACGATAGAAGAACCATGTCCAATAGACTGGGAGTCTGTCTTCGGGGAAGATGGTATCAAAAGATAACATCAAGAAAGACGATGAGCACTCCAAAATCAACAGGAAGGGAGTCTTCCCTTTAAAGGAGAAGTAAACTCAAAAATGAAATTAATATATAGTTATTGGCAAGGAAATCATCTTTTAGCTAATATAAATCATTCATTCATTACTTTTCTATGTTTTTTTTATGCTCTGATCGTTTTTAATATTATTAACTACATGTAGAAAAATGCCTACCCTCTCTCCTGTGCAGAAATCGCTTGAAATGGGGCACAGGCATGCGCAGTAGGTATCAGCAGTGCCCTGCGCATGCTCTGTGTAATCTAATCATTGCCGTGCAGACTTCAGTGATGTTGGTCACGTGACATATGCAAACGTCATCGTTGACCTCCATCCTCCCACCCCCATTATGCATTCCACCAATCGGGAGACATCTTCCCCGTAGCTCAGCTCCTGCGCTCGCTCTAAATCTCATTTACAGTTACACAGCCTACACAGCCAGCCAACCAGCTAGCGAGCGAGCGCAGGAGCTGATAATAAATCAAGCGAGCAGTTCTTTTTTTTTTTTTTTGTATACGCAGGCACGGCTCATTGCTTGTATTAGAATGCTTAACGTGACGCGTCGTGGGGTCAATCGGGAGGCGCATGCGCACTGATGGAGAGAACTGAGGGGAAGTGACGCGCTGAATTTAGAAATGGCGGCGCCAAAGCTGAAACAGCGCCGTAACTTCGGGAGTCAAATACACAGCTGGCAAACTTCAACGGCAAGTTTTAATGCGGCGGTTCAGGAGGGGAGGTGGTGGGGGACACTGGAAAGTAATTACAGAAAATTTCCTTTCCTTCTCCTTTAAGAGACTGTGAGAGTTGAACTGTTCGTAATCAACATAGAAACACCTGAAGATCTGCTAAGTATATGACAAGGGCAGAGACTTGGAAGTAAAATATAAAATTATATGGTTAAATAAGATATCTAATGCATAAAGGGAGAAGAGAGGGCATACGATGCATATGGATGGACGAACAGCATATTCTTCCAGGCCATTATTAAGATACACTTAAATCTAATATACACAGAGGTGAGAGACTACACAACATAATTTAGTCACATAGAAGTAAAGGGAAAACATTAGGATAAGGAGATATATTTTGGTAAAACGACTTATGCTATAGGGTATCACAAGATAAATACAGGGTCACGGTGATCCCTATTGTGGCCTATCAACAAATAAGTCGGATGATTTGGGTGAAGTGTGGGATGCACAAATTCAGTTTTTACACTAGAGCATGGGGAAGCTGCTCTGTGTCTATGCAAGCAGGGATACCCTCTCTCTCTAAGGTTAAGAAAGGTCTTCTCTGTTTAGTGAGAGTATTTGGTTGAATGCAAATCACTGTTATCTAACTGGAAAGCAAAGGGGAAAATGAAACAAGATATATTACAGAATTAAAGAGTACAAATAATATAAAAGAAAAGAGCATAAATGTTGAGAAAAAAGGTCCTGGCAAGGAGACTAAATAAGCTTAGGTTAAATATATATAAAATTTAATAACCTCTGGTTGGAGGAAACAAAGGAGCAACCACAATACCCCATAGAAGTGCGCAAAGGCACACCGGCCCCCCTTGGACAACAGCCAGAGGTATACCCTCTATAAGTCTGCGGCGGCATATTAATTCTCACCAGGATGGTGAGTACTTCGGCTATACTACATTTTCCAGTCTGTTTTTATTTAGTTTTTCTTCTTTTAATCTTTGTGAATATATCTCTTTCGGCCTTAGGTTGTAAATTTTTCATATGTGTTTTCTATTTTTTGAAGCAGATAAAATAGGTCAAGAAGGTAATTGTAATTATGGGGTAGGTTATAAAAAGTAATTTCTAACTAATGTGCATAGTATTAGGTTATAATGTGAACAGGCTGAACGAACGGGTCATATCCCAAAAATAAGGAATAAATTATATACAAAGCTTTACTACAGTAACAACCCTCAGAAAAAAGCAACAGGTGTCTTAATAATGATTCATAAAGACGTTCCCTTTGTGTTACAAGAGAGTAAAATAGACAGTGAAGGTAGATTTGTTATAAAAAAAAGATAAAATAGAGGTATTAAAGAGAACTATAGCAAATATTTATGTGCCCAATCAAGCCCAAGTGAAATTTGTAAAAAAGTTTTTAACAGAACTGGACACTTTTAAGAAGGGGATAGTGATATTGGGAGGAGACCTTAACTTGATGTTAAATCCATGTATCCTACAAGGGAATAAAAAGAGTAAAACAAAGTTCCACTGATCTATCCTTAGTAGATACATGGAGAGCTTTAAATCCTAATGCAAAAGGTTATACACACTTTTCTTAAAACACATCAAGTTTATATAAGGATAGATTATCTTTTCTGAGGCCAATATCGCCACAAATCTTTTCTCTGACCACTTTCCAATAACATTTAAACTGGAGATACCACAAAGTAATGAAAGGGAATATACTTGGAGGTTCAATCAGGGGTGTTTCTGGGGCGTCTGCCGCCTGAGGCAGCAGCCCCGATGCCACCCCCCCACTCCATGCTTTGAACTTATAGCGCATGAGCGGGTGGAGGAGGGGCGCAACAGCGCTCGCTGCGCTAGATGAGCCGAATTTCCATTTTAAAAAATGGAAATTCGGCTCTTAAAGTTACCAGAGGTGGCTTTTTGCCGCCCCTGGTAACTGGCCACTCCGTGCCGCCTGAGGCAAGGTTCTTACCTTGCCTCATGGCTGGAGCGGCCCTGGGTTTAATAATGTATTGATACATAGGAAAGATACAAGAAACAAAATTAGGGAAATGATACAACAAATCATAAGAGAAAATTCCGGTCCAGATTTCAGTCCAGCGGAGATATGGGAAACAAAAAAAAGTGTGCTCAGGGGCTGGTTGATTGCTCTCGGCAGTAATCTAAAGAAAGAAATAGAAAAACAAATTAATAGAATAATAAAAGAAATATCTGTTTTGGAACAGAAGCATAAAACTAAAACAAAGGAGGATTTATTAGTACAACTTGAGAAGAAAAGATTGCAGCTGAGAGCGATACTCAACCAGGGTACATATAAGGCAAACAGAAGGGGTATGAATTTGGAGACAAATGATACATATAACATAGTCAAAACATTTCAACAGTACTATCAATCATTATATAGAGTACAAGAAGGGATTGATCCAAAAGGTAAATTAGAAGGAATTAAACAATTAATAGAAAAGGCACAGCTATCATCATTAACAACTAATGAAAGATCTATATTAGATTCTCCATTTACACCCCAAGAATTAAGTGATGCCATGGATTCGCTGGCAGCTGAAAAAAGCCCTGGACCGGACGGGTTTAGTGCAGTTTATTACAAAACATACTAGAGAGAATTAATACCCTTGTTGAGTGCATACTTTAACTCTATGGATCAAACTCATGGGTTTCACAAACAGGCAAAAGAAGCACATATAGTTATAATACTAAAAGAAGGGAAAGACCCACAGTTATGTGAGAGTTATCGGACAATTGTCAAGGATTGGGTAGGGGGCGCTGTAGAGTCTGAAGGGGAAGGTGTGAGTCCTTAAGGCAAGGGTGTCTTGTGCCAAGGAAACTGGTAATGCTTAGGCTGGAACAGGGAGATGAGGGCATAGACAGACTGGATCGGGATGGGAACAGTCTGTATAGCAAGGGCGAGAGCAGGAAGAGTGGATAGCAAGGGCGAGAGCAGGAAGAGTGGATAGCAGGGCAGGAGACAGAGCAAGATGAGGGGATACAAGGAGCAGAGTCAGGAAGCAAGAATTGGGAACAGGCAAGGCAAGGTCAGTACAAGGTTAAGGCAAGACAAGACAAGGCAGAACAAGGATGAAAGGAAGGACAAGGCAAGGCAAGAGCTAAGGGAACTAGTCAGGGACAAAGCCACAGTACTAGAGGCCTGAAAATGCTCCGGAAAGTGTGCACGGAGGGCTGGCCTTAAAGAGGACCTGTCACCTTGAGACATGAGTAAAATATTTATTTTCCATCCTTAGTTAAACCCTTTAGTCAGCTGTTTTTGTCTATATCTGAAATGGAATAGAAAATATCCTTCATGTAAAAAGGGCTTCATAGGCGCTGCCATGTTTAAACACCCCTTTGTTTTCTGTGTGTGGGCTGTGCCAAACTGCCAAATCTCATTCATGCTTAGTCAGAGTATACTCTGTGATAGACAAGCTCTGTATAACTCATGTCACACCAGGACTTGATATTCTATGGGAATTATTTGAAACACCTTCTATTGTTCTATCCAGATTGTGTGGGCTACTCCAGCCACTAACAACTGCACAAACTGGTGATATCGTGAGAGGAGTCTGCAGGACTGATTCTACCCATGATGCTTTGCTCTCCTGACTTTCTGGAAAGTCAGGCTTCAGTTAGTGTCTCATGGACATTTGAAAAGTAGTTATAAATTAAGAATTAGTGAGATTTGAGCATAATAAATAGGGGTATGTGGTTTGTTTTAAAAGTTTTATTTTCTTCCTAGTGTTAACTCAATCATGACAGGTTTCCTTTAAATAGGGCTGAGTCAGCCCTTATAGGCTGACTGCAACCAATCAGGCTGGGGCTGCAGAGGCCAGGAAATCTATAGTGCGCAGCCCTACAGGCTGCTCTCCTGGCCTAATGGAGAGAGCATCGAGCCAGAAACCCAAAGGTCCCTTGCTCAAATCCCAGCAGAGCCTGACACCAATATCCCTAATAAACATGTATGCCAATGTATGCTAAAATGTATGCCAAAATAATAGCAGACTAAAAATTTTTTACTGGATTTAATTAATGAAGATCAGGCGGGGTTTATAACTAAAAGGGAAGGAAAAGATAAAATAATTTCCTAAAACTGGGGCAGTTGGGGAAGGGGAAAAAATCATCAATCCCCATCAATAACTATTTATGCTGAGAAAGCATTCGATAGGTTTGACTGGCTGTTTTTAGAACAAGTAATGAGGATTTGGTTTAGGGAAGCTACTATAAATCATATTTTAGCATTATATAAGGATCCATATGCGAGAGTTAAAGTAAATGGTACATTATCATTCCCAGTGAACATATGTAATGGAACAAGACAGGGATGTCCGTTATCACCTCTGTTTTTTGTGATGGTTATAGAGACCCTTCTTACACATTCAAGACCGGAAGGGGTTAACAATTGGAGATAAGGAATACAAGGCAATGGCATTTGCAAACAATGTGTTGCTATTTGTCTCAAGTCCAATGACTTCCCTATATAGCCTACTAACACTTATAAAGCAATTTGGAAAGGTGTTCAATTTTAAAGTAAATTTTATAAAATCACAATTTTAAATATTAACACCCTAAAGAATATAATGGAAAAAATTGAACAAAGTTTCCCTTTTAAAGTGGCAAATCGAAGTATTAGATTCCTGGGAGTGAACGTAACCTCTAATTTATGTATCTTTAATTGAGTCTATTAAAGATAAGATAAACATATGGAATAAATTAAATATGTCATGATTCGGCAGAATCCAAGCGGTAAAAATTACCTTGATGCCTAAACTGATTTATTATCTACATGCATTGCCAATAGGGTTACCAGATTTTTTTTTTTTTAATTAAAACATTGATTATAAAATTTGTTTGGAAGGGTAAACCATCTAGGATACAATATACACAGTTAATATTACCAAAAGAAAGGGGAGGGTTATTGTTACCAGATGCACAGTTATATTATATGGCAATTCATCTAACACGTATAAAGCAGTGGTCCATAGAGGACAGTAAGGAGTGGGTAGTCCTGGAACAACAGTGTATGGAGAAACCATTGCTTAACTATCTTTGGAGTGATCCCAATAGTTTACCTAAAACAGTTAGTGAACATCCATTAATCGCTCCTTAGCGATTAATGGATCGCTAGGTTTAGATATAGATTAACCTTATATTTTACAGCCTCTAGTGTACAACATTGAATTTATTCCTAACTTAGAGCAAGGGGCTTTAAAAAAAATGGCAAGAGTTAAAGGGGAAACCTACAAGAATTAGGGATTTTAAATAAAATATCATTACAACAAATTTTGGAAAAATGGGGTAGTCATCCTAGAGATGGATGGAATTATTGTCAACTACGACATTATATTGGAAAAAAGGAAGTTGCAGGTTGGAATCAAGAACCAACAGAATGGGAAATATTAGAAAGTAAAGATACCCTTAAAAAAGCAGTTTCCACTTCATATAAATTACTACTATCAAAGATCCCCCTACCGAAGGACATATCACGTGCAGAGTGGGAAAAATATTTAAATACAACAATTACCCCCTTAATGTGGAATAAGATACAGGCCGCAGTTCATAAGTCATCTAGAGCAGCTAGGGCGAGAGAAATGAATTACAAATTAGTTAAAAGATGGCATCTCACCCCAGTTAAAATGAAAAGGATATTTCTGGCAAACTTAGATATATGCTGAAGATGCAGAGAAAGGGGGACTCAAGCCCATATAAGGTACAAGAGAGCTTAGTTTCGTTTTGGACTGAAATCTATTTCTGATTTTCTCAGATTAGCTTTCATCTGATATGGTACCTATAGATTGGAGAAAAGCTGATGAAATTCCAATATTTAAAAAGGGATTACAATCTCAGCCTGGTAATTATAGGCCAGTAAATTTGACATCTGTGGTGGGCAAATTATTTGAAGACTTGTCCTAGCGACTGGCATTATGAGCAGCAATCAGCATGGTTCTATGAAGGATAGGTCATGCCAGACAAATCTTTTCATTAGTGATGGGCGAATGTATTCGCCTGCGGTGAATTTGTGGCACATGTGCAAAAACAGATGCGCACGTCCAAAAACGGACGACATGAGACGTGATGACGAATTTTTTGTCGATTCACCCATCACTACTTTTCATGATATGGTAAATAAGATGCTGGACAGTAGAGGAGCAGCTTAAACAGGACATTATTGAATTAGATGGTAATAGTGAAGAAGTATGTCCTGAAACGCTATAATTTTTTTTTTTTTTTTAAATGCCTTAGATTCTTAGTTGCACCTCCGCCTCGGGTGCCAAAAGGTTCAATGTAATTAGAAGTAAGAATAGGCATAAACTGCAGTGTAACTGCAAATGGTGCTTTATTTGCCACACAACATGTTTCGAGCTTGTGAGGCTCTTTGACAGGCTCGAAACATGTTGTGTGGCAAATAAAGCACCATTTGCAGTTACACTGCAGTTTATGCCTATTCTTACTTCTAATTACATTATTGAATTAGAGTGGGTATAGAGAAGGGCGACTAACCTGGTAAAAGGTATGGAAAAATCTTAGCTATTAGTAAAGACTGGCCAAATTGAAGTTGTTCATGCTGGAGAAGAGGCTTAAGGGGTGATATGATAACTATGTGTAAATATATAAGGGTCATCCCTAGGCAGCACAGGGAGTTTAGTGCCCTGTGCTGCCTGTACAGGATTCCGAGGAAGAGTTTTTGTACAGCGATATCTGAAGATGTGGAATGCGCTCCCTTCATGTGCACATGCTTTCTATGATATCACTGAATGCTTACCGTGCATGTGCAACCTGAAGTTTAAAGATAACCTACAGTATGTAATAGAATGATGGTAAACCAGGTAGAGGAGGCCAAAATAGATTAACTCCCAAAAGGTAGGGGGAGTTGACAGCTCTGAAAACTAAAGGTTTGGAAAACCTTTACCCTTCTAAATTTATATGTGTCTTCTAAAAAAGTTATTAGCAATGAAGGAACTACACTGTCTGTGTCAGAAAATGATATCAAGAAGTGTGCGCTCCTCCTGTGCCCTAAACACATGCCTTTTCTACCTACCCCTAGTTCTGGTCATACTGGTGTCACGCTCAGTGGCCCAAATCCCATACAGAAACAACCAGAAGGGCCACTGGGTTAATATTTAAAGGGTAATTAGAGGGAGTAGACTGGATTAGGTGCTTACAGAAAGTTTATTGGCAAACAGAAGATACAGCAACTTATTGGCTCAGGAGATCAAGGTAAAACAAAGTCCAAATACAGAAAGCAGGAACAAGGATCAGGAATCCAAGAACAGGGTCAGACTAAGACTAGGAGCATAGAACCGGGTGACCAGCAGATTGTAGAACTATGAACTGGCAACTGGGGGGAGGTCTGCTCATGCTTTAAATAAGGGCCCTCTGCTGGGAGTTAACTAGGGAATAGGCTGCACCTGCCAGTTAGTGCAGAGCAGCTGAATTAATCAGCAGCACAAGGGATAACCATAGGGACCTCAATACAAGGTGAGCCCAAGCCTCTAGCCTGCCAGAAAAGGGGAAAGGTAAGGGAACCTTGTTTACACAAAGGAGAAGCCCCCCTCCTGGGGCACGGGACTCGGCAGAAGACCCCCTCCTGGGGGCACGGGACTCGGCAGAAGCCTCCCTCCTGGGGGCACGGGACTCGGCAGAAGCCCCCCTCCTGGGGGCACGGGATCTGTAGCTGTGGGCAGCGGAGGCTGCAGGGGAAGCCCCTTTGGAGCTGTGGGCAGCGGAGGCTGCTGGGGAAGCCCCTCTGGAGCTGTGGGCAGCGGAGGCTGCTGGGGAAGCCCCTCTGGAGCTGTGGGCAGCGGAGGCTGCTGGGGAAGCCCCTCTGGAGCTGTTGTGCAGCTGAGGCTGCTGGGGAAGCCCCTCTGGAGCTGTGGGCAGCGGAGGCTGCTGGGGAAGCCCCTCTGGAGCTGTGTGCAGTGGAGGCTGCTGGGGAAGCCCCTCTGGAGCTGAAGCAGACTGTAGGCATGGAGCTGAAGCAAACTGTAGGCATGGAGCTGAAGCAGACTGTAGGCATGGAGCCAAGATAGCTGCTGGGAAGCCGGCACAGGACAAGACAGCTGCTGGGAAGCCGGCACAGGACGAGACAGCTGGAAGGGTAAGTCCAATTTCAACAATATAAGCCACATGGTAAGAGCAGTATACTTCCAATTAGACTCCAAATGAGACATGACATTCATCATTCCATCCAGGCTTTGGAACACTCCCTCAGAAGAGTTTTGTGGCCAGTTCATAATGTCACGCTC
>CM044431.1:93546014-93569361 GCA_024363595.1 Xenopus borealis
AATGTCTAAAAACTGCTTGGCAGTAGATGTTCGGTTTTGGACAAAATGGCTGGCAGCAAAGGGGTTAAACGGGGCTTGGATGATTTTTTTGGACAGACATAATATAAAAGGCTATTTTGATACTAAACACTACAGTTAGTATAGCTATCAGCATATATAGTTTGTGTGAAAGAGTTTAGGGGTGTGTGTGTATGCTGGGTTTTAATTTGGAGGGGTTGAACTTGATGGACTTGGTCTTTTTTCAACCCAATTAAAGGGGTTGTTCACCTTTGAGTTAACTTTTAGTATAATGTAGAGAGTGATATTCTGAGGCAATTTTCAATTGGTTTTCATTTTTTATTGTTTGTGGTTTTATAGTTATTTAGCTTTTGCAGCTCTCTAGTTTGCAGTGTCAGCAATTTGGTTTCTAGGGTACAAATTACCCTAGCAACCCTGCATTGATTTGAATAAGAGACTGGAATATGAATAGGAGAAGGACTGAATAGGATGTTAAGCAATAAAAAGAGGCAGTAACAATACATTTGTAGGCTTACAGAGCATTTGTTTTTAGATGGTGTCAGTGACCCCCATTTGTAAGCTGCAAAGAAACAGAAGAAAATTGCAAATCATTAAAAAAACTATGTTTCTTAGAATTGGCCCTTCTACAATATACTAAAAGTTAACTTGAAGGTGAACCACCCCTTTAACTATGTAACTATGTAAATAAAATACATTAAATGCAGAGACTGTGAGACACTCAAAAGACATACAAAGGAGCAGTAGGTACTGATCTCCCAAGAACATAATATAGAGAAGGCAGCACAAGCACTATTAAGAACATTATATAGTAAGAAGCACAGGGCACTGGTACACCAAATACATTAAAGGCCAAGCACAATATAAAATAAAAATTAAAACAAAAATAAAAAAAGTGAGTAAAAGTACAAGAATGCATTATATAGTAAGAATCGGTGAGCACAGGAACTCCAAACCTATTAATCTAGCACCTCTAGCACTGCCTCACTCACTTGTTCTGCCAAAAGCAAGGTATGCGGGGCTGAAGGCCTAAAACTTTGTGTAACCTTTAGTAGGGAAAGCCATGCAGTGGCTGCATTAGTAATGTAATTCAAATATCTCTCACTAGATGGATCCCTTTACTGCTAGTTAAACAGCAATGTTATATTATAATGTTGCAGTTCTTTAAATTCTCCAATCCCACTGCATCAGCATAATAATTATATATAAACATAGTAATTTAGGTTGAAAAAAGACACATCTAGCCTTTTGGCCTAAGTAAAACCTATCTAACTTCTAGCTGATAAAAAGGAAGGAGAACAACCCCTTCTAAACCTTCTTTTTTTCTTAAAAAAAATTCTTCCTGACTCCATGATGCAATTGGGCCATTTTCTGGATTAACTTTGTACTAAGATATTTAACCCGGTATTTTCTGTATACTCCCCACCCAGAAAGCAGGATGGCACAATAGAAATTCCATGTTTCAATACCCCTAGAACTTATAGCAGAATGGCAACTTAATTTTATAAATCCCACAGAATTCACTGCATAATTGCAATTTCATTTATAAATACCCCCAGAATTCATAGCAGAATGGCTATTCCATGTATAAATAACCCCAGAATTTATATCAAGGTGGTACAGTGGCAATTCCATGTATAAATACCAAAAGAACTTATATCAAGATGGCAAAGTGCCAATTCCATGTACAAATACCCCCAGAATTCATAGTAGGATGGCACAGGGAGAATTCCATGTATAAATACCACCAGAATTCATAGTAGGAAGGCACTGGGTCAATGCCATGTATAAATAACTTCCCCCAGAAGTATAGCATGAGCACATTGACACTCACCCTCACCTAGGAGGATTCAACGAAGGTGCCTGGTGGAGAGTTGGAATTCCAGTCAGCAGTCTCAAAGGCAGCAGGAACAGGCCAGTGTGGCGCTGCATCACATATGACCCCAATGTCGTGCTGCTCCAAAGCCAGATTCAGGCTGCAGATGGAGCAGAGATGGCCCTCCCCCACCCCCCCACCCCCACCTGTAGATGTGCTGTTTGTAGACCGTGGAGACAGCGATCTCAGCAACCCTAGCCGGTGTTTTACCGGCCTGGTCGGTATTCTTGATGGTTGATCCTATGTTATTAATAGGAAAAAAATATAAATATATAGGAAGGTCGGTATTTTTTTTCAAAAAAAGGTGGCAACCCTGCCTCCGGCTGAAGGGGAAGCTGGTGGGGGGGGGGTAATCTGCTCCCCTATAGTTACGCTAATACTGTCCAGGCTAACCCAATGTCACACCAGCCTTGGGATGCCCCAAACATGTTTGAGTGAAGGAATAATGGCAAAATGGAGAGAAAATTCAATTGGTCCTTATTTTTTGTTTTTGAGTTATCTTGTTTTCCAGATAAGGCGCTAGTAGCCAAAAAGCTGAGGCGCCAATATTTTTACTTCTTTACTTTTCTTTCCATTCAGACCCTCTCCTATTTATATTCCAGTCATGGGTGCTGCACCAATGAGGTGAGTTGAGCAGCAGTGCCACACATGGGGTGGCATGAAAGCCAAATTTATGGTTTGAAAATTAAGTTTGAGTGCTGAACTCTCTGCACTAGCGACATGGCTACCCCCCAGACCCCCTCCAGCACTGAAAAGTAGTGATGGGCGAATTTATTCGCCAGGGCCGAAGTCGCAGCGAATTCCCGCGATTCGCCGCTGGCGAATAAATTCGCGAATCACCAGCGAAAATTTCGCCAAGCGACGCCGAATAATTACGGAAACGCGCGTCTAAAGCGTCCCGCGACTCGTTTCGCAAATTTTTCGCCGATTCGCGAATTTCCAGAGAAATTTTTCGGCGAAGCGAAACTCGGGAGATTCGGCCATCACTACTGAAAAGGTGATCAAGGGGGAGAGGGTGGTCAGCAGGAGAAAAGCCACCTCAGGGTAGCAGAGAGGTTGGGATTGCCCCGATTCCAGTCTCTATTTCAAACCACTGCCTGGTTGCCAGGGTAAAATGTACACTTGCAACCAGAATAATCTGGTATAAAGGGGTCTGTGCTCTCAAAAAAATTTCTCTATGAAGCCATGCTATAAAATTTATTGAATCATAAAAAGTCAAAACAGATTACTCCACATAGAGCCTGACGCGTTTCGTGCCTCTCAGCACTTAATCATAGGCCATTAGGAAAAGGAAATAGACCCACTCCTTATATACATACCTCATTAGCCAATAAACCCTCCCATAGGTTAAAATCAATCACAGCAGGGCCAGGTCCTAATTACTAATACAGATTGTTATCCAAATATTGGACCTACCCATTCTGGGTTATAGAATATTCAGTTATATAAATATTCCAAATTTGTTATTTCAAATCTAAGGGGTACAAGTATCAAAATAAAGTACAATACAGCACAAAAATCTATGCAATGTATTTGATTTATACATAACAAGTAACATCAAATATGTAATTCAATCCTAATGGTAAGCGTGTCTGTTGATAGAAAATCCAGTATACTTCTGTCTTGTGTAGTAAATTTAGAAGGTCACCCCCTCTTGCCCCTGTCTTTACTTTCTCAATTGCCTGCACTGAAAAATATCTGATATCACTATTGCTGCAATCTTTAAAGTGCCTGGTGACATTCGTTTTGGTAATGAATTTTGGATTATTAATCTGTCCTATATGTTCCCTAATTCTCTCTTTTAAAGGGTGCTTAGTACACCCGACATATTGTTTGTTACATTTCTTACAGGTGATTAGATAAATTACCCCTGTACTGTTGCAGTTAATGTAACCTTTGATCCTAAAAGATTTGTCAGTAACCGTAATTCTTGTGATATCTGAATATATTTGCACGTCATGCACCTCTTGTTACCACATTTAAAGCAATACTTCATAAATTGAGGTTTACTTGGAGATTTCTCCTTAAAGTGACTTGATGAAAGCAAATCACCTAGAGTGTGAGCTCTCCTGGCTACATTATGGATTCCCTGATCCAGAATATTGACAAAATCCATATCAGCATACAAAATAGGGAGAAACTTTTTCACAATCTGTACTATCTTATTGTATTGTTTACTGTACCTCGTAATAAAGCAAATTTTATCTTTGAATTTTCCATTTTGTTCGCAATTTTTTGGGACCAGTAGTGTTTCTCTCTCTACCTGCTCTGCCCTCTTGAATGCCTTATCTATATTGGTCCTAGAGTATCCTCTTTCCTGGAACCTATGTCTCATATCTCCTGCTAGCTCATAGGACTCTTTATCAGTGGAGCAGTTTCTTCTAAGTCGGAGGAACTGGCCCACCGGTATGCCTCCTATCAGTTTTTTTGGGTGGCAAGATTGGGAATGTAAGATGGTATTGCCACTACAGGGTTTGCAATAAATGGTAGAAGTAACTGCATAGCTATCGCTAGATAACAATACATCCAATAATTCTATCTTCTCCCTAGAATATTTGCTAGTAAATTTCAAATTCAAATTATTGCAATTAATTTCTCTAAAGAACAAATTGAATTGTTCCTCAGTGCCCTGCCAAATGCACAGCAAATCATCTATATAGCGGATATACCTAATAAGGCACTTTTTCCAATCTGCAGAGATGTGGGTCTCCTCCCACCAGCCCATGTGTAGGTTGGCAAAAGATGGGGCAAATTTTGCTCCCATTGCTGTCCCACACCTCTGCAGATAAAAGCATGTGTCAAATATAAAATAATTACGCTGTAAAAGATATTAAATTGCCGCAATTAGGAAATCTTTCAGATCTACTGTGTAATTGCTGTATTTTTCCAGATGATATTTCACTGCTTCCAGCCCCTTGTCATGCGGTATTGAGGAATAGAGTGAGGCCACATCTAGTGTAGCCCAACCATATTCCTTACAAGATTTTGGTATAATGTATTAAGGTTCAAGACATGTATGCTTACCATGGCATAGCAACCATCATTAGCCAAGATAATGATGTCTATAGGAGAAGTGTGGTTGGCAACACAAATCCCACCTTTTTTAGGCCTGTTTTCTCTGTGGAAAGAGAAAATTGTTAACAAAAGATAATACTTGAATGAACAGATGGCTTACAATAAAGGTTTTTACTATTGTCAGTATTGTCTAGGTTACCCACACTGGCCAGTCTAACTGTGAGCTTCACTTGCAAAATCTATCTATATTCAAGAATAGATGTAATGCTTTGGGTCAGACACCCCATTAATTGCCAGCACTTGAAACTGATTTGCATTTACAATTTTTGCCAGCATCTCAGTAAAATAACATTTATTAATCATCTAATAAAACACTGCTTGATCAACCCACTACATCAGGGGTCCCCAACTTACCTGTGAATCACACTTGAATGTAAAAGCCATTGGGAAGTCACACAAGCAAGGAAAAACCCTTGTAGAGGCTAAATAAGGGTTGTGATAGGTCAAAACTTGAATCTAAGCAAGGAATTTCTAAATGGTCATAAGGCCATATGGGAGCCACTATAGGCCACTGGGAGCAACATCAATGGAAGAGGAGAGAAAAAAGTTACTCATGAACCACTGGTTGGGGATCACTGCACTACATTGAGTTTTTTTTTTTAATAAAACTTATATAGAGGACCGTTAGTTCTGGCTGGGAAAGCCACATACATTTTAAGACTATAATTTTTAAGAGGGAACAATATTAAGTGTTGAAATATTAATACATTTTAATGCTGACTGGAAACACAGAAGGCAAGTTCTACTGCCATTATTAGGATGCAGTTCTGTTGGTTTTTATCATTATTTGGAAATCCCTGGTTACGCTGGGTTACACTTCAGAGCACCTCAGTGACTTTCCTTATGTGTACTAGAATAAACTGGCTTTAAGTTTGGAGACTGAATACCACCCTGATATAGTTGCTAACTGGGGTGTTTCTGCCATGAGGGGGTATATTGACAATATTTCTAGACAATGTGTAAAAAAAACTCTGTTTGCATTTTTGACAAATGGATTTCAATGCAGAATTCTGCTGGAGCAGCACTATTAACTGATGCATTATGAAAAAGAAAAATTCCCATGACAGTATCCCTTTAAAGAGAACTTAGTAAACTATTTGCCAATATCCACCCCCCACCCCCACCCCCCCCTTTGGCCTCATCTGCACTTTTTTCATGACCTTCATAAACTTCAGGCTAGGCTTCTGAATGAAAATACCACAACTGAAGAAGTCTTTCAGGCCATAAAACAGCTGGACCCTAATAAAGCTCCCTGCCAGGATGGCCTCTCTAACACTAATCATAGATGTTTGCCCCTGAATTAACCTTACATTGATACTAAACAGTCCCAAAAACATTCTGTATACAAAACTATCCCTGATACACAGAATGAATGCCTCTCATAGTATATAACTATTTGTGACCATATACACAGATAAAAAATATACAAAAGACATTTCTATTAAAGAATGAGAACAGAATATGGTTAGTGCACAAAAGGATGTCATTATACTACAAACTCCATTCTGTACTTTTTGACAATCAATCTCACAAATATATAAACTCCATGCAACAGAAGCAAACTTGGACATAATATATAATAGTGTTACTAACTAGTGCAGTGGTTCTCAACCTGGGGGTCGGGACCCCTTTGGGGGTCAAACGACCCTTTCACAGGGGTCACTTAAGGGGTTCCAGGAGCAGCTTCATCTCACTCCCCACTAGCCCTGGGCCAAGGTTGTAGCTCTCTGGGTGTTGGTGCTGGGAGTTGTAGTTCAGTAACCTGTGTAGGGAAGCCAGTTGCACTAAACGTTCTATATCCTTTTAGTAGAGACTGCCATACAGCTCTCCCTGCCCATTTAAAATTTGTAAAATTAACATGGTAATTGGGGTGTGGCAAAAAAAGTTTGCCGCACTACGCATGGAAAACAAACCTTAATGCAGCCACGCTGTCTCCTGTACTTTGCTAACAATCTGGGCTGGCAATGAAAATATTTTTATATTTTATGGTTGGGGGTCACCACAAGATGAGGAATTGTATTAAAGGGTCGCAGCATTCGGAAGGTTGAGAACCACTGAACTAGTGCATGCCAAGCTAGATTTGAATGAAAAATAAATATTTGTGACAAAAAGTTTTGTTTCACAAAACAGATAAAATAACCATTCTGTGAAGCAATACTGTCAGTCACTTTACTGGACCAATAAGAACAAAGTGTATTGCCATATAAAAAACAAGATGAAAAGTTGCCAGCTCTGCTCCACATGGGTGCATCATCCCTAAGAGCATAAGAGACTATCTGACCTGCTATAGAGAGTGCCCTTTAGTGTCCCCTCTGCTGCATAGTAATAAACATGAACAAACATTTCCTAAAAGGGCTGCTGTTAAACACGGTTCCTATTTTGTAGTCCTTACAAATGACTGAGAAATAAAATGCTGCACTGATAATGATTCTAGAGAAAGAAAAGTATGCAAAACATAAATATGATAATTTTAGGTGATATTTTTATTGTAGTAACCTGCTTGTGTGGACATCTTGATTAAGGGCATTCCTGCTATTTTGCCATTGTCTTATGATTCATATTCATATTCCTGTTCCTGTTTCCCTCTTCCTGTCTAAGCTGAAAGGAAACATGAAGCAGCCACACCCACCTGCCATGTTGTAATAAATGTACTGTGCTTGTCTGACTGCTTTAGCTGAACTAACACAGCACAATCATTTAGTCCACTACCAGCCAGTTTGTCACACTTATTATCTTGCAGCCTAACTCTAACATCATTATAATAGACCTAATATTCCTTCAATGATGTCTGACAAAATCTCAGAGTCAGTTATACATTTTGTATATGATGGTAGGCTCTAGTGTCTCCTCCTAGCTATAATCTTGCACCAGTTAGCTTTTAGCACTCTCTTCATGCTTAGTGCATCCTGGGAAGAGAGGGTGTGCCAGAGTATGGAGCTGTGTGTGTACGCCCTGGATCTGTTTGTGCAGGCCGTGTGACAGAGTTGATCCCAGCCTGTGAAGTGAAAGATTCAGTTGCAATTGTTCAAGCTGTGAGATCTGCAGGAGTGCAGAAAGAGGGCTCCTCTTCCCTGCCACGCTGCTAAAGTTTCAGAGGAGAAAAGTGCCATTGGTCGGAGTGATTCTGCAGCAGAGTTACTTGTGATTCCAGTGTGATCTGCCTCTGAGAGAAATCGGTGAGCACGGATACAGTGTTGAGCCTAACAGCAAGACAGGCCTTGAGTAATTTTTGCCTGCTACATGAGAGAGCTGCTAACTTCCAAAGGAGAGGTACTTTTGGGGATGGTAGCGCTACCTGTGGGAATAAGAGCTCTGGGAAAGGGACATTGCAATCTGAACTGCATACTTATTAACCCTTACAGAGGATTGGGACTGTGATATTAACGGACTGTTGTTGGAGAACCAGTTAATAACCTGATTTTAGGTAGTGTCCCACATATCCCCGTGCAGGAGCGAACTGTGTATTAGTAGTTTAATATTTGTTCATCGGCAAACTGTGTGTTTTATTTTTCCTAGGGGATTCCTCTGAGATAAATTCCTCATTGCTCCCTAGGTCGGGGCACTGCGCTGTAATTGCCAGTTTCCAGTACTTTTCATATTACAAAAGGGACTCAGGGCCCCTGAATTGCCTAGGAAGATTCTATTTAAAGGGACAATAGCCAAATTAGGGTTACACTTATTTGGCTTTTGGCAGAGAGCCCAGAACAGCCACCAGGTGAGATAAGCAAATCTCTCTTGGGAGACGTTAGACTTACAGCTTAAAGGACAATTCACCCTTATTAGCACAACTGTAATAATGGAAAATACATCGCAGAAATATGTTCAAACTTTCATAACTTGCCAAATTGTGTAACATGAACATGGTAATTAGGGGGTGTGGCCACAAAAATGGGCATGTTAAAAAATTCTTGTGCAATGCGAGCACATTTTTTTTGTCCCTCTTTTTCTTTACAAAATGTTGGGTGGTATGTGATCATGTGCACACATTCTGTATAATATGATGAATGGGTTTTATGAATAGTCTCATAGATAGTTGTAGTTCAACTACTACTATTTTTTATTTATTTTTATTTTAACCATTAAGTTTTAGCCACAGATGTGGGACTGATCATGTGCAGCCACTCCTGAGTACTATGTGCAAACAATATGGGTCATTTAGGCAGGGGCAATATTAGGGAAATCATAATTTATTCACTCTATGGAAAATACTGTTTTTTTTATTATATTATTGCATGACATCCACCTGGTTGCCACTGGGGAAGGAGCTGCGCAGTTCAGATTTGGCAGTATTAATTGCACAATGTCCATAATCACCAATTGTACTACATAGACTTTAGGGGTCATTTACGAGTGCAATAGCCATGTCTTTAACCACAATTCATCAAATTCCCCATAATGCAGGTGCAATTGCAGTTTCCACCTATCCGGTTTTGACCTGGACACCCCAGATATTTGAAAGGCTGTCCAGGTCAAAACTGCCTGCCCAGTTTTCCACCTGGAAAACAGGCAAGATTCCAAGAAATTGCCCTTTGGACTGGGGGCCCACTCCCACTACTCTCTGCACTTGTGTTATACCCCCCTCAACCCACTGTGATGTGAAAGTGGTAAGTGCTGGGTAGGTAAGGGAGCGGCATCATTATACCTCTTTTGTTATAAATGAATGTAAAGCACTATGCAGTTTGCTGCTGTTATATAAATAAATTATGATCCCCTAAAATTGCCCCTGTATAAATAACATATTATACTATACAGAATATGTGTGCACATGACCACTCACACACTCATGTATTCACCATGATAATACATATTTCACATGCTGTGGGCTCACTCTGCTGGTCACTTGCTGTAATCACATAAGGTCATTTCCCTTTATTCTGCACCTCCACATGGTTTATGGCAGAACTGCATTTGAACTTATCAGGCCACCGTACTTCCACCATGTGACCTAGTACAATGCCTTGTGGGAGGTAGGACTCCATTTTTCATGCTGTGGAATTAGCACAACAGTTTCATCTCTCCTTATGGTAGCATCGATGGTAAGCATAACAGACAAAGTTGCACCAAACACATCCACAGCTGCCAACAACCCCAGAGACATTGCTGCAGTTTACATGTTCATATTATTGGTTATTACAAAGCATATTCATTATATTTTTCTGTTATTTGTTACAGCTTCACCTATTTCCAATTGCTCGCCAGTAAAATCTACAGACTACAGCACTCAGTCTCTTTATTGGATTGTGGAGAGGTTTCGCTGCATGTTGAAATAAATGCTGCCAAAGGACTTGTAAAGTTTAATGACCACCCAGAAGGCTTCAGAGCCTGGTGATCCTCAAAACACTATCAAAGATTTTGACTTATCTTACAGTTAGGAAATAGATCTCCTTATTAAGTACCTAGGGACTGAGTCTGCCGAGCATGCCAAAAGGATCAGGGTATTAACATAAATCACGTAGAGACTGGTCTCAGAATGATTTGGCATAGACTTTATGAGTGCTATGGCTCAGCAGAGGTAGTAGAAAATGCACTTTTCAAAAGAATTGATGACTTCCCTAAAATATCTAATAAAAGTTACCAAAAACAGAGAACTAAGTGACCTCTTAATGGAACTACAGGTAGCCATTTCGTGACACAGCAAGAGGCGTTAACCCCATAGTACAAAAATTGCCCTACAACTTAATGGTAGTGGATGGCATATGGGTCAAAGTTCAAAGAAGTGCACAATGTTCCATTTCCAAATTTCACTGTATTCATGGACTTTGTATACCAGCAAGCCAAGATGAGAAATGACCCCAGTTTTGATTTCACCCCTTCAGTACCTAATACTCACAAAGCAGCAGTAACAGTACAAAAAACGAATACTTCCTCTTTAGATTCGTTCCACAGATCTGCAGAACCTGCTCATGAGGAGACAAGGGACAAAGACCCTGGTAAACAGTGTCCCCTACACCTAAAGCCGCACCCTCTTGTGAAGTGCAGAGCCTTCAGAGAGAAGTCCATAGAGGAACACAAAGCCTGTCTAAAAGAAAACATCTGCTACAAGTGTTGCTCATCTACATCTCATCTCACCAAGCACTGTAAGGTCAGTGTAAAATGTACAGAACATGACAGCACATATCACAACACCGCTTTACACCCTGGGCCAGCCCCATGGACTGTACCTTACACCAAGAGCGCCAGCAAGCATGGCGGGGAGGAAGACAACACTGTTACTAACATATCAGTGATTACTTCCCAATGCACAGAAATCTGCAAAGGAACTATAGACAGCAGATCATGCTCCAAAATCTGCTTAGTTAGAGTATACCCAACACACCAAAGGGACAAAGCCATCAAGCTTTATGCAGTCCTGGATGACCAGAGCCACAGATCTCTAGCCAGTACAGCCTTCTTTGATACATTTAATATCAAGGGCCCTAGCACTCCTTACTCCCTAAAAACCTGTGCAGGAGTTACAGAAACAACGGGGAGAAGGGCATCCAGCTACCCAGTAGAGTCCATAGATGGAAAGGTACACTTGCCAACTATAACTGAATGCAACCAGATTCCCGGTAATAGATCTGAAATCCCTACACCAGATGTAGCTATGCATCATGTACATTTAAAACGCATAATGCACTTAATCCCAGAACTTGACCTTAATGCTCAGATAATGCTTCTCCTTGGGAGGGATATCCTACGGGTCCATAAACCAAGGGACCAGATAAATGACCCTCACAATGCACCTTATGCCTTATAAACTAGACCTTGGATGGGTCATAATAGGAGACACTTGCCTTGGAAACGTACACTAACCAGTCTGTGTAAACAGCATGCTAACCAACACCAGTTCCTCTTAAAGGAAAAACCTTACAGCACCAGCCTGGTACACGCACCTCTAAATACTTCTGATGATAACCTCACATGTGACAGTGATCAAGATCATTTAGGATGCACAGTGTTCCAGAGAACAAAAGAAGATAACCAGGTGGCAATGTCTATTGAGGATAAACTCATCCTAGAGATAATGGAACAAGAACTAGTTAAAAATGATTCAAACAGTTGGGTCGCTCCTTTACCCTTTAGGCCTCAGAGGCAAATGCCTGCCTAATAACAGAGAAGAAACCCTTTAACGTTTCTCTTCTCTTGGACATAACTTTCAAAGTAAACCAGAGATGAGAGATCACTTCTTTTCTTTCATGGGCAAAATATTTGAAAATAGCCATGCAGAGATAGCACCTACCCTCAAAGAGAGTGCTGAAACCTACCAATATTTGGAGTATACCACCCAAAGAAGCCAGGACAAATTAGAGTGGTATTTGATTCCAGTGCCAAATTCAAAGGTATCTCCTTAAATGATGTTCTCCTAACAGGCCCTGACCTCAATAACAAACTTCTGGAAGTACTCCTTCACTTCCGCAAAGACTCTATTGCCTTCATTGCCAACATTCAACAAATGTTTCATTGTTTTCTTGTTAGAGAGACAGACAGAAACTTCTTGAGATTCTTCTGGTTCAGAGACAACAATCACGGACATCACGGAGTACCGCATGAGGGTGCACATCTTCGGCAACAGTTCTTCACCTGCAGTCGCAATCTACGGGCTCAGAGACTTCTACGTACTGTAGATGATTGCTTAAAATCCTTACCCTCAAGTGAAGTCCGATACCACTGCTTTCCAAGTGAACAGAGAGGAAAAACCCTTCACAGAGGTGTACAGTCTACAATCAATAGCCTGTATGATCCCTTAGGATTTGCTAATCCTGTCACTATACAAGGTAAAGCACTTTTAAGAGACTTAACCCTTGAGACTGTAACAATCTGTTACCTTGAATCCTATGGATAGCTTGGATCCCGAAGGAGAGCCACTTGTGCAAGGAAGACTGGTGGACACGGATACTCCTTTACAGCTCCGGTCTTCACAGACGCCCTTTTGGGGCCCCGGGCTTTCTGTGGCGGAGAAGGCAAAGGAGCAGGGAATAGCCGAGATTGAGGTACCGTCAAGGATTAAAACAGAAGCAAAGTCAAAACAGGAAAAAGAGTCGGTGCAGGCGGGAGAGGATCAAAGGTCAATAAACAGGCCAGGAGTCGAAAACCAGGAATCAGATGTCAGGCAAGGCTTGAGCAGGAACTGTGGAAACAGAAGCCAGCTTGGGCAATGTGAGGAGGAAGGTATTTAAGGGACCAGGAACCAATCAGGGGGCTGAGGACGGACAGACACATCAGGAACCAATAGGAAGCTAGGCGCCCAAATTAGACGTCATAACACCTAAGTATACTGGCATAAAAAACCTACAACACCTGGTATTCCCAGGCAGTCTTCCATCCAGGTACTAACCAGGCCTAGCCCTGCTTAGCTTCCAAGATAAGACATTTTCAAGGTGATAGGGCCTTAGGCCGTCCATAACGGCATGGGCGTCCGACTTGACGTGCGCCAGTATTTATGCTCCAGTATTTATGCGCCAACGTTTGACGGCAGGCATTACAGAGACATCTGACTGGGATACACCAGTTGCCCTTGACAGGGAATTTGTGGACAGAGTGGAAGAGTTCCTTAACAGCTCTTTCCAGATGTCACGCCATATGACTCAATCCCTTCTACAGATATGCAAAGTCAAAAAATGGCACCAATTCCTGAACACACTATACCCAGATTATGAATCTGTGCTGAGCTAGCTGAGCTCATCACAATTGAGACAAGCGTAGAGCTCAAAGAGACTGTATTCTACACTGACAGCAAAGTTGACAGAAGGTTTTATAGTAATAAGACAAAACAGAGGCACCAAAAGGATAAAATTAGCTAAAAACCCAATGGGTAATTCAGAGGAAGTAGTAGTGGACTTACCTCCTCCAAGCAGACACCAACGAAAGTGGTAATTTTCAGTAATAGTTTATTCAAAAAACAGTATTGCAACGCGTTTCGCAGGCATTTCCTGCTTCATCAGGCAATGTGGAACGGGAGCAAACAACAGTATCTTTGTATAAACACACCAGGAGCCTCTGCCTGTGAAACGCGTTGCAATACTGTTTTTTGAATAAACTATTACTGAAAATTACCACTTTCGTTGGTGTCTGCTTGGAGGAGGTAAGTCCACTACTACCTCCTCTGAATTACCCATTGGGTTTTTAAGTGTTTTTAGCTAATTTTATTCTTTTGGCGCCTCTGTTTTGTCTTATTACTATATCGAGTCCACCCCGAGTGGAGGGGTGTCATCCCCTTTTTCTTCCTTCTACAGAGAGTGACTTCTTATTCCTGAGTGGGGTCAGGATAATCTCCCCACCTGCCTATACAGTGGTTGCCTATTGGTAACCCTGGTTTGTAAGTATTAATTTGTTTACTCTACCATTACTCCTTGTAAAAACATATTACACTATTGGGGCTCTTGGTGTTCCTTTTTGTCTTCACAGGTTTTATGTTTATGTCAGCAACAGAGTGCTCAGGATCAGGAGATCTACATGCCCAGAACAGTGGCACTACATACCGACTGAATACAATCCTGCAGACCACGCAACCTGAGATGTTGCTGCAAGTCAACTTAAAGACATGTCTTGGCTCACAGGACCTGCATTCTTGTATAACACAGATCAGGCTGATCCTGAGAGTGAGACATTTGAGCTAGTAGATGCTAATTAAGATGGTGAAATCCATCCACAATTATCTACATGTCATACAGTGACTACTGACAACCAACTTAAATCCAGCAGATTTAACAGATTCTCAACTTGGAAGTTGATCCAAGCTATCACTGACCTGCATAGCCCACTCTTTCAAACATACTTGTCAACAGATGCAAATCTTTGCAAAAGATGGCATCACTTTTAGAATGTCTACATAGTGGCAGAACTACAGCAATCCAAAAATGTCATCATCTGCATTTTGCAATATGAAGTCTTGTTCATTACAAGAAACAAACCTGTCCCTAAATAAGTTTCACTTATTTCTTGACCAAACTGGCCTATTGAGAGAAGGAAGCCATCTTGCAAACACCTTCTGGGACAGATGGAGGAATCAATGCATCTCCACTTTACAGCCACAAAACAAATGGCAAACTACCTAACCCATTCTCAGACCTGGAGATGTTGTCCTTGTGAAAGACTGTCAGTCACAGAGGAATGAATAGCCCTTAGGTCTTGTCACCAAAGCATTTCCAAGCGAGGATGGAAAGGTCCGCAAAGTTGCAGTCAAGACCTCCAAACAAGGAGAAACCAAACTGTTCCTCAGACCAGTGACTGAACTAACTCTATTGCTGTCTCCTGAGGAATAAAGTGGTGGCATCCATAGATGTCAGTTGGGGAGTGCAGGGCCGCCATCAGGGGGGGACTGGGGGGACAAGTGTCCCAGGCCCGGGGCTGAAGGGGGGCCCGGCAGCGCTGCATTTTCCGAAGAGGCGGGCCCCCCTTACCAGCGCCGAGCCGATTGCTGAAGTGCCGATGCGGAAGTGCCGAACAGACGCGAAGGAGCCGACACTTAAAGTCCTGAAGTCACGGAAATTACCGATGTCACGAGGAGCCAGCACTAAAGAAAATACCTGAAGTCAAGCAAGTATACTGAAGTCCTGCAGCCATGAGTGCAATTCGACCAACACCAATGTGGGTTTTTTTTTTTTTTTTAATCCCCTGGCCTCAAATGTTTTCTTTTAATACTCTATAGGCCCCTGTCACCAATTTTTTATTTTATGGGGCTCCAATCATTTTTTTTTTAACTTGCAAGGGAGGCCCTGTCGCCAATGTTTTATAAAAAAAATATTTTTGGGGCCCCAATTTTTTTTTTTAACTTGTTAGCGGGGGCCCTGCCACCAATGTTTTTTTAAATGGTTATTTTTGGGGCCCCAATTTTTTTAACTTGTAAGGGGGGCCCTGTCGCCAATGTTTTATTAAAAAAAATATTTTTGGGGCCCCAATTTTTTTAACTTGTAAGGTGGGCCCTGTCGCCAATGTTTTCTAAAAAAAAAATTTTGGGGGGCCCCAATTTTTTTAACTTGTAAGGGGGGCCCTGTTGCCAATGTTTTATTAAAAAATTATTTTTGGGGCCCCAATTTTTTTAAACTTGTATGAGGGGCTCTGGCACCAATGCTTTAAAAATGCTTTTATGAGACTGCTCATAAGACCCACCCATCATACTATACAGAATATGTGTGCACATGATCCCACATCTGTGGCTAATAGGGATGGGTGAATCTGAGCCGTTTCGTCAAATTTTTGACAATTTTTTTTTTTGGCGCGCAATGCCATTCTACTCTATGGGTCATCATTTACATGGTGAAACAAGGCAAAAAAATTTACCCATCCCTAGTGGCTAAACCTATTACATACAGAATGTGTACACATAATCAGTCCCACATCTATGGCTAAACCTATTATGTAGTAGTTGAACTATAACCAAGCACAGAGTGCTAAAAGCTAACTGGTGCAAGATTAGAGCTAGGAGGAGATATAACATATAAAAACATATAACTGACAGTTTGTCAATCATCATTGAAGGGATATTAGGCCTATTATAATGTTATTGCTAGAGTTAGGCTGCAAGACAAGAATGGGCAAGTTTACTAACATTGGAGATAAATATCTGGAAAGATTTCTGGGAATGTTACCCAGAGTAACCAATACATTTTCTAACTTATAAGTGGCTATTTAAATCTAATTGCTGATTAGTTGCCATGGGCAACATCTCCAGAAATGTCTCCAGATATGTATCTCCAATGTTAGTAGGGATGCACTGAATCCAGAATTTGGTTTGGGATTCGGCCAGGATTTGGCCTTTTTCAGCAGGATTCGGATTCGGCCGAATCCTTCTGCCCAGCAGAACCTAATTTGAACCCTAATTTGCATATGCAAATTAAGGGCGGAGAGGGAAATTGCATGACTTTTTGTCACAAAACAAGGAAGTAAAAAAAATTTCCCCTTCCCACCCCTAATTTGTATATGCAATTCGGTGGATTTGGTTCGGTATTCGGCCAAATCTTTCTTGAAGGATTTGGGGGTTCAGACGAATCCAAAATAGTAAATGTTAGTAAAAATGTTACTAGATCCCTAGTAAGACCTCATCTGGAATATGCAGTGCAGTTTTGGACTCCTTAGGAGGGATGTAAATGATCTGAAGAGACGTGCAACTAAACTTGTTAGAGGAATGGAAGACTTAAATTATGAGGGTAGACTGTCCAGGTTGGGGTTGTTTTCTCTTTTTACCTATAAAGAGGATCACCGCACCAGAGGCCACAATATCAATATCAGGCATAATATCAAACGCTAATTTGATACTAAACTCTACATTTGGTATAGCTATGGGCATATGGTTTGTGTGAAAGTGTGTAGGGGTGTGTGTGTGTGTGTGTATGCTGGGTTTTAATTTGGAGGGGTTGAACTTGATGGACTTTGTCTTTTTTTAACCCAATTTAACTATGCCCCAAACTGCCTGTTAATGGATTAAATGATTGTGCTGTGTTAGTTCAGGTAAAGCAGTCAGACAAGCACAGTACATATATTATAACATGGCAGGTGGGTGTGGCTGCTTCATGTTTCCTCGCAGCTTAGACAGGAGGAGGGAAACAGGAACATGAATATGAATCATAAGACAATGGCAAAACAGCAGGAATGCCCTTAACCAAAATGTCCACACAAGCAGACCAGTAAGCTTTGTTCGTATTGGTTCACTGACAGTATTGCTTCACAGAATGGTTATTTTATCTGTTTTGTCCTGTACTATAAAATCTTGCTTGTCGTCACAAATATCTGTTTTGTCATTTAAATCTAGCTTGGCATGCACTAGTTAGTTACACTATTATATATTATGACCAAGTTGTTTTTACATAATTCATTCTGTAAGTAACTTTGCATATAAGTGCGTCTGTGTGAGACAAATTGACTGTTAAAATGTACAGAATGGAGTTTGTAATATAATGACATCCTTTTGTACACTGATCAGATTTTGTTCTCATTCTTTAATAAAAATAAGTCTTTTGTATATTTTTTTATCTGTGTATATGGTCACAAATACTTATATCCCATGAGGGACATTCATTCTGTGTATTAGGTATAGTTTTGTATATAGAATGTATTTGGGATAAACAGCACCCCATACAAACCTATGTCCTAAATCACTGCAAACTACAATATACTATCTTAAGCCTAACAAATACTGTAAAATTATAGACCAATTTCAGTACTAAATACAGATATTGGGAACATTTTTATCCCATAGGATTAACATGTATTATACACTATCAGACAATTAATTAATTCTCCTGGCACAACATGACAAAATTAAATAAACCAAAGCATATATATACATACGATTTGATTCCCTTTATTATGAAATCAAATGAAACCAAAAGGTCAATGCAGTACAAATACAGGTAATGGGACCAAGGTCAGTACACAGAGGAGTTGCATACAGAATCGTAATCAGAAGAATGGTCAAAAATAGGCCAAGGTTAGTTCAGGCAGCAGGATGGCAAGATAAGGGACAGGCAAGGGTTAGACACAAGAATACAACAGACGAGCAAGCTCAAAATACACCCAGGAACTAAAGAAGAACCTTTACATTGGGCAATGCGTCACCTGCCATCTAATTTACTTACATTAACGCTCCTTTTGGAAAAATTGGACCCTCATAATATATCCTGGTTAGGATGCATAAACTTGGTTAAACAACCCTTTCAAAGCTTTTATTTATTTAGAATTCTCCTGGTCTCCCAGGTCAAGGGACCTTGAAAAATTTTAATAAAAGATTTCCTGGGTTATTCGGTCTGGGAAATCAAAACAAAAACAATACATCAACCTAAATTCGGGGAGTCTAGGCTTGCATACAATAGAATAAACTAGTTTCACTAGAAGTCATCTTCTCTCCTTATTCCCCCCTCAACAATGGTCTGGTGCCACCTTTACAAAGACCAAAAAAATGCAGCAAATGCTTACAAATTACATTGAAGTTTTGGGACCCCTTAAGTAAGAAATTGGGCTTATGCACCTCTCTGGCACTCTTTGGATCCTCTACTAGGTAACCCATTATTTACTCCCCTGACGCACTCCCTATTTGCATGGTGGTCATGACAAAAATACAAGCAATTGGCCAATTTTATAGGGAGACTTGCCCTTATTCTATCCATCAGCTTATAGAAAAACACTCTATCCCACAGACTGAGAGATCCCGATTACAACAAATATCACATTCTGTCCAGTCTCAGTGGTGCCAAGTGGTGTTATTATTGTATAAAAATACCTGAGGGATTAAGTAATACTCAACTTCACTTATAGCTATATATATTTTTTTGTAAATGTTTTTATTTGTGTTTTACAACAAGATATTAAACAGAAATCTAGTAACAGTTGCTGTTCCTGTATTCCACATATACTAAGACTGCACATTGAAATATAGACATATTGCAATAAGGCTGTAACTAAGCGTGAAAAGGTACTCCATTGGTATAGGTATAAAAAGAGGAGAATACAGAATTTAACATGTATCCTTTAGGGATTGAGCACTCTTAACAGTATATGTTTGTCTACATATATAAAGGTCTTTGGGAAATATTATTGTCTTTGGGGTTTGGCTGCTAGTCTGTTATTCCAAGTTTAGCTAATCGCGGTTAGCCCTCTATATTGGATCCATGAGTTCCATATTTCGTTACAGGGACGCATGTCACCGTTGGCTACTGCTGAGAGCCTTTCCATAGCTAAGTAGTTATCTAACCTGGTTTTAACCTCCTGGATGTCAAGTGTCTTTGTTTTCCAGGCTTTCGCTATAGTTTGTTTGGCAGGAACAAAAATGCGGCCTACTAATTTTCGCACATGTTTATTTCCTCCCGTTACTCACCCATGACGTAGATCCTCTAAAGGGGATTTCTTAAGTATAAGCCCTGTAACATTTGTTATCATTATGTATACTCTAGACTAAAATCTGGCTGCCTTAGGGCAATGCCACCAGGTATGTATAAAATAACCCATCTGTCCACAGCCCCTAAAGTATGTTGGTGAGGTGACATGGAACCATTTTGAAAGCTTTTGGGAAACTAAATACCACTGTAACATAACCTTCTGCAATGTTTCCTGTATCAAAATGCTAGGGGAGCATTTAATCATATCCCGAATAGTGATGGGCGAATTTATTCGCCAGGGGCGAATTCGCTGCGAATTCCCGCGATACCCTCGCGAATCACCAGCGAAATTTCGCTTAGCTGGAAAAACGAGTCGCGCGTCGGAAACGACGCAACGCGCCAAAGTTGACGCGACGCACGTCAAAAGCGTCCCGCGACTCGTTTCGCGAATTTTTCGGCGAAGCGAGATTCGCCCATCTCTAATCCCAAAACATATCAAGCCATGTATCCTCTTCGAAGCATATATGTAAGTCATGTTCCCATTGTCTGACATAACACAGTTACTTCATAGGTACTTGGTGAGCTAATACTTAAGCAGTTTATATAAATTTGGGAGGGTTGTCATTGGCTTGTTGATAAACATTTGTAGGCCATCTGCATAAAGAACACATTTGTGGTGGGTTTCGCTAAGCTGAAGACCAAAGATATTAGTATGTTGTCGGATGTGGATTGCCAGGGGTATAGCTATATTTTTTTTATATATTTTATATAGATTATTTTATTTGTTACATACAAAATTATACAAGTACAACCTGTAGTGAAATGTACACTGATCATTCCAAAACTGTGTCATTTTTTAAATAACAGCATACTTGTGCATAAAAAAAGAGGCCTCTTTTCAGGGCAAAGCCTGAAAAGAGGGGGAAGTGTGGACTAGACCCATACATGGGTGAAATTTTTGTAATTTCTTTATACTTTTTGTGTATTTTGATTTGCTAAAACTGACTGGTATCTTTGTATCTTTGTTTCTTGTGAAGTTATGAGGGACTGGCAGTATTGTAAAATTCTGTAATAGTAGAAGAAACCTTGAATGATTATTTGTAGTGGACATGTACAACTGTGTAATCTGAAGGAAATAATTGTTTTTATACTCCAGCTTTGAGAAATAAATACAAATTTATTGAAATTACTGTGTTGCACATAGCACTTCATTAATATTAATAAGCATAACCTGGGTCTCAGTGTAATTTGTACTGCATCCAAAGACCAAAGTGATCTGATAGAATGTTTTGCCAAGCTATTTATTACATAATAGGGTATTGATCAGATATGGATAGTGAAGAGTATAGTTTTTAATCCAGACACAGGCAAAACAGCTGATTACTCTTTTAAACTGATGGATGTGTTATCATATTACCCCCAAATGTATGTAATAATCATTAAAGAATGTAAGCTCTACAGGTTATGACACCTCACCTCAACTGTGTCAAATAAATATATCCATATTTGTGTTCACTGTTTGCAGTGATGCTATATAAATTTATGCAATTAAATACAGTATATGTAGATGTGTTAAGGTCATATGAACAGACATTTTCTCTCAGTAATCCAAAAATATGATTCATGTTATTCTATTCTGCAGAAGTGGTAGTTTTACTGGATTCACTCACTTGTTGTGGTATTGAATTGCACTAGAGAGGGCTCTGGCACATATCCGACAACACATCAGGTGAACCAATTCACTGAACCAACATTTCATCCTGTGAGAGAGAACATATATGCATATTTTTTTTATGAACAACTACTACTACAATAAAGATTTTTCAAAAACATCATTGTAAAAATATTAGATGCAAACATTTTCTGAAGTGCAATAAAACTGTAGTAATATGAACAGGTCAGTTGACAAGATTCTAGATTCAAACAAGAATGTTGCAGCTAGGGATACACAAATAACCATAAAGAGGATCACCGCACCAGAGGCCACCCCTTCAGACTAGAAGAAAAGGTCTTTCATTTGAAGCAGCGTAGGTGGTTCTTCACAGTGAGGACAGTGAGGTTGTGGAATGCACTGCCGGGTGATGTGATGGCTAATTCTGTTGATGCTTTCACAAAGGGTTTGGATGATTTTTTGGACAGACATAATATCAAAGGCTATTTTGACACTAAACGCTACAGTTAGTATATCTGTGGGCATATATGGTTTGTGTGAAAGAATGTAGGTGTGTGTGTATGCTGGTTTTTAATTTGGAGGGCTTGAACTTTGTCTTTTTTCAACCCAATTTAACTATGTAACTATGTAAATACTGTACTGGGTTTGGAATTCAGCCAAATCCAAGCCTTTTTTTTTTGCAGGATGGGAATTTTCCCAAAACCTTAGTCCAGGCTGAACCAAATCCAAAACCAACAGAAGGTCACAATTATGTTTTACATGCTGGGGATGGGGTGAGTATGCAAAGTTGCTAATGAGGATTTGGTTTGAGATTCAATTAAATCACCCAAATATTTTCGGAGGCTCGAAGGAAATTTCAAAATTTTTTCGTGAAATCGAAGGATCGGTATCTAATCGTACAGATTCATTGAGAAATCGAATATCAAGCAAAATTATAGTGTAAAACAATTCGATAAGCATTCGATGGTCGAATGCTTATCGAATTTGATCGAGCTAATTTTGGGGAATAATAGTAAATTTATTGAAACCATTTCACCACTCATCCGAGTGGCTTCTTCAGTTCAACTGAATTGGTAGGAATTCACCAAAATGTAATCCCTTGAGGGTAGTAAAGTCACACATATCCAATTAAATTGTCCCATTGAACTTCAGTAAGGTGTTGGCTGAAACTCACAGGTGTGTGAAAGTGTTATCCAGTGGTGAGCCCAATGGTACTTTGATTTTTATTGAGACAAGTGTTAATCTTTCAATGTACATGGCTGGAATTACTTGAAGCCTGGAATATGGCAGCTTCTCTCTACAACAATACTCTTTCAACAGCTTCCAACTCCCTTGCTCCTTCTACCACCCGTCACAGCCTACCAGCTAAATTGCAACCCTGGCACACTAGTGTAACACGGTACCTCAGAAGATGTAGTAGATCAGATGAACAACGGTGGAGAAAGTCACAAACTGGTCCTGACTTCTTCCACTTCAAATTCATGCTCTCCTGCTTCAATCAAGCTTTATCAATAGCTAAAGAACAATACTTCTCTTCTTTAATCTCCACTCTGTTGTCTAAACCGCAGCAACTGTTTGCCGCTTTTAACTTACTCTTTCACCACCCCCTCCACACATTAAAGTAACTGTCCAAGCTCTTGCTCATTTCTTTAATGAAAAATCGATCTCATTAGACTCAGACTAACGTGCTGTCCACCCACACCCACTTTGCACTCCTTCATCCCCACAACACTAGATGAAGTTAACCAACTTCTAGCCTGCTCAAAACCCACAACCTGCTTCCTTGACCCCATGGGGGGGGTTCAATTTGAGAGTAAGACTGGCCAGATATGGAATGACTGACGTAGTTGGCCAGCTTAAATACAGTGGTGTGAAAAACTATTTGCCCCCATCCTGATTTCTTATTCTTTTGCATGT
>CM044431.1:93588801-93606992 GCA_024363595.1 Xenopus borealis
TATATATATTCTAAAGAGAGATCCTATGTACAAGTTTTTCTGAATTGAGAAAGCCAGTTGGATGACTGGTGATGCGTCTTCAAGTAAAAAGAAAAAAAAACACAGCAAGTCCAGTTGATTTGACTTATTTCTATAGATATATTCAGTAATGTACTTAGTATGATGTCAGGAGTATTAGAATCCACTACAGGCTATACCAAACTAAGCCCAACTTTAACAAACTTACCGCAAAGGCAGGAGAATACAGTAGCGCACACACAAACCCAGCACCCAGATGAGTGTGACTCGGAGACTAACATAGTGGAAGTTGTTGTTTGTCCTAGTTAGAAGGTTCCAAGAGATGAGCTCTTCTGAGGAAAACCTCTGTGTGACCTCGTCTTCAACTATAGCTTCAAATCCCTTCTTTGCAAAATAGAAGACATCAGCAAGTTCAAAGTCTCCTTGCGGTATGTCCTGACTCCTACTTTGTCTCAAGCATTCAATTTCTGTCTCCATTGGAGACTTATCTCTCTGGATGATAACTAATTAGGAAAAAACAAAAAAGGAGGAAGCATTAACACCGTTTCATCTACTTACATATGAGGAAGGATTATAGCAAATGTATCTTGTTATATACAAAAGTAAAGTATGTAAAGTATATGTTTGTTGTTGATAGTTACTTTTAAAGGGGTGGTTCACCTTTACGGTAACTTTTATTATGTTATAGAATGGCCAATTCTAAGCAACTTTTCAATTGGTTTTTATTATTTATTTGTTATAGTTTTATAATTATTTGTCTTTTCATCTGATTCTTTGCAACTTTCAAATGGGCGTCGCCGTCCCCTTCTAAAAAAACAAATGCTCTGCAAGGCTACAAATGTATTGTTATTGCTACTTTTTATTGCTGATCCTTCTATTCAGACTCAACCCCTTTAATGATGTATGACCGTATGAATGTATGCTTTTACTTTATTAACCAGTGCTGAAAATAAAAACGTGTGTTTGGTAAGTTATGAGCCTTGCGTTTCCAAAATGAAGAATCTGTTCCTTATATATGGTAAATCCGTTGGCTAATATATATGGCCACAAAACCCTCTTAGTGCAAATGTGTTTAAAGGGGTTGTTCACCTTTGAGATAACTTTTAGTATGATGTAGAGAGTGATATTCTGAGATAATTTGCAATTGGTTTTCATTTTTTATTATTTACAGTTTTTGAGTTATTTTGCTTTTTATTCAGCAGCTCTTCAATTTGCATTTTAAGCAGTCTTGTAACTAGGGCCCAAATTACCCTAGCAACCATGCATTGATTTGAATAAGAGACTGGAATGTGAATAGGAGAGAGTCTGAATAGAAAGATCAGCAATAAAAAGTAGCAATAACAATACATTTGTAGCCTTGCAGAGCATTTGTTTTTTTAGAAGGGGACGGCGACGCCCATTTGAAAGTTGCAAAGAATCAGATGAAAAGACAAATAACTATAAAACTATAACAAATAAATAATAAAAACCAATTGAAAAGTTGCTTAGAATTGGCCATTCTATAACATAATAAAAGTTACCGTAAAGGTGAACCACCCCTTTTACTCTGAACTTGCCCACTCCCACACCTTGTGTATCATTCCCAGCTCTTTCTGCACAGGGCCTTCCTCACCTTTTGTACCAGCATTGATTGTGATGTATGTAACTCCATATGTTCTATGTATGTAATTCATGTGATTTAGTTGTATAATCACATTTACTTTACAGCACTACGAAATATGTTGGTGCTATAGAAATACATGTTAATAAAAATAAAATAATAATAATGGTGTGTTTTGCACTGTAGCAAAGAGAAAGCCTCTGTTCTCCCCCAAATATATTCTCGACATCTACAGTTTGTAAAAGATCATGTTGGCAAACCAGAGGGATACTGGAAGAATGTTTTGTGGATGGAAAAAAACTTTATGGCTTAATGAGGAGCATTAAATTTGGCTAAAGAAACACTGCATTCCAGCATAAGAACTGTATCCCAGCTGTGAAACATGGTGGTGGGAGTCTTCGGGTTTGGGCCTATTTTGCTGCTTCTGGGCCTGGGCAGCTTGCCATCATTGATTTAACAATGATGTAATATCCTACCTGAACCAGGGACCTGGTGTTTCTGATGCTCTGTGTGAGCTGACAACTAAGGCCCTGGTTCACTCCCATTGCTATACTTGTAATTTTAAGTAGCATTATCAGTCTGGCTCCAGGGGATCAGCGTAAGCCATTAGACTACCTATAAAGACCCCTGCTCTACACTGAATCATTGCCCAATATAGGTATATGTTCCATAGCTCCTGGTTATGATAATCCTGTCTGTTTCTGGTTTTGACCATTATCTGTACTGACCCTAGTCTGTTCTTGATCACTCTTCAGATTCTGATTGTGTACTATGTTCCTGTTTGGTTTTGACCCCGGTCTGAGACCTAGAATACGCTCTTGCTCCTGATTTGGTACCGTATTTTAACTGGCCTGTCCCTTGACCATACTCCTTGCTCCCCATCCTTTCTGTATACGTTAAGTTCTCCTTGCATGTTCTCCTTGCATGAAATCCTGGTGGCATTCCCCCGAAGCCAGGACGTATGGTTTGCTCTGGGTTTTGGTATACCATACGTTAAAAATGAATTCTGAAGTATACCAGAGAAATCTAAAGGAAAATATCGAGACATCTGTCCATGAACTGAATCTCATGAGACAGTGGGTCATCAAGACAACGATCTTAAACACACAAGTCATTCTACCAAAGAATGATTAATGAAGAATAAAGTTTATGTTCTGGTATGGCCAAGTCAAAGTTCTGACCTTAATGCAATTGAAATGTTGTGGAAAGACCTAAAGCAAGCAGTTCATGTAACAAAACCCACCAACATCCAAGAGAGAAAGCTGATCTGTATGGAGGAATGGGCTAAAATTCCTTCTAGTCAATGTGCAGGATGATCAACAGATACGTCAGACATCTATCTGCAGTTATTGTTGCACAAAGGAGGTCTGAGAGCACGATTCACTTACTTTGCCACATGCAGTTGTTATTGGATCATTTTCCAAATATAACAATTTTTGTTTGAATTGTTTAACTAGGTGTTCTTCATCCTACGTTTAGGACTTGTTTGAAAATGAGATGCTATTTTCTATGACTACGATGCAAAACTGCATGCAAAAGGGTTTACCAGTCTCTTATTTTAAAGAGGAAAGTCATGCAGGCTGAGCATACAGATATTTTCATCTCCCCCAGCTGCAATCCATAGGTCTAATCTTAGGGGGTAATTAGCATAAAATGACCAAACTCTAAACACTGTCAGCATTACAATCCAATTCTCTCTGAAGGTGGGACAGGATTTCGTCCTTCAACTTAACTTTTTTTTTATTGTATTTATTATGAATTATCAAAGTACAAGGTTGATTCAAGGTTTATAATCAAAATAATGTTAAGAGCAGTAACAAGCTCTTCAGTAATCTAAATTGTATTTATTAAAGGACCAGTAACATCAAAAAATGTAATTGTTTTAAAGTAATACAAATATAATGCAGTTTTGCCCTGCACTGGTAAAACTGCATTGTTTGCTTCAGAAACACTACTATTGTTTATATAAATGAGCTGTTGTGTAGCCATGGGGGCAGCCATTCAAAGGAGAAAAGGCTCAAGTTACACAGCAGATTGCAGATAAGCAATGTAGAACATAATGTTATCTGTTATCCATTACTCATCCTGTGCCATGTAGCCGTTTTTCAATTTCTGCCATTGCTACTTAGCAGCTTGTTTATATGAACTATAGTAGTGTATCTGAAGCAAACAAATCAGTTTTAACAGCGCAGGGCAACACTACATGCTATTTTCTTTACTTTAAAACACTTTAGTTTTCTGGTGTTACTGTTCCTTAAGGTTTTCATCAAATAAATGAATTAGGAAGTACAAGGTAAAGTACTTAGCAGACAATCTTAATGTTCATAATCACAATAACGTTAAGAGCTTTGTTTATTTACAGTGGCATAAATAGATGTTACCGGGACCCACAGCAAAGTCAATTTGGGGCCCCAAAACATTGGTAAGTTGACCTATTGTACCAAGATATATGAAAGTTGCCCTTCATTATACAAAATGACAACCCTTTTGTAAAATTTCAGCCAAAATAGGATCTGTTTTCAATATTGTAAGGTTTCTCTTTATAACATATCTTGGTATTCGGAGCTGTAACTGAGTATGCAAGTGGAAATATCAACTTTTATGTCTTTTTCCACTTTTAAAATTGAAAAGAAGTAGATTGTATTTATTGAACAGAGAATTATGCGAAGTAAATAATGCTCTTTTGAAAGCTTTCGATAGGGTTGTCATTTTGTAACTTTGGGTTAGGAGTCATCTGTCAGGTCACAGGATTAGAACACTGGTATAATTCAGATTTTAAACAATAATGCTCTTAAACTCAATTACTTATCTTGATGTAGTTCTAACATCACAAGAACATACTTGAACCTTTTAAATGCCACACAACGTAGAATGTACGTTCTGTGGCAAAGGTACTTGAAATGCCACAGAACGTAGATTCTGTGCTTTAAAGAAAAAGTAAACAGCCCCCCAGATTAAATGTACCTTAAGGTGGCCATAGACGCACAGATAATATCGTACGTGGGAAATGAGCCGACCGATATCATCAGAAGATTAAGATATCGGTCGGCTGGTTTATCGGGCTGGACGGAAAATTTTGATCGGATGCCTTTGAAAGCACCCTTAACATCGGCCATTGTTAGTGCTGAATCCTCAGATACAAGTAGAATTCTATTGTTTCTACCTGTATATTTGACAATTCAGCTCTACACGTGTGTGTTGAAACGAACAATCTTTCTTGGAAAGATCTTTTCTGAGAATGATCGTAATTGTTACGTCTATGGCCAGCTGCTGGTGCACACACTGGCTCCCCCTTCTTCTCTGCTATGTCACAGCATGCAAATGATCTCTCCGACTAGTCAGAGAGATAAGGACACCTCAGTAAGCTAAGGGGCGGGGCTTCACTCTGCACCAGGAAGAAGGGGAAACAAGCTGCTGATAACACAGAAAGCAGAGCAGACTTGCAGCAGGGACTAAGGTACATTAATCTGGGGAGCTGTTTAGAGCAAATTTACAGATAGAAAAAAAAACTTTACTTTTCCTTTAAGCTAGATGCACAGTTACTCCAGCTTTTGTAGATTAGCAATATTACATAACCTGCCCTTTGTTCCATGTGTAATCTTTTATCTGTCTAAAATGTATCTATGTACTTAAACTGATAACAATGTGGATACTTTTGTCTATGATATATCAATTACTTAATATTATATCTTTTTACCTTCCAGATAACTGCTGAATAGGAATAGACCAAAAGGGAAAAGTAAATCCTATCAGTAGGGAAAGTTTTATTAATCTTGTATATTCCATGTATTTTTCTTTGATTGACACTTAAAAAAATAATTGCTTAAACAATTAACTAGTTTACGGTGTTGGACTTTGGATGTAAATGGTTTCTTTTTTGCAGAAATAATACATTTTTTTTGGCCCTTAGAGAATTAAATAATACAACACATTATAAAGACATTAAAACTGACCCTACACTGAAGTTAAAGGATGAGGTTAACATGAATTCTGCTATGACTGAAAGGGTTATAACTGAAGACATATCTGAATTTTTACTGAACAGGGAAGTGAAAATCCTGTACATTTATTTTCTTCCCAAAATTCACAAAACTCTACTGGGTCCCCCTGAACGACCAATAGTGTCTAACATAGGGTCTTTATCGCAACTACTAGCAATATTTATTGATGTGGCTTTACAAGAGATCCTCCCCACCTTATAACACGGTCTTAAAGATACCACGGAATTCCTCACAAGATTAAAATCTATTCCTGAACCTGTCCCAAAAGGCATTTTGTGCTCATTAGATGTACATGACCTTTAGGGCTGGGGCAGACAGGGAGATTTGGGGAAATTCTGTCGCCTGGCAATTAATCGCTGGCGACAAATCTCCCCGAACTGCCTTCTCCCTGTCCGCTGCCTGTTTAAATCAAAAAGCGCCAGCGCCAATACACACGCGGCGCGGCGATTTCCAGAATTGCCCGAAGTTGCTTCGTGAGGAAACTTCGGGCGATTCTGGAAATCGACGCGCCGCGTGTGTATTGGCGCTGGCGCTTTTTGATTTAAACAGGCAGTGGACAGGGAGAAGGCAGTTCTGAGAGATTGTCGCCAGCGATTTATCGCCAGGCGACAGAATCTCCCCGAATCTCCCTGTCTGCCCCAGCCCTTACACCTCAATACCACACGAGGAAGGTGTTGAATGTGTATGTACTTACCTTAGTTGTACATTTTTACTTACACACAAGATTACATTTTCTATGCACTTTACTTGAGTTTGTTCTCACCAAAAATGTTTTACTTTTGAGAATGGTTACTACTTGCAGATACAAGGTTGTGCCATGGGTGCCAACATGGCACCAGCATACGCCAGCATCTACACAGACTATTCTATGCTATATCAATTACTTAACATTGTATCTTTTACTTTCCCGATAACTGCTGAATATGAATAGACCACAAGGGAAAGGTAATTCCAATCAGTAGGGAAAGTTTAATAAATCTTGTACCCGGATGTATTGTATATTCCATGTTTTTTTCTGTGATTGACACTTAATTAAGCAATTGCTTGAACAATGAACTCATTTAAGGTGTTGGACTTTGGGTGTAAATTGACTTTCTTTTTTGAGGAAATAATTGTTTTTGTTCTTTTGGTCTGTATAAAAAAATATTTTTGTCTTTAAGAATTTTTTCTCTGTTGGATTCTGGGGAGTGCTGTCTCCCTAGAGGACTGAGCACAAGGGTCTGCAGCTTAGGAAGGCTAGTGAGTGCTTTCACACCTTTTCTACTAACTATAGTTATACAGTTACTCCAGCCTTTATAGATTAGCAATATTACATAACCTGCCCTTTGTTCCATGTGTAATCTTTTTTCTGTCTAAAATCTTTTTATATAATGCCAATAATTGTGATAACAATGGGTAGAGAGCTACAGAAATGCGTAATGTGCACTATGGTCATTTTATTGTCAATTTGCTTGAAAGAATGATATTTATATGAAGTTGAAAGCTAGCAAGGTAGTAAAGAAGCACAGAAATAGATGATTATACTACCCTTAGGGGTAGATTTATTAAGATTTGAATGGTAAATTTGATTTTTCTAATTCTTTTTGTGTGTTTAAAAGCACCAACTCAAATGTAAATTCAAATGTAAGATTTATCACATCACAACCATGGAAACAGCTCTTATTGGAATATTCACCATCTAAAACTTGCTGAATTCATTTACAAGTCAATGGCAGAGGTACATTGACCCATTTGAAGACGTTAATAGCCTTCCGACATCCGTGTTTTTTTCTGAGAAACGTTAGATTTGAGTTTTGTTAACATTCAATTTGAATCACATTTTTGGGTTGTTTCCATTCCATCGTATTTTAGATATTCATTCATTTTTTCACACATAATCTCCCATTCGAGTTGCATATAATGTCAAAGCCTTATCTATGTGCAGTTGTTATTATAATTTCTGAATCTGTACATATACTCAAGTCTAACTGGTTCAGGTGATTTGAACAGCAAATAGGAACATGAATAAATAGAAAAATGAAGATACTTTAGTCTTACAATGATTGTGCTTACTAGTTGCAAAATACATTGATTTTAACAACTGCATTTTTACATTTTATATGTTAGACATTGGACATTGGCCTGCATACTGTACAAGTTTGAAGCACAAAAATGTCCATTCGTTGGTGTCCTTTGCTATGTAATAGGTGTTATATGTGTATGGTTGAATTTACACAGCCATTCATCTACATACACCATTCATAAAGAAGAGATGCAGATGCGTCCAACAGGATCATAACAAAGGTAATCACCAGGACTTTTTTTGCAGTAGTACACAAAACTATTGAGTCAGTGTCATACCACTACGGGCCCAATACGTTGTGACTGGGTGAAAGATATTCCTTCATTTGGAATGTTTCATGTGAGGATATGACAGGGAAAACATTCCAAATTACCTCATATCCATAGCAATAATTATCAACATTGATGCCATGAAAATGTGGGTGGGGTAATGTTCACAGACCGCAACACAGCAGTAGGATTTAGGGTGTTTTTACCAGTACCACTGAATCGTTGTTTGTTATAAGAACCCCACTAGCCAAGACTCTTGCCTTGCATATTCTTTGATTAATAAACCTGTAAACACAGAGAATCACAGAATTGTGCATTTTGGGAAATAGCATTTTAGCTGGAGCTAGATATTTTGTTGCAGACCCGTGATTACATTACATTTCATATTATAAATAGCACCAACAAAAACAAAAATAACAATACTTTTTGTGCAAAGTTTTTGAAAATGGTGCAGCATTGTCTGAAATACTGAACATGACACGATTAATATGTTTAAATCAAAGACTGTGTTATGACAAAGTTATCCTAGTATTTCCCTGGGGACTGCACGTGAAAATGAAGGTGCCTGATGCAGTCCTTTAGCCACCTTTTGGCTATACACTGTCCAGTTTGCCACTTATCTAGCCAAGGATTGAACAGTCCACTGTGGATTACCTAGCATTGTTAGGTTCATTTGGGCCATCTGATCAAATAGGAAGTAGATAAAAAAAGTGCAGACACACTAATTGCAATCTTATACAGTGGACACAACCAATCAGAATAAAAAAAAGCTAACAACCCTCCTAAAATTCATCTAAAGATTATAAACAAGTGTGGTCCCGTATGCAACTGTTGGTTCACATACAGTCACGTGCAGTCATAAACTTTCTGGTTTAATCACTGAACACTTAAATGAGCTTGATCAGCTGAGTTTTAAGGACCAATAAAATTCCAGAGTCAGCAGAAGATGTATCTGGATATGGGTACCTTTGAATGGAACAATCTTGTTACATAGTTACAAAGTTAAATTGGGTTGAAAAAGTCAGTCAATCAAATTCAACCACTCCAAATTAAAACCCAGCATACACAAACACACACACACCTACACTCTTTCCCAAAAACCATATATGCCCATAGCTATGCTAACTGTAGAGTTTAGTATCAAAATAGCCTTTGATATTATGTCTGTCCAAAAAATCATCCAAGTCCCTTTTGAAAGCATCAACAGAATCAGCCATCACAACATCACCCGTCAGTGCATACCACAACCTCACTGTCCTCACTGTGAAGAACCACCAACGCTGCTTCAAATCAAAGTCCTTTTCTTCTACTCTGAAGGTGTGGCCTCTGGTGCGGTGATCCTCTTTATGGTTAAAAAGGTCCCCTGATATTTGTCTATAATGTCCTCTAATGTATTTGTAAAGTGTAATCATGTCCCCTCGCAAGCGCCTTTTTTCCAGAGAAAACAACCCCAACGTCGACAGTATACCCTCTTAATTTAAGTCTTCCATTCCTCTAACCAGTTTAGTTGCACGTCTCTGCACTCTCTCCAGCTCATTTACATCCCTCCGAAGGACTGGAGTCCAAAACTGCACTGCATATTCCAGATGAGGTCTTACTAGGGATCTATAAAGAGGCATAATTATGTTTTCATCCCTTGAGTTTATGCCTTTCTTTATGCAGGACAGAACCCTATTTGCTTTGGTAGCTACAGAATGACACTGCCCAGAATTAGACACCTTGTTATCTATAAAACCCCTAAGATCCTTCTAACTTAAGGAAACTCCCAACACACTGCCATTTAGGGTATAACTTGCATTTATATTATTTTTGCCAAAGTGCATAACCTTGCATTTATCAACATTGAACCTCATTTTCCAGTTTGCTGCCCAGTTTCCCAACTTAGTTCTGCACAATTTAGTATCATCTGCAATGATGTTTCAATGCCCACATCCAGATCATTAATAAACAAGTTGAAAAGCAAGGGACCCAGTACAGAACCCTGCAGTACCCCACTTACAACACTGGTCCAATTAGATTAGTCTATCTTTTAGCCAGTTCTCTATCCAGTTACAAATACTATGTTCCAGGCCAACATTCCTTAATTTAACCAGTAACCTTCTGTGTGGCACTGTATCAAATGCTTTAGCGAAGTCTAAGTAAATCACATCCACAGCCATCCCAGAATCGAGGTCCCTGCTTACCTTCTCATAAAATGAAATTAAGTTAGTCTTACAAGATCTATTACTCATAAAACTATGGCACAGGCTCATAGTATTATTATTTGCTATGAAGTCCACTATCCTATCCTTTATTAATCCTTCGAAAAGCTTTCCTACCACCAACGTCAGACTGACTGGCCTATAGTTTTGAGGCAGAGAATGGGATCCCTTTTTGAATAGCAGCACCACATTGGCAATTCGACAGTCTCTCAGCACTATGCAAGACCTCAATGAATCCTGAAAAATTAAGTAGATTAAGTTGAATCTGCAAACTAGTTCTAGAACATAGTAAAGTAAACTGAACAACTATATCTCTTTCACTGCCAGGAGATTTTTGTGTGGTACTTGTATTGCTAAACAGTTATTTTTTTACATTTTAATACAATCCACTTTGGTAACAAGATATAGGCTACTAAATATCTATCTAGGCTACAAAAATACAATTGATTTGTAAAGTCCCATGTCTACAGTACATGTTAAAGGAACAGTTCAGATTAAAAATAAAAACTGGGTAAATAGAGGCTGTGCAAAATAAAAAATGTTTCTAATATAGTTAGCCAAAAATGTAATGTATAAAGGCTGGAGTGGCTGGATGTGTAACATAACAGAATACAACGCAACATCCTGCTTTTCAGCTCTCTAAATCTGAGTAAGTCAGCGACTTGAAGGGGGGCCACGTGGGACATAACTGTTCAGTGAGTTTGCAACTGATCCTCAGCATTCAGCTCAGATTAAAAAGCAACAGTTATGACCCATGTGGCCCTCCCTCAATTCACTGATTGGTTACGGTTTACTGATTGTAAACAAAAGAGAGCTGAAAAGCAAGAAGTACTGTTCTGTTCTGTTAGACTTGCAGTCACTCCAGACTTTATACATTACATTTTTGCCTAACTAACTATATTGAAAACATTTTTTATTTTGCACAGCCTATCTATTTACTCAGTTTTTACTTTTATACTGAACAATTCCTTTAATACCAAATATATAGTTTAATGAAGATTCTTAAATATCAGCAGTACATTACCAAATTTCCAAAGCACAACTCCAGAAATCTGAATATTTTAGAATTTAAGGCCAAAAATTCCACAAACAGTAGGTTTATGTATCCATAATGGTTACATTTTTCTTTCTACTCCACCCTACAAAGCTTTTCTAAAGATATTGGTTATTCAAAAAAATTCTTAAAGGGATACTGTAATGGGAAATAATGTTTTGTTTTTGAAAAATACATCAGTTAATAGTGCTGATACAGCAGAATTCTGCACTGAAATACAATTCTCAAAAGAGCAAACACATTTTTTTACATTTCATTTTGAAATCTGACATGGGGCTAGACATATTGTAAATTTCCCAGCTGCCCCAAGTCATGTGACTTGTGCTCTGATAAACTTCAATCACTCTTTACTGCTGTACTACAAGTTTGAGTGATATCACCCACTCCCCCCTCCCCCCCCCGAGCAGCCTAACAACAGAACAATGGGGAGGAAACCAGATAACCGCTCCCTAACACAAGATAAAAGCTGCCGGGTAGATCTAAGAACATCACTCAATAGTAACTGTGACTCCTTCAATTACATTGAGAAGGAAAAACAACAGCCTGTCACAAAGCAGTTCCATCTGAAAGTGCTGGCACAAGTCATATGACATGGGGCAGCTGGGAAATTGACAACATGTCTAGCCCCATATCATATTTCAAAATTTAATTTAAAGAAATCTGTTTGCTCTTTTGAGAAATGGATTTCAGTGCAGAAGTCTGCTGGAGTAGCACTATTAACTGATGTGCTTTGAATATGTTTTGCCATAGCAATATCCCTTTAAGTTTTGAAAAGCTACCACAATTGTTTTAATATACAGACCCTTATCTCCCACAGGTAATTCAGTACTAAAATAAACAAAAGGAATTCTGGGAATTAATTCCAAATGTGCTCCAAGAAAATCCCATTTGCATGGGTTTATCCTATTGGCTAAAGCTCACCCACTGGGTTTTCAAGCAAAAGCCAGGATAATAGCTGATCAGATTTCCCAACTGCAGACCGATTTCGCCTTTCTTGAGCCTCATCAGTGCAGTGTAGGTTGTCTGATCAGCTTAAGTAGAGCCACCATGTGGTTTTCCAAACATGTGACAAAGGTTGAGGAGACTGCCTCATACAGACTTAGATAAACAAAATGAATTCTGGGAATGAATTCCAAATGTGCTAAATGTACTAAAATAAAACATTTAAAATATTAATGCCAAGGGTCTACAGCATACGCATTTGCAAAATCAACACATTTACTGCTTTTTATGTGGGGTAAGCCAAGTTACCTTTGCCCCAGAAAGCCATATATTTTAAGTACAAAATAAATAAATGTGTCTTTCTACTCCAAACTATCAAACACAATTTACTGAAATTAGTAGTTTTGATACACTTCTGAAAATCACCTCAAAGCTTTCACTTAGAAGCACATCTCTCACCCCTTGTTAGGTACCATGAAAATACATCCAAAATATGAGAGTCAGAAGTCTGCTGAATAGTTTGATGTGTGCCTAGTTTTACAAGGCACAATATACATCAAAACTGATATCCCTGAATGTGTCATGTAGGGAACTGCATTTACCTTGTGGATACTAATATCATGGCTTACTAAAATTATTGAACTAATTCAAAAAACACACTGCCTGTTTTGTGTGGTAAAAGATGCAATAAAGTATGCTGAACCATGATACTTTTGTAAAGAACAAGCAAATATACATATTATATATATATATACACAAACCACGCAGATCCGCACTTAGATTTACTCTTCAATCATTTACCCGGGTGCTGCTCCTGGGACTGTATACATACAAACAAAAGAATGGTAGCGCACTCCTGGGATCTTATATTAAAGTATTTATTCCATTTTATGGCAAGAAATCAAATCAACATTTTTTTGTCTCCCTTCTAAAGCCTTCATCAAGATTCAATAGCCATTTAATACAAAACACTTAGGGGCAGATTTACTAAGGATCGAATTCGAGAGTAATTAACCCTCGAATTCGACCATCGAATTTTTATCGAATTAAAACCCCTCGAATTCAAATTTCGAATTCGAGGGGTTTTTATGCAATTCGATTTATCTAACGATCGAATATGAAAAATTCAATAATCGGATAAACCCAAAATTAAATTTGACTTTTTTAATTCGAATTTTATTCGAATTTTCACTTCGAATCAATTCGAACCTTAATAAATCTGCCCCTCAAATAACGTAGGTATGTCCACTCCCCGTATCAAAAACCCTCTCCCTGATGCCATCTCAATTATACAAACTAGTGATGGACGAATAAATTCACCCTGGGCGAATTCGCAGCGAATTTCTAACATTCGCCGATGGCGAAAGTTTCGGTGAAACGCTCACGAAAATTCGCTGCGTGTTTTGTTTCGCCGCACGTTGAGTTTCGTTGTGCGTCGAGTTCGTCGCTTCACTTCAAAACAGCACAATCTGTGCAGTGAAAAATATTTTAAAAAATAAATGAATATATATTAAAATATGCCTTTTTAATGTTTCACTATTTTAAATAATAATAACAGATGTTTTTAAGAAGCTGGCAAAATGGGAGGCCTTTTTTTCTTTTGAAAAGATGAGTCCACTAACAATGCAGGGCATGTGTGTATACTGAGTGAAACACGCCTGTAAATTGCTCTTCTCATTGACTCCAATGCTATTCAGCACATTCACACACAAGATGCCATTTTTTACAATTCTTTTTCACATTTTCATACCTCCCAACATTTTGGAAGTAAAAAGAGGGACAGAAATCTTTTTTCCATACGTAGCGCTGCAACATTTTGACCATTTTTGTGGCCACACCCACTGATTAACATGTTAGTTTTACCAAATTTGGCAGGTTATGAAAGTTTGAAAATATTTCTCCTTATCTAAACTGTTACAAATACAATCAATTACTTATTTTATTGTATCAAAATTGTTAAAAAGCATCTTTTTTGCACCTGTTAGCTGTTCTTCTAGGCTCTCTGCCAAAAGCCAATTAAGTTAGAAACTTCTTTCTTTTTCTGGCTATTCCGTACAGAGAAAAGAGGTTAAGCCAGTTTTCCCCTATGTACTGTATGCTAAACCACATGGACAGACAAACATGTAAATGACATGAGTGGTAGTACATGTAATATGGTGCTTAATTTTAATTCTTTATACTTTTTGTGGATGATGGAACACTTCACCCTGGTGAAATATCTACATAAGATGCAAGTCTGACATCTAAAACACCCCGTTTTACCTGCTGTGAGCCAGGTCGACTGTTGTATCTGATAACATTTCATCAGATCAGTAAAAACTAATAAATTCTGTAGATTTTGCCCCTGAGTATTAGCCATCACCTGTCGGTCTGGGCACACTTGTGCCAAATCCTTGCCTGCCTTAATCGACCACCTATATTTCAACAACCGACTTATCTGATCAGAAACTGTGTTGTATCTAGTGACAAAGGTCATTAGAGAATCCACTGACCTCTCATGTGGGGTTCTCACTCCCTCACAAGCCCGATCTAGGGCTTTCCATAGAACCTTAACCTCTAGCTCTAAACTTTTCCTTAATTTGTATTTCACCCCTTTCCCTATCAGAATTATTTCTAAAACATGGCAAAATTATGAAACTGGCAGAGACTGTTATAATGTGGAGGGGTGAAAACTCAATCTATGCAACAAAGTATTCCTGTCCATAGATTTCTGGTACAGGGAATACTGTACTTTATCATGTTCTCGCCCAACTTCAACATCTAAAAATTTAACCAAACGTTCATCATCCTAATTGGCTACTGTAAGTCATTGAAATGATTAATCATATCATAGAATGAGGACTTGTCATCGTACCACACTATAAATACATCATCAATAAATCTCATAGCATATTAGCAATATTTTCACTTTCATATTGATACATGTAAATATTGGTATATGCAGGGGCCATCGATGCCCCCATTGCCATTCCAGTTTTCTGTAATAGAATTGCTTCTTGAAACAAAAATAATTCAATCTCAGAACAAGAGAATACAAGCTGTACTGGAGGACCAAAAAACTCATTACTGAGCCCCAAAGACATTCCAACCACTTAAATGGGTTATTTAAGTGTTTTGTATTAAATGGCTATTGAATCTTAATAAAGGCTATAGTAGGGAGCTGAAATGCTGATTTGATTTCTTCCCATAAAATTGAATAAATACTTTATTGATATAAAATCCCAGGATTGTGATACCATACTTTGTTTGCATGTATACATTCCCAGGAAACAGAACCCGGGTAAATGAACAAAGATTTAATCCAAGTATGGATCTGCGTGGTTTGTATGATTTTGTGCATTGGGAAGCACTATTTGATCCAGCGCCCAATCGTTGATGGTGGAGGAATGTTAGATATCTTTAAACAGGAAATCAGTGGAAGGTGTAATTTCCTTGTATGGTGGAAGGAGTGGCAGGAAGTTTGAATGCACTGACTGGACTTTCGGAGACCTGGCCTGTAACAAAATTGAACCACCTATTCATCACAGGAGACTGTAAACCTAATTGTTGACTGTACTTCATTCAAAAGATCAATCATATCATAGAACCAGGACTTATTGTCCCATGCTATAAAGACATAATCGATCCAGTTTTCGGTAAATAGAATTGGTTCTTGAAACGAAAATAATATAATAATGATGAAAAACAAACTCATTACTGAGCCCATCTACTAGAAGGTAGCCAAAACGTTGATGTGATCTCTTGCCATAAAATTTAATAAATACTTTATTGATATAAAATCCCAGAAGTGTACTATCATACTTTTGCTTGTATGTATACAGAATGAAGAGTTAATCTAAGGAGTACGGATCTGCGTGGTTTGTATGATTTTGTGCATTGGGAAGCACCCGATCGTTAATGGTGGTGGAAACAAGAAATCAGTGGGAGTTGTAGTTTCCTTAATAAATGCTCATTGGATTTACTGATTTTAGTCATCGGGGAGTTGTCAACTGAATTAGGCAGGATACACAAGGAAAGGACTCCGTATGAGCTTGAACATCAGGATGCCATTACTTTGGAGTCTTCTCAAGAAATGCTGCACAAGGTACAGTAAATATGCAAAAATTACTTATTAAGATTTAAGAGAGAGAAGCTATGAAGAGTTAAAGAGGACTATGTTCAACATTGGGTTTATTTGTGGTTAATTGGTGTCAGGGATAATGCCCCTAGATCCCGTTTAATGAAGCAAAGAAATACTGTGGACAATAGTTTGGGTGACTCAGAAGGTTATGATAAAGGCTCCTCAAAATTCTTGAAAAAATCTTTTACAATTACAGGATGTTACAGTGTACGAAAGGTTGGTATCAGATCCAGTAACACACTTTAAAAGGCAGGCTGATGCGGTGATTGAAGAGGCGCATGTAAATGGGTGGATTTCTGTGTGAGAAAGCTTTTTAACTCAATCTTTTCCCAAGTGCCCTGTATTATATACACTCCCAAAGGTGCACAAAGGACTGAATCCCCCACCAGGGAGGCCCATAGTGTCAGCCAGGGATAGCTTGTTGCACCCTTTGAGCATGTACGTATCTGGATCAATTACTGCAACCTATAGTTCAGAGTAAAGGTTGGTATTTGAAAGATACACCACATTTTCTTCAATGCCTCAAATATCTTAGACTCCCCACTGAAAGGGATATTTGTATAGCCATGGTGGATGTAGCAAGCCTCTATACTAGTATCCCTCATCAGGAGTTTGGAATGTCTTTGGGGCTCAGTAATGAGTTTGTTGGTCCTCCAGTACAGTTTGCATTGTCACTCTTAGAATTATGTTTGAAATTGAATTATATTCTTTTCCAGAAGCAATTCTATTTACAAAAAACTGGAATGGCAATGTGGGCATCAATGGCCCCTGCAGATGCCTATATTTACATTTATCAATACAAAAGTGAATATATGTTCCAAAAATCAGCTATTATGCTATAAGAGATTTATCGATGATGTCTGTATAGTGTGGGACGGTGACAAGTCCTCATTCTATGTTATGATTAATCATTTGAATGACTTACAGACACCAGTTAGGTTCACAGCCTCCTCTGATGAACAGGGGGGGTTCAATTTTTAGATGTTGAAGTTTGGCGAGAAATCTACGGACAGGAATACTTTGTTACATAGATCGAGTTGTCACCCCTCCACATTATAACAGTCTCTACCAGTTTAAAAAATTTTCTGTGTTTTAAGAAATAATTCTGGTGGGAAAGGTGTGAAAAACAAATTAATGAAAAGTGTAGAGCTAGAGGTTATGAGGTTAGGAAAACCCTAGATCGGGCTTGTGAGAGAGTGAGAACCCCACATGAGAGGTCAGTGGATTCTCAAATGACCCTTTGTCACTAGATACAACACAGTTTCTGATCAGATTAGTAAATTGGTGAAAAATAGGTGGTCGATTATTAAAGGGGTTGTTCACCTTCCAAACACTTTTTTCTGTTAAGTTTTCAAATTGTTCCCCAGAAATAAAGACTTTTTTCAATTACTTTCCATTATTTACCTTTTACAGTTTTTTTAAAATCTAAGTTTAAAGTTGAATGTTGGTGTCTATGGTGTTTGAGTCTGGCCGCTCAATAATTCAGGTGCAGATTCTAAACTGATACAATTTTGCAACATTTAATTGATACATTTCACAGCAACATTTCTGGAGTAACTATTGTATCAATTCTAACAATTGCCTGTAATGAAACCCAGAGATTCTGCTCAGCAGGGACAAAGATAATAAATGTATCCATTAAATGTATCAGTTTAGAAAAGTTGGGGGGGTCGGCAACCCCCCTCCCAGAGCTGCTTTAAAAGGTGAAAAATGACACTTTACACTTCAATATTAGAAAAACAGTTACAAATAGAAAATAGACAGTAATTAGAAAATAATTATTTCTGGTCATCTATCTGAAAATAACTAGTTGTTTGAAGGTGAAAAACCCCTTTAATGCAGATCTAGGTCCCTCAGTAAGCTATAAACCAGTGGTTCTCAACCTTTCTAATGCCACGACCCTTTAAGACAGTTCCACGTGTTG
>CM044431.1:93614249-93644643 GCA_024363595.1 Xenopus borealis
TGTGTATCTATACATATGGGGTATCGTTCTATTCAGGAAAACTTACAGATTGTTTTTGAGTAGGTTTTTGGTAGTTGCCATGGAAACTTAGGGAGAAATCAAACTTTGGAACAATTTTTTCCTTTATTTCAGACCAAATCGCTAACTTCTACGAATGACTGCGCCCACAATTCTCAGTGTATAAAAATTAGAATGGCATCTTTGAATAGCTGAAGAAGTGTACTTTTCAGACATATATGGTTTGTGTGGATATTTCACAGTTTGAGGGGTGTTGGACTGTAAAACTGCAAGTAGTACACATAGAGCGCAGCCCCCAGATTTTCAACTGCAATTGCCCTTATGCATTGCTCCTGTTTTGGGGTGTTTGGTGGCTGCGTCTCTATGTGTATCTATACATATGGGGTATCATTTTATTCAGGAGAAATCTCCCGCTAAAGTGCAAAGTCGCCTGCGCCTATTCACACGCGGCGCGACGCTTTTTCGAGCGATTTTCAAAAGCGCAGCGCCGCGTGTGAATAGGCGCAGGCGACTTTACACTTTAGCGGGCGCAAGACTGGGGGAAGAGATTCAGGGAGATTTGTTGCCCCAAAAACACGGCGATTTGTCGCAGGCAACAAATCTCCCTGCAATCTTCTCGTCTGGAAGAGCCCTAAGTGGGGAATCAATAAGTGGAGTTACAAACACCAGAGTTTCAAACTAAAGGTCAAAAGTTTGTTTTAAACCCTAATTTTCTTTTTAATTATTCCTGTTTTGATCTGTAACTGGGATAATGAGTGCTAGCAAGATTGAAGGTCTTACCCAGTGCAAACAGAGCCGGATTAAGAATAAACAGGGCCCTAGGCAAGGTAGTGCTTCTTGCCCCCCACCCCTGAACCACCTAAAGTTACAGTTGTAAAAGAATAACTGTTATGCTAGCACATACATCCCAACATTTTGTAAACAGAAACAGGACCAAGGCAGTTGCTGTGCAACGCATGGCGAAAAACTTTTGGCCACGCCCATTTGGGCATGGCCACACCATCCAATTACAATGTTCATTTTACAAGATTTGGGAGGTTATGAACATTTGAACATATTTCTCTGGGGTTTTTTTTCAATGATTACAGTTTTGTACAGTCCCAGAGGCCCTTTACAAATTATTAAAATAATATTTGTAGTTTTTTTTGGGGGTTTTGTTTTTTTGTAGTTTTTTTTGGGGGGGGTTGTTTTTATTTTGTTTTTCTTCTCAGTTCGGTCTGCCCTCCTGTCTCACTTACTGCAACAGTTCAAGAGCATCACCCCAACTGCGCCACAGCCCCTTTTCAATTTTACCCCCATATGATCACTTTCAAATGGCTACAGCACAGCCACAGCTGTTTGCCAGCCTGGCCTGGCAAGCCTGGTCTGACTACACCTCCTCCCCCTTCATAAGCTAGTCAGACAGTCCCACCACTCAAAAAATATACTAAAAGTGCCAGTCTTACCAACTATGGTCTACGGGGCCCAATTGGAACCATTTTGGAGGGGCCCCATAGGGGGAGTTTAGCTTTCTAGCACAGGGTTTCAGAGCTGGTTGGGCAAAGAGTGCCTGCCTTACTGTCTGTCTAAGTGACTGCTGTAAATCAGGGCAGGGGACCATGTTCCCTGTGCAACTTTGTCGACCATTGTAGAAATGTGTGCACAGCACCATGGGTTATATAAAAAAATAAATATATTTCACTTATTACTCTATTTTTAATATTTATGGACTTATAAAGGACTACCCTAAAACCTTCTTGTTGTATGGTAAATAGTACATGGGAATGCCAATGCTGGCATTCATTTATGGCATCTCTCTGTACAGACTATGAGCAAACTTAGGGACTGTTCCTGCTGAATTGTGCTTAGTACAGGGGAATACCTATACTGCCATAGTTTTATGGGATCTCTCTTTACAGGCTATGAGCAAACTTAGGGGCTGTTCCTGCTGAATTGTGCTTAGTAAAGGGAATATCTATGCTGCCATAGTTTTCTCTCTGTACAGGCTATAAGCAAACTGCTCAATTGACTCATGACAGCAAGGAAAGAGTTAATGTTGTGACTATGGGAAACAGAGTGAAACTAGCCAGATCCCTACAAATTCTTGATGAGGGTAGTGACGATGCCATCTAAATAAATAGTTCAAGCTAGTAAGAAAAAAACAATGGGGCATGTTTACTAACATTGGAGATAACAATCTGGAGAGATGTTACCCATAGCAACCAATCAGATCTTAGCTTTTGTTTTCTGATTTTTAAGTGGCTGTTTAAATCCAATTGCTGATTGGTTACCATGGGCAACATCTCCAGAAATCTCTCCAGATATTTATCTCCAATGTTAGTAAACATGCCCCTAAGTCCTTACCAGGCAGTAAGCTCCCTGTGCTGAGACACTGGGGGGGGGGGGAATCATATGAAAAGTAGCCACTAGCCAGTCACTGAGCCACCAACTTGCCGTTAGCAAGTCCAAAGCCCATTGTCAAAAATAATTCTTTCCCTCCCGCATGAAAAGGAGTCTGCAAAGGTACAAGGGCAAGAAATTTTGATCAGTCAGCAGGGACAGCAAGTCTGTAATTTGATCGCTGCGACACTCGGCTCCTCTGCAGTTCTTGCTCTCCGCCTACTTGGCAGCATGGACAGTGGACACTGGAAGAGCAGAAGGAGAAGATTGAATATGTTATCGGAGCCAGACCAACAGCATCAATTGCTGTATCCGCTCAAAAAAACTTTGCCAAAGCTATGCATTGACAATCCATTAATGAAAATACGTTGTCAAGAAATTAGCAACAAATGTTCGATTGATTATATGGTCCTGACTATTGAATGTTTAGATATAGCGATCAAAGATCTAACCACTGCACGTGAGCATGTTATAGCGGAAGTAATCAAAAAACTCGGAGAACCAAGGGCTGAAGCAGCGCAAGCCGAGCATCACAAAATCCTCAACAATTTACAAGCTGAAATTACCGAACGCAAGAGACGCAAGTTCCAGCGTGATAGCCATGATTATGAAACTGGGCAAATGTACACTTGGAAAGAGGAGCGATTCAGACAGCGCTTAAGGAGGAACGCAGACAGATCATCGGCGCACTCCAAGTTTGGAGAGGCAGATACCCGCAGGCCCGAACTACCAGTACACGGCTGCAAGGAAGACAAATCCAAATTTACCCATTGCCAGAGAAGCTTACCCGCAGAGACAAAGACACGGCATTTACAACAAGAGGTAAAATCTTCTACTGCATTGACTGATGCCAAGCGGCGGGTGTTAAATAAGGTTTTGGGATTTATGCCTAGCTATACAACAGAGTTTTTTGATTGGGAAGTGGAATTTTTGAAGTTTATCCGGTCTGCTAAACTTAAAATGTGCTTTGCAGAAACTGAATCCAGTTTAAGACCTAAAGGTCTAAAGAAAAAGAGTAAATATTTACTAGATATAACTTGTAGCACCTTGGACACCTTTTCACATGTAGTCATGGAAGAGGTTAAAGGAACAGTAACACCAAAAAAATTAAAGTGTTTTAAAGTAAAGAAAATATCATAAAGTGCTGCCCTGCGCTGTTAAAAATTATCTGTTTGCTTCAGAAACACTAATATAGTTCATATAAACAAGCTGCTAAATAGCAATGGCGGAAATTGAAAAAAGGCTACATGGCACAGGATAAGTAATGGATAACAGATAACATTATGTTCTACAGAGCTTATCTGCTATCTGCTGTGTAACTTGAGCCTTTTCTCTTTTAAATGGCTGCCCCCATTGCTACGCAACAGCTTATTTATATAAACAATAGTAGTGTTTCTGAAGCAAACATTGCAGTTTTACCAGTGCAGGGCAACACTGCATTATATTTTTATTGCTTTAAAACAATTACATTTTTTGATGTTACTGGTCCTTTAAGAAAAATTGGGAAGGCATTTTGCATGATGGCCACAAGAATCTCCCTTATGCTGAGAGGCAAGCTCTCTCAAATCTTAAGAACAAAGATATTGTTATCAAAAAAGCAGATAAAGGAGGTTCTGTGGTAGTCATGGATAAATTTAATTACCTCTTGGAGGTCAAGAGACAGCTTGAAATTCAAGGCCATTATTCACCCATTGACTCTGACCCTACTGAGAAACATAAAAAAATGATAGACCAAATGGTCGCTGATGCCCATTCTTGTGGCATAATAGATAAAACAATAAGAGATTTCCTCACTACAGACTTCCCACTGATTCCTATGATATACATATCCTAAAGTGCATTAGACACTTGTGAATCTACCAGGAAGGCCGATAGTGTCAGGAATCGGATCTGTGCTAGAACCTTTGTCTAAGTATGTGGATTCTTATTTGCAGAAGTTAGTAGCCGAAATTCCTATGTGTCTTAAAGACACAAAAGAATTGCTCAACAAACTGAACCAATATGATACTGTTAATCATGGGACTATATTAGCCTGAGCCTGTTTACTTCCATTCCTCAGGATGAGGGGATTAAATGTATAGGCTTTGTTGGATACCAATATCCCTAATGCATTAATATACTTCATTTTGGACTGCCTTGAAATAGTGTTAAAAAAGAACTATTTCAAATATGAAGATACATTCTATTAGCAGAAACAGGGGACCTTAATGGGGTTGGGGGTCGCTCTGTCATTTGCAAATCTCTTTGTCTTCCAGTTGGAAAAAAAGATGTTCCTCAAAGAGCCCTACCTATGCCACATTAAACAATATTATAGATATGTAGATGACATCTTAATTTTTTGGGAAGGCTCTTTGGACACCTTTGAGGAAATGTTAAAGGTTGAAAATGAAATGCACCAAACTGTTAAATTTACATCAGAGTCATTGGCCACTGAGATTAATTTCTTGGATATTAATATAAGGCTGGAGGACAATAAGATTTGCACTAATTTATATTAGAAACAGATGGACAGGAACAATCTCCTACATAATAAGTGTTTCCATAATCCAACAACGTTAGGAGCGATCCCCAAGGGCCAATACATGAGAGCTAGGAAGATAGCCTCATCAGAGAGGGCCTATGAACAAGCATCCAATGATCTAACTAAAAGGTTCATTGAAAGGGGTTACCCTAAAGGGAAACTCAAGGCAGTGCAGGCAGAAGTACAAAAAATGTCCCGCCAAGAATTACTGAATCCGGAACAGAGAGTTATTGTAAATGATAGACTAAGTTTTGTTAGTAAATATGATAAACACAGTAAAAGTATAACTATGAAGATTTTCATTCATCCAGGTAATGGTATATCTGAAATAAGTAATTCTAAAACAACTGGACTGCTGAGTAATTATTGAAGACGTTTCACTACTCATCCGAGCAGCTTCTTCAGTTCAACTGACTGGTATGTACCTCTACAATGCTGTTCTCACATCAGTACCAAAGCGGTTTCAGAACACAGAATCAGCTATTAATAATAATCACTTAAAAAAGGCAGAAGCGGAACAACTCCGACTAAAAGTGTCAGCTGCCTTGTCAAGTGCTAGAACACCTCCCTCTAATCTTACTACACAAGAGAGGAGAGCTCTCGGTTCTCTGAGCAAGGACCCGAACATCAATATCCTGCCAGCAGATAAAGGGCGATCCACAGTGGTGCTCAGCACAACTGACTATCACTGCAAAATAACCACACTACTCAGTGACAGCAATACATATGAACCTTTAAGGAAAGACCCAACCAGTGGTTACAAGAAAAAGGTCATAGCTTGCCTACAACTTGAAAAGGAGAAAGCCATCAATCAAGTTATATACTGCCACCTGTACCCCAGAGAAGCCACACCATGCTTATACGGACTCCCCAAGATACACAAAGAAGGAGCCCCACTAAGGCCCATTGTCAGCAGCATAAACTCATGACATACAGCATTGCAAAATTCTTGGCTAACATCTTAGCCCCATTGGTAGGCAATACAGAGCATCATATCCAGAATGCCAAGGAGTTTGTAACCAAGATTCATGGCGTTACACTAGAGGAAAAAGAAACAATGGTATCTTATGATGTCACTTCATTGTTCACATGTATACCTACGACAGAGGCAATTGAGACTGTAAGAAATCGACTGGAGCAAGATAACACCCTCAGTAGCAGAACGAAGCTCAGTCCTTACCAAGTATGTTTGTTGCTAGATTTGTGCCTTAACACCACATACTTCAAATACAAGGACAATTTTTATAGGCAGAAACATGGCTCTCCCATTGTAGCTAACTTGTACATGGAGGAAGTGGAAAGAAGGGCCTTACTTACATTTCAGGGAACAACACCGAGTCACTGGTTCATGTATGTGGATGACACTTGGGTAAAAATCAGATCCAATGAAGTGGCGGCCTTTACAGAACACATTAACTCAGTGGACAATAACATCAAGTTCACAAGGGAAGATGTCCATGAGAACAAACTTGCCTTTTTGGACTGTCTGATATGCATCCAAGAGGGCGGTAACTTGAAAACGGAAGTATACAGAAAACCCACTCATACAGATCAATATCTGTTGTTCGATTCCCACCATCCACTGGAACACAAACTGGGTCTCATTAGAACTCTGCACCACAGGGTGGAATGTGTGGCAACTGGAAAGGCTTAGCATCCCCAAGCCTTAATGAAAATCTGCCTATGCAGGAGTGTGCTACTATATATATATATATTGATTGATTGATTGATTGAAGGACTCGCACTCCATTTTTCAAGTGAATAAACATGCTATTTTATTCTTTAATGCATTTCCTATTTCCTAGGAAATGCATTAAAGGGGTTGTTCACCTTGAATTAACTTTTAGTATGATATAGAGAGTGATATTCTGAGACAATTTGCAATTGGTTTTCAGTTTTTATTGTTTGTGGTTTTATAGTTATTTAGCTTTTTATTCAACAGTTCTCTAGTTTGCAGTGTCAGCAATTTGGTTTTTAGGGTACAAATTACTCTAGCAACCCTGCATTGATTTGAATAAGAGACTGGAATATGAATAGGAGAGTGACTGAATAGAATGATAAGTAATAAAAAGTGGCAAAAACAATACATTTGTAGCCTTACAGAGCATTTGTTTTTAGATGGTGTCAGTGACCCCCATTTGAAATCTACAAAGAAACAGAAGAAAATTGAAAATCATTAAAAAAACTATGAAAAATAAATAATGAAGACCAATTGAAAATTTTCTTAGAATTGGTCCTTCTACAAGTTAACAAAGTTCAAATCCACAGGGTCAGCGCTAATGAAAGCTCAGGGGAAAAAAAGTACAACAAGCCAAGGGAAAGGAAAAGGAGAAAAAAAGAATAAAAGAGTAATATAGTGTAGTATTCTTGAACATTATAGTTCCACACTTGTAAATTCCCACTATCAATCCGGTGTAGTTACCCTTTAAATGGTCACCGCATTTGAGTGGACAGATCGGTACTTACAAACGTTTCAATTAACTTTAGCGCATCAAGGTTTTGCAGACATAAGGATTGTGGATGAAGGCTGTGGCTATAAAAATCATAATGCGCAGAGATAGAGTAAAACCCTTTTTATTTTAAATATATAAAAAAACAATTGGTTAAACTCACATTTTTCAGTGAATAAAATCAGGCATATAAATATATCTCCATTCCGGTCTGTGTTGCCCCGAGTTGCCTTAAATGTTTTGTGGTTTCCAGCTCCGACCCGCGTTGCCTCCAAACCACACTGGCTACTTCATGGACCCTTGGAGATGACATCACCTGCCTGTGCCTAACGCGTTTCGCCGCTTCGCGATGAAGTGTGGTGTGGAGGCAACGCGGGTCGGAGCTGGAAACCACAAAACATTTAAGGCAACTCGGGGCAACACAGACCGGAATGGAGATATATTTCTGGTAAAGGCCAGTCTACTCCAAATTACCAAATTTTGCTAAAAATTGCCTGAAAGCTCCCATTGTATAGTATCCTATCTCTCTCACAAATCCTTATGTTTCAAAACCAACATACATATGTTAGTTCAACAAAAATATAAAATTCTAAAGTTTACAGCAGTTTGATGACCATTGTACATAATTTTAGCCAACGTACATAAGTTTAACCAAGTGTATGGCATGTGGAGACCCCAAAATTAAAATTTCAAAATAACCACCCAGAATGCATTTTATGTGCCATCCAAGCACCAAAAATATGTGGTTCCCAGAAACCCATATATTTTTGGAAAGTACACCTATTTTATATTATTCTCCAACATTTATCTCACACAATTTATTACATATAAATATGCCCTAAATATGAATACCAGATAATGTAAATATAAACACTAGAGGTCTACTGAACAGTTTGATGCACAATATGCATAGATTTCCAAAAGAATGTGGCCAGTAGGAACCCCAAATGAAATAGTGCAAATTAATTTCTGCATACTATGTATTGTAATACCACCTAACTATACAAAGACCCCTGAATATATATTTTTGAAAAGTATGCATTATGACAAATTAAACATGGGTAATTATTTCTACTTCTTAACTACTAAACTGCAATGCTTTTTAACTAGATATACCAAAGTATGTGGTGTAGACAGTACATATATGTGTATTTGTGCATGTATGCATTTGTGTAAACTTAAACTTGTGTGTACACTTAGGGGCAGATTTACTATTGGTCGAATTTGAGGGTTAAAAAACCCTCGAATTCAATCATCGAATTTAAAGAGGACGTAAAATCCTTCGAATTGGAATATCGAATTCGAAGGATTTCACCGATATTCGATAAGTCGAGCAATCGAATAGAAATAATTAGATCAATCTGAAAATGCTTTAAAACACCTATGGGAACTTCCCATAGGTTCAACCTGGCGAACTGGCCTATCAAATTTTTTTTAAATGGTCGAATATTCGAATACATTTTTATTCATATTATTCTAATCATTAGATTCTATCAAATTTTTGAAATTCAATGGTCAAAGTACTCCAAAAAAGGTATTCGAAATTTGAATTTGAATCTTTTTGAAAATTTGATCAAATTTCGAATCCTTCATGTGAATTTAGTAAATCTGCCCCTTAAAGTTGTGTATAATTTCTGAAGTTACATCATTCCATGGGGTCACTTTGTAGTATTTGTTATCCTGGAGTGCACTAGATCACCTTGTGAGATGCAATTTTGGGAGCCATTATGTCTAAACCCATTATCCAGAAAGCTCTGAATTATGGAAAGACCATCTCCCATAGACTCATTTATAACCAAATCATCCAAAATTTTAAAAAAAAATTCCATTCTCTCTGTAATAATAAAACAGTACCTAGTATTTGATCCAAACTGAGATACAAGCAAAACCAACCTATTAAGTTTATTAAATGTTTACATTAATTTTAGTAGAGTTAAGGTAAATAGATCCAAATTACAGAAAGATCCATTATATGGAAAACCCCAGGTCCAAAGCATCTGAATAACAGGTTTTATACCATACTAGTGTTTTGACATCATTGTGTATGTCATGAACTTTATTGTCTGGCTTGCACTATAGAGTGTTATATTATTATATCTAAATAGCCATACTTGGAAGGTTAAAGCATCTAGCCAATCACACCACAGAATATACTTAATAAAAGTAAATATGTGGTAGTTCAAATACACCACACAATTTAAATAAAAAATTCAACTTTTTGATACCTGCTTGTCTGCAGTAATTGGATGTATTCCTGGTCCCCAGAGTAACATAATTAAGGCTCATTTATAAACTCTGGGCACATTTGAACCTAAGCAGTAACTCTTGGCAAGTAATCACATTGTTGCTATCATTATTCTACATATAGCTATAAATAATTCCTGTTTTTTTTAATGCCAAATGGTGGTTTTTTAGGGTTGCTACCTTTTTAAAAAAAAAAAAATTTATACTTGCATCGAAGATGCGGCAGGGCAGGGCTATGGTACAATGGGACAGGGATGTTGGAAACTTTTGTTCACATAGGGCTAGAGAAGAGGTGAGATTCCTCCAATGGGAGACAAGTTGGGGAAGAAATAGTCCTAAATGGGTGGACCAGGGGCAGGAAAAAGAGAACGAATTTACCAACTGGGCCAGTAAAAAGAATTTACCAGCTGGGTGGCAACCCTGTTGTTTTTATTAGTTGTTATTATTTATGTTTGTTTTTTCACTGAGTATTTACAATTATGGCAACTTTTTCACATGGACTCCATCAGAGTATTATATGTTTTTATTATTCCCATTGTTTTTGTTTCTATAAACACATCCAAAGATTTGTTTGCTTATATTGCTATGACATTACTAACATTATTTTGGGGCTATATTGTGAGAGGAAGGTATTTAGGGGTTTCTGCAGCACCTTTTTACTTTTTGATCACCATGGGAAGTTACAAATTGTGACTAAAATGTTGAAATAACCACTTTTTGAATTAAATTTATTGGTTTTGATAGGTGCTCTGTTCATTCACATTTGTTTTTTACCATGAACGAGATGTGTATCACCTCGGGCAGTATTTAGAAACACATATAAACAGGCACACACATTAAGGCTTCAACTCAATATCTTCTAAAAAAAATGTCTAAATGTCTTCTAAATTTCAACTCAATATCTGCTAAATTATTTTAATTTCTTACCATTAGATAATTTCTAAGTATGTTCTAAATTTCAACTCAATAATTTGAATTTCTTACCATTGGATGCAGACAGTTTTTCCTTGTCTTTAAATCCTTTCTGAATCCTTAAAGTGGCCCACTAAAATGAAAAGATAAAAAGTATATTAATCAAGTATGCAAATGAAAAACAACACTGAGAAAACATATCCCAACTTTAAGATTAAGTAACCCTATTTTTCTTAATAGTATCTAACATAATAAACCTGACACCAACACAAGAACTAAGGCAAACTAAATGACTATAACTGTATTAGTTAATCATAACCCTATCGCTCCAAAAGGATACCTTTAAATGGATTTATTAAACTACTGCTATCCAACTGATGTGGTACCAAAGGCCCAAGTTTTTCTGTCCTATGTGGTGGAGAGACAATAATGGAAGCTAGTGCTGGCCACTCCCATTTTTTTCTACCACAGCTATGTTGTCAGCAGAACTTTCAAGACCAAACCCATCTTAACAGTAGTAACGCATAAAACTTTTTAGTGTTCACTTATCACTCAATATTAACCCTCCCATGTAGATTGCACAGCAACCCCCAGCGCGTAATTAAACACCTTAGCCCCCCTAACAAATATTTCCAAATACTAACAAACCCTCACCAAGCTCACCTCCCATAGGCAGTGTAGGGGAAGCAAAGTATGGTATGCACACACAAGTTGCGTATGGCAGGCACAGTTGGTGAAGGTCAGGCAGAGGCAGCATAAGGCAGGCAGGCAGAGCAGAGCAGCCTAAGTCTGAGATGTGAATAATACAGGGGCTAACATCCTGAACCTAAGGTGTGAAAAATGCAGGGGTTTACAGCCTGAGTCGGAGTCTAAGGTGTGAACAATGCAGGGGCTTACAGTCAGAGCACAGACCACCAGCCTTCAATGTAAGGGCCACACAAAGTAGACCCACAGGTCACCAGTTGGACAGCGATGTTATAAACTCCTATAGGCAGTTACTTCATCTTAGTTGCTTCATCATTTAATTATAAGTTCATGATCCCTTAACCCGGAAACCAGGTATCTAGAAAACACCACATTCCAGGAAGGCCATCTCCTATAAAGTCCACTTATAGATACAAGATCCTGTAACCCAGAAACCAGGTATCTAGAAAGCACCAAATTTCAGGAAGGCCATTTCCTAGAGTCCACTTTAAGAAATATTTTTTTAATCTTTTTCTCTTTAGTAGTAAAATACTACCTTGTACTTGCTTGCATCTAGGCTACCATTAATCCATATTGAAGGCTAAAATAACTCTCTTTTAGTTATTTTCTTTTATTTGTAGTATTAGAATTCAATGGGTTGTTCACCTTCAAACACATTTTTCAGTTCAGTTTCAGATAGTTTACCAGATTAAAGATTTTTGTTTCAATAACATTCTTTTTGCTATTTAAAAATTTTTTTCTAATATTTAAGAGTACTACTTCATTTTTTCACCTTTTGTGTCTTTCTGAAGGTGGATCAATTGTTTTAAATTGATACATTTAACGGATACATTTCTTATCTTTGGCTATGCTGAGGAAAATCTCTGAGTTAACTCTGTGGTGGTTGTGAGTAAACTGTCACTTTGGAGGCTCGAATTAGAGCACTGCAACTAATAGCAACACTGCGGTTGAATGACAATCTCGAAAGGAGTCTCTTGCTCACTGAGCAGGACCTAGCGGATCAGATAGTTTAGGGTGAACAGAACTGCAGCAGGATGTTGAGGCAGCTAGCTGGGTGACCGTTAGAAAATCTAAGATGGGCAAAAGGAAAATGGAGGCTGATCCAGGGTTAAAACATCCCAACAGATTCAAAACAAGAAAGTTAACTGTTACCTATTGCTGCTTTGTAAATGAGTAGCTTTTCCTTGTGTTCGTACCCCCACTTGATAAAGAGTCGATAGACTCGAAACATGTTGTGCTAAGAATAAAAGTTTTTGAGCAGCATTCCTGCCTACGAACGGTTCCTTGTACCACTATATTGAAGCATCCCAACAGATTCGCCTGTTCGATTGTGTGAAGACGACTCTGGATTGGCAATTCTAGATGGGGCTGATCACTGTAACAGCTGGGAGACCAGTTTCTATTGTAGTGGTGAGGAGGAGAGCAGAGTCAGGCTTAAGCAGATTGTGGTTGTAGGGGACTCAATTAATAAGAAAGTGGATAGGGTAATCTGTCATCTGGATTGTTACAACTGAACAGTTTGCTGTCTTCCTGGTGCCAGAAATCGGCATGTGGTTGATTGGGTAGACAAATTATTGGGTGGGACTGGGCATAACCCAACTGTACATATTGGTACTAATGACAAAATAAATGGTAGATGGAAGACCTTAATGAGTGAGTTCAGGGATCTAGGCCAGGGCCGGAACTAGGGGTAGGCAGAAGAGGCACCTGCCTAGGGTGCAACCAAAGGGGGGTGCTGGGCAGGTACCTATCTTCTGCCTACCCCATGTTCGCTGTTCTGCCATCCAGATGTCCCCCTGCCGGATGCCCCCCCACCTGCGCTCTCTCCCCTCGCTTACCCACGCTTACCCTCCCTGGCTCCCACTGGCAATCACTCCGGGGGGGAGGAGCTCTGGGGACATGCGCACCAAGCGCACAGCACTCGCGCAAGGAGGGGGGGCGGGGAGAGTGATGTGGCGCCTGGGGCACCAGGTCCATTTGGCCCGGCACTGATCTAGGCTCTAGATTAAGGGAAGGTCTGCAATTTTGCATGTGCCACGTGCAAGTTTAGGAAGACAGTGGGAGCTTAGGGAGCTAAATGCGCAGCTCAGGTCTTGGTGTAAGAAGGAAGGGTTTGGGTTCCTAGAGCACTGGGCTGATTTTTCCTTGGGGTACAACCTATACAGTCATGACAGATTGCACCTGAATGGAAGGGGGTCCATTGTCAGGGCCCCACACAACAAAATTTTTGGGGTCCCCTGGGCCCCGCCCATGCTAGCACCCAAGCTCTGCCCCTAATCCCCGCCCACTCCACATCAAAGTTAAAAGACCACACAGACATCAGCGCTAAAAACGAAACCCCCCCCAAGGCTCCCTTATAACTTAAAAAATAAATTGGCGCCAGCCCCCCCCATGAAAAAACTTTGGTGCCAGGGCCCCCCATAAAAGGTTTTTTAAAAAATTGGTGGTCAGGGCCCCCAACAAGTTAAAAAAAATTGGTGACCAGAGCCCCCCTATAAGTTAAAAACCAGGGTCCCCTTACAAGTTAAAAAAATTGGGGCTGCATAAAATATTTTTTTTTAAAAACTTTGTTGCCATGGGGCCCCATAAATTAAAAAAAAAAATTGGTGCAGGGGCCTGTAGAAAAAAATGGTGGCCAGAGGATTAAAAAGAAAAAAACATGCATTGGTGTCAGTAGAATTGAACTCGTGGCTTCAGGACTTCAGTTATAGCTGTTTTCATGACTTCGGTATTTTTGCCGCTTCAAGACGTCAGTGTCGGCTCCTTTCGGGACTTCGGGTCTTTCCACCTCTTCAGGACTTTGCAAATGTTCGGCACTTCCGCATTCTGCAGCAGGACTTCGGAGGGCAAGGTACTGCGCCCGTAAGGGCCCCCGTAAGGGCCCCCCTTCAGCCCCGGGCCACTTGTCTCTCCTGTCCCCCCCTGATGGCAGGCCTGTCCATTGTGCTAGGGGAAAAAATGGCTAAGAGGTTGGAGATGGATTGTTTAACTAGGCAAGGGTGGGTGGGTGAGATAAATACTTATGGGGAAGCTAGGGTAGACGGGGCAATGGGATTAGTAAGGGGTCATGGGGAGGAGTGAGGGGGCATACAGTTTACCAGCTAGGAAGGTCTTTCTGTTACAAGGGAAACAGGCTAATTTAACATATAACTCTCAACCGAGTAATACAAATTTCAAAAGTAAAAGTAGTAACCTCAGCTGTATGCTGGCAAATGGGTGACCTAGAATTGATTGCATGCTCTAAAAATTATGATTTAATTGGTATCACCGAGACCTGGTGGGATGAAACATGTGACTGGACTGTGAATTTAAATGGTTACACCCTTTTTAGGAGGGACAGAGGGATTAAAAGGGTGGAGGAGTGTGTTTGTATGTAAAGCCTGAATTAAAGCAATGCACTAAAGAAATAGCCATTGCTGGCACTGGTGAGGGTGTGGAATCCCTCTGGGTAAAGATTTTGACTGAGCAAAAGGCAAAAAGAAAATATCATCGTTGTATGCTATAAACCACTTTGTATCAGTGAGCAGTATGAAGCCCAGCTACTCTTAAGGTGGCCATACACGGGTCGGCAGCTTTTTGGCCCCTGTATGCGGCCCTCCGACGGGCTTTCCCGATTGATATCTGACCGAAAGTTGGCCAGATGTCGATCGAGTGGGACTAAAAATCCCGTCGGCCGCATTTGGTCGTTGATGCAGTCCCGCGATCCGACCACCCATATCGGCTCCGCTATGATCCAATCATTGGGCCCTAGGAGAGATCATCGGGGAGAGATCCGCTCATTTGGAAACATCACCAAATGAGCGGATCTCTCAGTGTATGGCCACCTTTACAAATAGAAACGGCTTCACAACTAGGTCAAGTTATTACTATTTGTGACTTCAATTATCCAGACATTAACTGGGGTAATGGGCTTACCAAGACAGAAAAATCTAGTAGGTTTGTAAATACACTGAATGACAACTTTTTACTCCAGCTCATTCAAGAACCTGCTAGGAATAACTCTCTTTTGGATCTTGTTATAACTAATAAAACTGAACTCATCTCTAGCATTTGCATGCAAACGTTGACAGTATAAGGATATCTCTGCAAAATATTAATTGGGAAATGCTTTTCACAGGGTTAAACACAAAACAAAAATGGGAAGTCTTTAAAATGTTGCTTATTAAATATACGTCAGTATATTCCCCTTGTAAGCAAGGAATGTCATTGCAAAGCAAAACCTTTTTGGTTGAATAGAGGTGTTGGTGTTGGGTAAGAAAAGGAGATTTCTTACCTGAAAATCCTTTTTCTCATAGACCCGTACTGTCAATGCAGGACGACTGGGGTTAAGTTGATCCTCTGTGGAGGCAGAGCAAACTGAAAGAAACTTTATCTAATCTCCTACTTCCTATCTTCCTCCAGTTTTGTACCAGAGACTACCGGTGGAGATAAAGCCTAACTGCCTTACTAACTATAACTAACGGATGAGCAGCAAAAACTGGCACCCCATAAGGGAGGGATGCTGCACCGTACTGGGCCTATGAGAAAAAGGATTTTCAGGTAAGAAATCTCCTTTTCTCAGCCGGCCCTACCTGTTAGTGCAGGACGACTGGGGGTGTCCCAAAGCTAACTAGATACAAAAAAACTGTAATAAAGTTTTTTAAACTAAAACTATAAAGACAGGAGCTATCTATGTGCTACTGCTGCCTGTAGCACCTTCCTGCCAAAAGCCGCTTCTGAAGAGGCTATAACGTCTAACTTATAAAATTTGGAAAATGTGTGTAAGGATGACCATGTGGCGGCCTTGCATACGGCTTTTATGGAAGCCTGGTTGTGAATGGTCCAAGAAGCTCTAATCTTCCTGGTGGAATGAGCCTTGATCTGGAAAGGAACCTCTTTGTTCATAAACTTGTAAGCTTCACCTATTGCTGCTGCTATCCATCTAGCTATAGAACGTTTTGATGCTTGGAAACCTTTCTTATTGTTTCCAAATAGTATGAAAAGGGCATCCGACTTCCTGAATTCTGTCATTCTGTGGATGTAGTATTTTGAAGCCCTTACCGTATCCAACGTGTGAAGTTGCTGTTCCTGTGGATTTGGGCAGAACAATGGTAGCACAATTTCCTGATTAAGGTTCTAAATACCACGTTATCTTGATGAAAAATAGTCCAAGGTGGTTTGTGAGACAGTGCTGCCAGGTCTAATACTCTCCTTGCTGAGCAAATGGCAAGAAGGAAAGCCACTTTCCAAGATAAGAAGTTTAAGTCCCACAGGGGAAGGGGGTCTCTAATAGGAGGCCTAAGTTTCTGAAGTGCCTGAAAAAACAGACGAACCTCTGGTAGTACTGCCAGTTGTTTGTGCAAAAAAGCTGAAAGTGCTGATACCTGCACCTTTAGTGCCAATGTGCTTAAGCCTTTGTTTACTCCGCTTTGTATTAAGTCTAATATGTGAGAGGATGATTAACATTGCCATTGTATTCAATGTGTCTTGCTCCATAATAGGAATGCTCTCCATATTCTGTGGTATGCTGATAAGGTGGAATGTTTTCATGTAGCTAATAACGTGTGTATGACCCTGTCTGAAAAACCTTCATCTTTCCACACCTTGGTTTCAACAGCCAAGCCGTCAAATTTAGTTTGTGGACATGATCCGCGTGTGCTGGGCCTTGTGATAGTAAGTCCCAGCTTAGTGGTAGTGACCTTGGTGGTGCCGCCGTAATCTGCACTAGTTCTGCGGGGCCACCAAGGTGCTATGAGAATGGTTGGAACTCCTTCTAACCTTATCTTGCGTAACAATCGGGGAATGATTGGGATAGGTGGGAAGGTGTAAGCTAGTTTGCAGTTCCATGGGCATATCAGGGCATCCACTCCTTCTGCTCTTGGGTCGTAAGACTTTGATAGGAATCTCGATATCTGCGCATTGAATCAGGACGCCATAACATCTACATCTGGGAGACCCCACTTGTCTGTCAGCTGTGCCAGATGAACTCTGTGAAATAAAGGCAATTTTAACGCTACATGGGAGTGCTGCTGTCTACTTTGAGACCCCACTTGTCCACCAGTTGTTGGAAAACTTTTTGTTTTAGTCTCCATTCCCAGGGTCCAAGTTGTTATGGTTCAGATAATCTGCTTCCCAGTTTTTTACTCCTGGGATGAACACTGCTGATATGAGTACTTTGTTTAACTCTGCCCAGCCCATGATCCGTGATACCTCTTTGAGGGCTGCCGCACTCTTGGTTCCCACTTGCCGATTTAGATAAGCGACGGTGGTGCTGTTGTCGGATTGAATTCTGACATGTCTGTCTTTCAGCTGAGTTTCCCAGTTGAGCAGTGTGTAGTAAACAGCTCTTATTTATGTGTAGCTTTGTTTCTTGACTTGATCATGTCCCTTGGCATACCCGAGGTGGCCATGTTGCTCCCCATCCTGCTAGGCTGGCATCCATTGTGACTACCTCTTGAACTGGGCAGTCCCAGCTCTTGCCCTGTGTCAGATTGTGAATCTGTGTCCACCACCCGAGGCTGAGGGTGGTTGACTGTGATAAATGAATTATTTGGGACAGGTCCTGATGGTTCTTGTCCCATTTTTTGAGGAATTCCCATTGAAGAGGTCTTAGATGAGACTTTGCAAACAGAACGCTTTCTATGCTGGCCGCCATTAGGCCTAGTGCGCTGAAATGCGAATTTGTTGAATGCAATTGCGGGCTTCTTGTTGTAAAGTAATTGACTTTGTAAGAGGTAGAAAAACCTTTGTGTTTTCTGAGTTGATATGCATGCCTAAGAACTCCAGGGACTGTGTTGGTTGTGGAGCACTCTTTTTGTAATTGATGAGCCAACTATGGTGCTGCAGAGTCTGTAGGCACTCTTGCGTGAAGTAAGGCCGAAAGGTAGGGCCTGGAATTGGAAGTGTTCTTGTCCTACGACAAAGCATAGAAATCTTTGGTGGTTTGAATTGATAGGGATATGTAGCTATGCATCTCTGATGTCAATCTTTGACATGAAGACACCTGGTTTCAGTGATTTTATAATGGAAGGAAGGGATTCCATTTTGAATCATTCGTATTTTACGAACTTGTTTAACGGGTGTAGATTGAGTTCCGGACAAAAACCTCTGTCTTTTTTTGATACTAAGAAGAGGTTGGAATAGAATCCATGGTAGCGAAACTGTGGGTGTACTGAAGTGATGACGTTGTTTTGGAGTAGATCTTTGATGATGTCTAAGAGAGCTTGCTTTTTTTCCCGGGCTGAAGGGAGTGTAGAAGTTACAAATCTGTGTCCCGGCAGCCTCTTTGTGAAAGGAATGCTGTAGCCATGATCTAGAATGTTTAACACCCAATTGTCTGTTATAGAGTTTCGCCATACTTGCACAGATTCGCTGAACCTTCCCCTACTGGGCTTAAAGGTATGGAATCTTGGTCCTTGGTTGCTGTTGATGTTGAGGCCTGGAGCTTCTCTGTTGTCTTGGGGTAGGAAGGCGCCTTTCTCCCCTGTGACCTCCGAAATTATTTGCTTTAGTTCGGGTCCAAATAATTGTGATCTGTTAAACTGTAGAGAAGTAAGCTTATGTTTGGATGCAGTATCTTCTGACCATTGTCGCAACCAGAGTGCTCTGCGAGCTGTGATGGATGCTGCAGATGCTTTGGCAGCTAATTTAGTCTCTAATGCGGCTTCTCCTAAGAATGAGAGTGCTGATCTAATTTTATCTAATTCTGCCGTAATTTTTCTGGTGAAGTTGGAGGTTGTTTTAGGAGTTCCTGACACCAGTATTTTGCTGTCTTTGCTACTGTTGTAGCTGCTGCTGCAGGTCTTAATATGGCTGCTGTGTTCTGAAAATCTCTGAAAAGAGCAGAATCAATTTTTTTGTCCATTGGATCTCTAAGAGATCCTGCGTCTTCTGCTGGTAAGGTAGTATTACGTGCTAGTCTAACTATAGGTGGGTCGACTTTGGGTATATTGTCCCAGTGTCTGTATTCATCTGGTATCGGATAGGTATTAAAAAACTTGTGAGGTATATTAGACTTTCTTTCTGGCTGACGCCATTCTGTGTCAATAGATTTTGTAATTGATTTACATACTGGGAACCACCTAGGCTTTTTAGATGAGTTACCTAGAACCTTAACTGCTTTGGACAATTTGACTTGTTCTTCTTTTATCTCCAGGGTGGAGAATATGTCTCGGAGTATAATTCTAGTCTCTTCTGGTTGCCTAGTTGGTTCATCCGAATCACTGGACTGATCGTCAGAAGAGAAATCTTGCTCAAAGATTGGCTGGACTGAGATTCACAATCCTGAAATGATGTAGGGGCGGGAGAACTTTTACGTTTCCTCTTAGTGCTCCCTGCTATGGGCTGAGAAGAAACAGCTTGGGAGACTGACGTTTGAATTGTGGATTGGATCCATGACATAAGCTGTGATAACTCCGAGGTTGCTGGAATGGGATTTTGTGATGCTATATTGTGTGCTGTATCTGGAAGCTGAGCGTCTTGGGAAGCATGAACCATTGCTGTTGTGGTCAAGCTATTATCAGTATCTGCACTAATCCCTTGAGTAGTTTGGGATGAGTGATCCTTATCTTTTGAAGCCCCCTTAATTATCTGGTAGATCGATCTCCTTTATGAGGGATAGTAGCTCCTCATCTTTATTAGCCATGATAGAAATGTACCTGAACAGTGAATTTTTCGTGTACCGTCTGTAATCTCTGCACTATATTAACAGCGGTAGTTCCGTGCTGTGCTGTGCATCCGTTTGAACTGCTGTGCCTACAAGTGCCGAGCTGGAAATGGGTGCGCAGGAAGGGACGTCACTCAGTGGAAAGGGTGCGTAAGTGAGTCGCGCTGAATCTGTGATGTCATCCAGCTGCGCATGTAGTGTGCGTGTGTGCGCCTTGTTTTACTGCGTGATGCTGGTACTAAGCGTTATTTCTTCCCAGGTGAGGTAGTGTGCCTTGTTGTTGTAAAGGGCTCAACCCAGGAACAACCTGAGAGCACACTGCCACTATACAGTAAGTTGATTCAAGGTTGTGTTATGGGCTCAACCTGGTAAAGAATAACCGGGGAGCGCGCATACTGTGGCCATAATGGTTTCAGCAGACAGCGGGGCTCTCATATAATGAGCAAACATCACTCGGCTGTCCATGTACCAAAGTACAGAGGGAGCGCACCACAGCTCTAGCTGTTCCAATGTGAATCCGTGCAATATTCAGGGAGCACTCACAATGGGGCTCAACCGTTTACTCTACATAAGGAGAAGATATTTCCTTTGAATCGAATCTATATACATGATGCAAAATAATAAAATCTTAAGAGAGAGGAGAAGTTGCTGCCTCCAAGGCAGGACAAACTGAAAAAACTGGAGGAAGAGGTGGAGCCAAGAGGAAGTAGGAGATTGGAGAAAGTTTCTTTCAGTATGTCCTGCCTCCACAGAGGATCAACTTAACCCCAGTCGTCCTGCACTGACAGGTAGGGCCGACTGAGAAAAGACATGCTTTTAAGCCTTTCAAGTTAGCTGGGACACCAAATCATTTATAAGATACAAGGAGGCCAATAAAGCATGCAAAAAAATCAATCAGGCAAGCTAAAATCAATATGAAAAATATTGCAGCAAGCAGTAAAAATAATCCAAAATTATTTTTTAAATATGTTAATAGCAAAACAAAAAATGAAGCAGGAAGGGGTGGGACCTTTAATATCAGAGGTGGGTCAGCTGGTTGATCAGATTCTGAACTCATATTTTTCGTCTGTCTATACAAATGAGGAACCGGTTAATGAATTTCCTTCTTAATAGTCCCAATTCTAGTAATAATGATGCATGGTTCACACATGAGGAAATTCAAAAGAGACTAGAACATGTTAAGATAAACAAAGATCCGAGGCCAGATGGTATTCATCCCAAGGTACATAGTGAGCTTAGCACTCTGATTGCCAAACCTCTTTACTTAATTTTTCAGGATTCATTGAGGCAGGGACGGACTGGGAGGAAAAAGCAGCCCTGGAAAAGTTATCGAAGCAGCCTATGTATTCACACGCATGCAAAGCATGATATAAATTTCCAAACCCAAGATTAACAGGAATCTTGGTGTTTATTAATATATATTTTAAGAGTCCATTACCATATAATCCCCATCAATATTATACACACTATGTGCTGGAACTGGTCCTTGCAACAAATATCTCACCCTAGATTCTATCACAACTATTATATCAGATGTATTAGTGACCCTATACTTACAGTAAATTCTAAACTTTCCTTTTTGTTCCCCCAGCTAGACCATGTACCCTGGCAGATAAGAGGACTTTAATTACCATGTGTATCACAGGCATACCTCCCAACATTTTGGATGTAAAAAGTGGCGCGGCTAAAATTTTGACCACGCCCGTTTTTGTGGTCACTCTCCTTAATTACCATGTTCATTTTACAACATTTGGCAGATTATGAAAGTTTGCAAATATTTTTCCTGTTACAATTACTTATTTTCTTAGCTCAAACGTGTTACAAAATATCTTATTTGTACCTGTTAGCTGTCCTGGGCTCTAGGTGATTGTTCTGAGCATGGATCCTCCTGTTGCCAACATACCTATCATAAACATAAGAGATTGGGTATATAGCAAGCAACGCTAAGATTACTAACTGAAGTTGGTCAGAATTCCTGGTTCCTCCCATATGTCAGTACTGACATGAGCACTAACAAATACAGGCATTGGATTAGCTGTGCCTGGATATGATGGACAGCTCATTTACATTTCTAAAGTGATTGACTCATTTACATATTAAAGACAGACCTAACCCTAGTGGCCTGAGGCTAGATGTGAGCGGACGTGAGTTGCTGAGCTCCTCTCCCCGAGCGTTGGTCATTCTGAAATTGGCAACAGCTATCCTAAACAAAACGGCTCAAGAAGAAGCACACTGGCAACCTCTACCCCAGAGAACAATTATGGGGCAAAATCGGGCTCAGAAAAGGGCTTCTTTGGCAGCAGTGAAGCTGGGGAAATTTGCCCGCGAGGAAAAGCAAGATGGCGCCGACTCCCAACCTAGCTCTCCCTCATCACCCTCCTCGCAGGTGGAAACCGAAACAACGCTACAGGATATAATACAGGAGATCAGAGTGTCCAACGAAGCAAGTGCGGCACTCATCAATGCAAAAACGGATGAGATCAAGCTAGATCTTTCCATAATAAAACAAGACCTGCAAAAGCTAAGGGACAGGACTTCGGAAGCGGAGCGGAGGGTGAATGAGCTTGAGGACATTTGCAAACCCATACCTGCGCAAATAAGTGAATTACAAAGGTATGCAAGTAACAACGCAGCGAAGGCAGATGATCTTGAGAATCGCCTCCGGCGCAACAACCTGAGGTTTGTGGGGTTTGCAGAAAAGGTGGAGGGAGATAGGCCAGAAGCGTTTGTAGAGGCCTGGCTGGTGGAGCAGTTCGGCCGCGACAATCTTTCAAATGCTTTCGCAGTAGAAAGGGCCCATAGGATTCCGACCAGACAGGCTCAGCCGGGAGCACCACCGAGACCCCTCATTGCCCGACTACTGAACGCAAGGGACAGAGATTCCATACTAGCAATGGCGCGCACAAAGGAAACCATAAGGTACCAGGCGTCAACGATCTCCATATATGCAGATTATTCAGCAGAGGTACAGAAGCAACGCGCAAAATTTTGGGAAATAAAGAAAAGGCTAAGAGGCGCCAAGCTGGTCTACGCAATGCTTTACCCAGCCCGTCTGCGGGTGATCGCAAACGGTTCATCGCATTTCTTCACTTCCCCAAAAGAAGCCAGTGCATGGATGGACGAGAACAATATCCCGCCAATGTGATAAAGGGCACAGGCAAGTAAATGTGTTTTGCTGCTGAATTTAGCTACGGATTTATTCCTTACTATTTACCGAGACACTTTAAGGTTTAAACACACACCAGCTTTGTATAAAGGGCGTCTTTACGTCCAGGTTAAGCCAGACATTCTTCATATGCTCAGCTCGGGAGAGAGGAACGGAGCCCGGCAGTTTACGTTCTTTTTTTGAATTCCTTGTTTTTTTCCTTTTGTTTCCTTGCAAAAGGCACCTGCTCACGGCCCCGACAAGGGCCAAGTTTCAGTGCTAGCACCGCACTAACAGTTACCTTAAGAGGATGAGTTCTACCCCCTGTTGGGGATGGGGTGGAAGGGGAGGGGGGCCGAAAGGGAGTATATTCTGTCAAAAATTGCAGATGAAGACTGTTATGTATAAGTTTGTTTTGTTTACAGATTGTTCAATGCTCAAGATAAATGGTAATGCACAGGGAGGAATATGGGGAACGAATAAGGTGAAGTACAGTTATGTATGTATCAACAAAATATCAAGGTTGAGATGGCTCTGTCTATAACAAGCTGGAACGTGAGAGGGTTAAATTGCCCGATTAAGAGAAGGCTAGTAATGGACTTTTTGAAAGTGCATAAAACATCAATAGCTTTCCTGCAAGAGACCCACCTCACGGGAGCGAAGGTCAGGGCGTTGAAAAGGCCATGGGTGGGCTGGACCTACCATGCTCCCTACTCCAACCATTCCTCAGGGGTATCCGTTTTAGTAGGTAAGGCAGAGCCATTCAGGTTCGGCTCTATTAGGACGGAAAGTAAAGGTAGATATATATTTTTGCACTGTTACATTTATGCGTGTGAAATCTTACTGATAAATGTATATATACCCCCCCCTTTTGAGGCAGAAGTAATAAATATACTAGCCGAACAACTGTCCAAATTCCCCCATGCCCGGGTAATAATGGCAGGCGACTTCAATGAAGTCCTAGATCCAACACTGGACAGACTAAGAAAACATCCAAAGCCCACACCCAATAGTACTCGCCTAGCTAGAATGATGACTTCTCTGGATCTGATAGACCCCTGGAGAGTGGCAAACCCCAATACAATCCAATTCTCTTGTTTCACAACCTCCCACCTAGCACTCTCACGAATAGATCTCGCCTTTATCAATGCTAGTATGTCCCCTTATATCAGCAAAATCTCTTACCTACCCAGAGGGATATCAGATCACGCTCCACTGCAGCTGCAGGTGAATCTTCCATATGTACAACCCCGGTCACGACCATCTATAAATCCAATTTGGTTAAATATACTAAACAACAAAGAAACAGTAGAGAATTCCATTAAAGAATTTGCCCAAACTAACTTCAGCATTGACAGCATCCCTGTTTTGGGATGCTTTCAAAGCTTATATCAGAAATACTATATCAGCCGAAATACTGGCATATAAAAAACAATCAGTAGTGACACAACAGGCGCTAGAACATCAAATAACCCAACTGGACTCAATAGCGGCCACTTCCCCCTCAGCAACAAATCTGCAGAAACTAAAAGAGGCTCAGGATGTCTATGTACAGCACCTTAACCAAAAAGCACTGAGGAAGCATAGTTTCGCAAAAATTAATATATTTGAGCATGGGGAAAAACCAGGAAGGCTGCTGGCACATTTGGCCAGAGCACAGTACTCCCCACCATCTATACCAGCATTAAGAGATCCGGCAGGACTTCTACACACTGAGCCAGACAAACTCAAAGAAATACTAGTTGATTTCTACAGAGATCTCTATGCCTCTAAATCACAAGCAACACACTCAGACATCGATCAGTTCCTCAACCCTCTAGAACTCCCAGTTCTGCCGCTAGACTACAGGGAATACATGGAGGCAAACTTAACAGCAATAGAGATTCAAGAGGCAATTGATTCGTTTCCATTAGGCAAAGCCTCTGGTAGTGATGGTATTCCTATAGAAATCTATAAAAGACATCCTGAGACCCTGACTCCTTTACTACTTCGGCTATATGATGAAGCCATGGTGAAAGGTTACTTTCCCCAATCACTCTACGAAGCAGCTATAATACTCCTACCAAAGACAAGGAAAGACCCCCAGGTGTGTGAATCCTATAGGCCGATTTCACTATTGACAGCCGATGTGAAAATATTTGCCAAAGTACTAGCGCGTAGATTGAATAAAGTTATAACTCATCTGGTTAACCCAGATCAAGTAGGGTTTATGCCAGCTAAAACCACGGCACTAAACACCAGACGCCTGTTCCTTAATCTACAGACCCAACACGATAATATCGGATCAAGAGCCATTGCAGCCTTGGACATTGCCAAGGCATTCGATACTGTTGAATGGCCCTATCTGTGGAGGGTCTTGGATAGGATGGGCTTTGGCCCCAGGTTTGTCCAAATGGTCCAGCTACTATATAGGCACCCCAGGGCGAACCTCCGAATAAACACCCTATACACGGAGAGCTTTGCACTCGCAAGGGGCATGCGACAGGGGTGCCCATTGTCCCCCCTCTTGTTTGCTCTGGCCATTGAGCCATTTGCACAGGCAGTCCGCTTAAACCCCAATATACAAGGTTTCCATCTGGCAGGCAAGTGTGAAAAACTACAATTGTATGCAGACGATACCTTAGTTTATCTAGGCGACGGGTCCCTCACTAAAAGCGCTAATCGAACTTACTGATACTTTTGGATCCCTATCAGGCCTTAAAACTAACACAGCCAAATCGAATCTATTCCTCCTCGATAGAGAAGGGGACAATGAAACTTTAATGGAATGCCCACTTCAAGTCACTAGACAGTTCACATACCTGGGGGTACACATCTCTCTCCCTATTTCACACTACATGGCACTGAATGTAGACCCACTGGTGTTGTGGGCACAGGACAAATGCAAAAGCTGGGGAACCTTGCCAATAGGCCCGGCAGGCAAGATCCACTTGGTGAAAATGTTCATCTTACCTAAGCTGTTATACATTCTAGGAAACTCTCCAGTCCGTATACCAAAATCTACTTTTACTAAGGTACACTCCATTTTTGGGAAATTTATATGGGGCACTTCTAGAGCCAGACTTGGGCTGTCCACCCTAATGAGAGCAAGGGAGGATGGCGGGATGGCCCTCCCGGACATGTTCTTATACTATGTAGCATCGCAATTGACCCATATCTCCCCAATGGTGCACCAAGATCTGTCCCCACCGCTGCATCAATTGTGGGGGGCAATCTCGGGCTTCCCAGATTCCCATGGTTGGCTCTCCTAGTTAAAAAACCCAAGAAAACAAACCCTGCGATGATCATGCACCAGACACTAATCTTAAAGCAGGCTCACAAAATAATCAGGTACAATCACTATTTACCACAGACACCTATATGGGGCAATGCTGAATTTCCATATGTAAACCTAATCAAGCCTCCACAGACCTGGAAAGAACTTAAAATAATTACATTGAGAGATGTCTGGGAGAATGGGCAGGCAATACCATGGCAAGTATTGCGTGAAACAAGGTATCTGCCCGCAACACAGTGGTTTACGCACTATAGGCTAAAATCGGCCCTTAGAAAACAGGCTGTTAGAAACCCAGTCAGCATGGAAGACTCCCCTTTGATAGATGTTCTCCTGAGCAGTTCACATAAGGGAAAAATATCCACTATATACAAACTGCTTCAAAAATCTCAATATAGTAATAAGGAGCATCTGGCCAGGGCAGTCTGGGAAGGGGAGATAGGTATAATTACTGATGACCAATGGCAATGGGTACTAGAGACACCCCTGAAAGTCTCACTGTCCCAAAGACATAGAATGCTGCCGCTGTACTTCATACACAGGGCCTATTACACGATGCAGAGGTTATATACCATGAAAATGATACAATCTCCATTATGTCTTAGATGTAACACTGTGGTGGCAAACTTGCTGCACACCATCTGGGAATGTTCAGTTATACAACATTATTGGCAAAATATATGTGCATGGTTGACAGGTGCTATCCCTGGGTGGAGTGACGGTGGGAGTAGAGCATGCTTATTAACATTAGACCTGGATGCTTCACTGGATAAATATACATTGATCTTTATTACTAAAGCGCTGTTCCAGGCCAGAAGGTTAATAACATTACATTGGAAGGACTGTAACCCACCATCATTCAGGGAGTGGCAAACAGCCATGGACAATATGGCAGATACGGAAAGGGCAGCACTGGCCAGTAAAGGACAGATGCTAAAATACATACAAATATGGCATATTTGGACTGGGAGTATGGACTGATGAGTATCTATCCCCCCGGAGCTAACGAGCACACCCAGGGATCTATTTTCCTCATACCATGCTACTTTTAGGAAGAAGAGGTAGGCCACAGCATTATTAGTAATCCAAGCAGAAGATCTATACAAAATAACCATGCGGCACACCAGCAGTACGAAAAAAATTGTTTATTGTTTACTCTGCATTTACTGGTAAATGTATTATGAGTTACACGACAATAGATACAGAGCTGTATTTTCTATATGGAAAGATGTTTTTTGTAAACTCCAATGTGTCATGCTGTCTTTCAATAAAAGAATTTTCTTGAGCAAAAAAAAAGACAGACCTAATTTGCATATTTTAGGTGAGCAGCATTTACATTTCAAAGCAAGCAGCCCATCGGGCATTTGCCCGAATCCACAGATTGCCAGTCCGGGCCTGCATTGAGGTCTGGCTGGCATGGTGCCGAGAGACTGGCAAATTGCTAATGTGGTGCTGCTATTCAAAAAGGGATCCTGTTCTCAGCCTCCAAACTATAGGCCAGTTAGTCTGATGTCAATTGTAGGAAAGCTTTTCGAAGAGTTTTTAAAGGATAAGACTTCATAGCTGTAATGAATAAAGTTTTCTTTGGTAGTCCAGTGGCTCTCTCTGGTGGTCTAGTGCACGACGCACGCATCCTTTCCTTTCTGTGCCGGTTCTTCGTATGACGCAAAATTCAAAGGTATTTAAAGTGACTTTCAATGGAATTCACTGCCTGTTGTTAGGTTCTATTTAGCTTGTTCCTGGGTGTTAGTTCTATGTGAATTCTGCTTGATCTTCTGGTATTTGACCCTTGCCTGTTTGCCTGACCATTCTGAACTCTGTATCCTGACCCTAGCCTGCCTGATTATTCTGAACTCTCCAATCTGACCTTTGCCTATCCACTGACTATTCTTCGTTCTCCAGTCCTGGTTTCAGCCTGTCTGATCATTCCTGAACTCTGCTTGTGCTGGCCCGGCCTTCCTGTTCCATGCTTTTATGTCTGGCCTGTCTTCCTAGTTGAGTTCTTCCATCCAGTAACCTTGGTGAGATGATTGTGTCCCTTTGCTTGTCCATTACAGGTGGCTGTTATAGGCAGAAGCAAGAGCTGAGACTAGGGCACCTTGCACTGATTTTGGATTTTGGGTGCCTTTGGTGACAATAGCAAATCATAATACTATGAGTTTGTGCCAGCATGGTTTTATGCGTAACAGATCTTGCCAGACTAACAATTTCTTTTTATGAGATGGTGAGCAGGGACCTCAATTCTGGGTTGGCAGTGGATGTGATTTACTTAGACTTTGTTAAAGCATTTGATACAGTGCCACACAGAAGGTTACTGGTTAAATTAAGGAATGTTGGCCTGGAACATAGTATTTGTACCTGAATAGAGAAGTGGCTAAAATATAGACTACAAAGTGGTTGTAAATGGAACATTTTCTAATTGGATCAGTGTTGTTAGTGGAGTACTGCAGGGCTCTATACTAGGTCTTTTGCTTTTCAACTTGTTTATTAATGACCTGGAGGTGGTCATTGAAAGTACGGTTTCTATTTTTGCAGATGATACAAAATTGTGCACAACTATACAGTAGGTTCCATGCAGGATGCTGCCACTTTGTAGAGTGATTTGTCTAAGTTGGGTAACTGGGCAGCAATATGAGGTTCAATGTTGACAAATGCAAGGTTATGCACATTGGCAAAAAAAATATAGATGCAAGTTATACACTAAATTATGAGGGTAGACTGTCAAGTTTGGGATTGTTTTCTCTGGGAAAAAAAGGTGCTTGCATAGTCGGCCACCAGACAAGTTGGTTCAAAAGTTCTAAAGTCTTTCCAATGCCAGGGTGACCAGCCTGTTTAGAACAATGAGTTTGCTGCAAAATGAGGAGACAAAGTTCAGGAGGAACAAACCCCATCCCAATGGGATTATCCAAAGGAGCAGAGGACTGACTGGACAGGATTTGCTCAGCCAACTGGGGAAACAGAGATGCAGTAATTTTGGCTGGAGGAATGATTGGATCTTGCAGGATGATGATCCACTAGAGTGAAGCTTTGAGATTGCATTTGCTTTCCATTTCTTAGAAGCAGGATGATAAGTCAACACAAAGTTGAAGCAAGAAATGAAGAGAGCCCACCTCGCTTGTCGAGGATTCAGTCTTTTAAGAGTTTGTATAAACTCTAGATTCTTGTGGTCACTGGGTAGATGGTGACCAGGTTGGAAGCTCCTTCTAAAAGGTGGCACCATTCCTCGAGAGCAAGCTTCACTGACAGAAGTTCACGGTTCCCAACATCATAGTTCCACTCCAACGGAGTGAATTTCTTGGAAAAGTAAGCATACGGGTGTAATTTCCACTCTGCAGAATGTCTTTGGGAAATAACAGCACCTGCACCGACTTAAAAAGCATCCACTTCAATGAAGAAAGGTTGTTGAGGGCAGGCCCGGACTGACAATATAAACGATCAGGCATTTTCCCGAGGGGCCGCTCTTTAAATGGGCTGCTCCCGGACCCAGATTTGAGGCTAGGTGATCCAGTAAGGAAGTGTGTGCATGCGTGCGCAACTGTGCAATCGAGGGAGGGAGAGGGCGCCGGAAGCTGCTTGCCTCTGGGCACCCTCTGGCTGAAATCCGTACCTTGTCTCTCCTGCACAGATCAGCTGTGTTTCGCATGCAGGCAACTCCCTCCCTACTCCCTGCCTTAAATGAAACTAAAAACAACGGCTACTGCAGCTGCACGGAGTATGGGGGCGGAGTCTGGGAAGCGATCAGGTTCTGTCTCCCACAGCATTTCCTTCTCTCCCCGCAGACTTTCTTGACAAGCCTTTCACTTAGGTTACCTAATTTATTTCTCTCTCCGCAGCCTTTCTGTCGGCAGACTCTGCACTCTTTCTGTCCTGCAGCCTCTCTCAGGTAAGTTATTGTCGCGAGTGCTCGCCGCTCCTTACCTGTCACGGGCGCTCGTCGGCTTCTTCCTTCTCGTCGCGGTGCAGGATCCAAGATGGCGGCGCCCAGGACTCCACGCGGGCGCAAGGACGCCGGCGCCGGAGCGCCGGCGCGGTGACGTCACGTGCTGTGGCGCCAAATTCAAATATAAAAGGACGCCGGAGACCCAGGTTCAATGCCCGAGTA